>JARVLU010000583.1:24050809-24062217 GCA_031762415.1 Simpsonichthys santanae | reverse complement strand
AATTACCAAGCAGAGTAGGAAAAACAAGAACCACACACCTGAGTACAGGTAGAGTCCACCCACCAGAGACAAAAAGAGACCAAGAAGGCCTAGGAGGACACAGATCCCCACACCATAACATGGCTGCCATCTTTTTTCTTCAGCTGAGTCCTCGTCATCTCCTGGAGACAAAACAGCACAAAAAAAACGAATTACTGAGACGCAATAGATTTGATGTGTGGAACTCATTATACTATTTGTATTCTTGTTTCTGATGAAACTGTTTGTTTTTTTATTGTTCTTTTAAAATGAATAAATAAACATCAAATAAACATCAACTCCTCCTCTACCCATCTGCTCACTAAAGACTCATGTTCAGGCTGCTGTTCAATATTATTTTCATTATTAGTGTTTAGTTTGTGTATCTTAGATCCTTGTATACTGCTTCTTTTTTATACTTTAAATTCTTGCTCTTTTTGGGTAATTTCGTTCCACCTCATGTGATGAGAATGACAATAAAGAACCTTGAAACTTGAAAACAACATGCGGAAAAAACAAATTAAAAGAAAAATGTATTTTCACATGTAACTCAACTCTGTCTAATTTGCCTAATTAGGAAATAAATAAATAAATAAATAAATAAAAATTGGACTTTTCTGCATTTATTAACAATACTATAAATATTCTGCTGAGTCATCTATTCTAATTATAGATACCCACAAACACTAAATCATGATTTTCTTTTTTTTTTTTTTAATCTGAAAATTCCCTTTTCTTGAGGAGTCAGGGGAAGTTATTCATGCCTTATGGCTTTTCACAAACTAAAAATAGTTAAAAATATATCTTATTTATGTATATTATTAATAAAAAATAATAAACTCCATTGCCATTAAAACATTAAAAATCATTGTCCATTTATCATGCAGAACCACATTTACAGAATGTTCCCAATTAAAAATTATTTCTCGGCAACAAGAATAAAATGAACCAAATAAAAATTTATTTTTTATTTATTTGGTTCATTGTGTCAAACTCAAGTCCCGCGGGTCAAATCCCCCCCCCCCTCCCCCCCCAAGATTACAATTTAAATTAAAAATATGTTTATTTTTCTCATTTTACTTAAAAATATAATTTGTTGCAAGTTTATTATGACAGCTGGATAATTTTGATGCCAGAAAAAAGGTTAGATTTTTCAGTAATATTTGATTTTGATGTGAAGCAGCAGCAAAAAATAAATAAATAAATAAATAAAATGGGACCAATTCAACTCTATTTTTATGAACCAAGAAAAGATGTCATGTATCTGATTTGGGTTCATGTATTGACTGAAACTGGTCTATATGGGACATAATTTAAGATGATCAGGACAAATAGAGACATTATTAAACTTACCATTGATCTTTTTGAAACAAAAACAACAGCAAAAAGCAAAAAAAAACTGTAGGTGGGATTGAGATTTATATGTTGGATAAACAAGTTTTAGAGTGATACTGGAGGAAAATATTAACATCAACGTACATAAGGGCCAAATTATAAAATGATCAATCAGAACATTCAATTGTAGCAAGATGAGCGATATCACCCAACCTCATTACGGTTTGTATCAAGCGTCATATTAAATAAAAACATAAATATTCTGCTGAATTTTCTTTTCTGTAAATTAAAAAAAAATACTTTTTGGACATTTTTCGCACAGGAGAAGCAGGAAAACACATGAATCCATCTAAGAGTTAAGTATCCGGAGGTGAATTCTTACCTTTGACCTTCAGGTGAACTCCTCTGTTAACACAAACATCAGCTCCACACAAGCCACTGCAGAAGTACAGCCCAGCGTCCTGCTCCTGCACCCCCAGCATCTCCAGACTGATCAGCTTACTGGTCGGGTCTCTGGTCCAGCTGATGTGGCTGCTGGTCACAGGGTACACGTTGGAGAAGAGTTCTCCGCTGAGTCGACTCTGAGAAACTCTGAGAGGCAGCAGCTGGTCTGAGCGCAGCCGGTACCAGAAGATGTCTGAGCTGGACGTGATGTTGCAGCTCAGAGAGACGTTCTGTCCTGGGGGGACCACCAGAGAGCGGGGTGCAGGGGAGGAGGATGACAGGTGACGTCCTGCAGCACCTGAGGCAAAGTGGAGCGTGCTGATGGATATTTGTAGTGCAAACATTTATAAATGATATGATTCATTTCTGAGGACAGTAAGTTTGATCTTCTGGTTTTCATTATTTGTTGGTTTGCAGAAAGTCCACAAAGAACCCCCGACTTGTTCCTTTCTCTATTGCAGGGCTCTCAAACTGTTTGGGACCCCTTACAGGGGAGAAAAAGTTTCAGGAACCCCCTCATGACCTCACGTTTATTGAATAATGTTCCTCATTTTATTTCTTTAATGCAATGGAAAAATTTGTGCCACATAAGAGCTGTTCTTTAATAGTGGCAATACAATTTTTACACTTTTAAACATGGGCTATTTTTCTTTTAAGACACACTTAAAATAATAATAATAATTTCATCTTCCAAAAACGACAGTTTTGAGAAAATTAACAGAATCAAAAATCACTTTAAATGTGATCTATTCACTTCATGGACATCATAAATGTGTCGCCAATTCTTCAAACGATTGCAGAAAACTATTTTCATAAAACTGAACAGAATCATAAGAGCATTAGTCAGACCAAGTAACATTTATTTGTAAACTGATTAATGTAAATAGCAGGGGAGCGGGGAGGTGGGGGGTTGGTGGGGGTCCTCCCCCAGAAAATTTTGAATAAAGTAGATGTGATTCCCTGCATTTTGGTGCATTTTAATGAATTGTTAAATATCTATGGGCTTGTAAAAATAATAATAATAATAATAATTAATTAAAAAAATATATATATATTTTTTCCAGACACCCAAGCACCAGCTCACAGACCCCGGGAGTCCAGGAACCCCAGTTTGAGAACCACTCTAAAGTTTTCAGAGGTGAATTGTTGCAAATCACCATCACAAATGGTTCATGGGAGGAAATACCAGTTAATAACTCGACAAAGATTAACAAAATTCTGTAGCAGTCCAACAAGAAAACAAAAGACGGTTTTAGAATTTAACTTAATTTAAACGTTGTTGTTTTTATTTTACGTCGGTGTTTGGTCAACTTTTAATCTTGTTCTACAAAATTTGGTCTGATTGAGCTGCTGCTCCCAAAATTTCCTCTTCTCAGTTGCCATCAGGCCGTTCTCTGACCTCATTAACCTTTATCTGCTTTTACATTTGATCTAATTTTATTATGACTTTTATAAACAGCAACGCAGACAACTTATCATCTTGATGCTAGAAGGCGAGCTTTAACAACAATCATTAAATTTGATACTCAAAGGGCCAATGAAAACAGATTTGTTGGGGTGAACGTAGATTAAAACTTAATAGGAAAGCACATGTTTCATGCATTCTGCAAGGATAATTTATTATTATCCTTTCAATAACTCATTAAATAAATATGCCACACAGGAGACGTAGACATTTTCTTAATCCTTGGTTTTGCAAAATGGAGCAGTTTTGAAAATGCAAGCATCAAAATGTTACATGATACTCCGTCCGCTCACCGAGAGCCTAGAAGAGTCTTTTTATATTTGTTATCAGACAAAGGCATGAACAGACGACTGCTGCAGCCTCTGATCCAGACAAAACAACTCTTTAACACACACATGCACATGGTAATATGAGTTACAACAGTTGACTTCAGTGAGTGGAAAACATCTGTGACCTTTCACATCTCCATCACATTCCTTCTAAACTGAAGAGTTAAATCAATTGAAGAAATTGGATTGAAAACTGTATGAATTTTAAGAAATAAATACATGCCAAATAACAAAAAGTAAATACAGTAACTTACAAATAAAAGTTATAATCCATGTGAGAGCTGACATGATCCTAAAGTTTGACAGATAATTTCCAGGTTCAGTGCACGGTCTGGTCTGCGGGGTGATGTCTGATGGTCAGTCTAGTTATGATTCAGTGGGAGGTGAGGACTGTGACTGCAGTTAAACAACAACCAACACGAAACCACAGCATGAATTTCCCTCGTTCGGGCTTCATAGGTTTCGATTCTGCAGAGGAGCGTCAATGCGTTCAGGACCGGAAGTCCCTACAAAATAAAACGTGATGGTTCCTGTCATATCTTTAGCCTGTAAACGAAACTTATCGATTGGATTTTCATTTACAAATATTAGACACATTTTGATGTATAGCAATACATATTTTAAATTAGGCTCACAATTTAAGAAGCAAACATTAAATTTTACAAGGATTTTCTCCATCTTTGCTGTTTTTACATGGACAAACACTTTTATGTTTAACATTTATAAATGTCTTTTTTCAAAATAGGTTAGTTTTAAATAAACAAATAAACGTCAGACTGAGCAAATCTCAGTTTAAGTTCAAGGTAGTAATAGCACTTTTGTTTTCTGGTTATCTAAAGAGCAGAAGTAGATTAAAAAAAATCACATTTTTATATAAACATTGACTTGATGTGATAGGAGTTGTAGGTCACTGTGACAAAATCACTTTTACTCAGTTACTCAGTTAAGATGTGCTTCTTTTTTAACCTGAACAAGGAAAAAAAATAACTTTTAGGATTGAAAAAGATGGAAATTTAGTGGTTCAGTCAGTGGCTGCACCTGGACAAAAATATTAGTATGACAAACATTAATTTACTGAATGTTATTAAAATTGTTTTTTTTTTTGTGTGTGTGTTAAAAATTGATATATGTTGCCTAATATTTAATTTATTCTTGTTGTTTTTATGCTTTTTTTGATTGTTTTGTCTACAAAGTTGTCGTTTTTTTACTTTTTCCCCTCCTTGGATGTAACTCGTGAGAAACAGTCCAGTCTAATAAACCGTAGAAACAGATGCCTCCCGTACCCAGCCGAGTTTTCTGAATTGGATTTCTAATTTGATTTGAAACAATAATTCTGATATACTCCAGATTAACACAGTGAAATGGGAGAAAAAAGTGAAGTGAAGTAACTCTAAAACAACATGAAAGTGAAAAGTCATTACAATATATCATCACTGAATCCAATAGAATGTTCAAGTGGGAATCAAATCCACAAACAGATTTCAACCAACGACCCACCACACATACGCACACATGAACCGTGGACTTGTCCTGCTCTGTCTGCTCCAAATGGACTAAAGACAGAATCTCTCCACTGTTGGTCTCAGCAGGTTTCACTTCAGCTACTGGGGTAGAGGCAGAGGCTGTATCAATGTACGAAAACCAGCCAAATGTGTCCACAGGGCAAAAAATCAGATGCCTCAAATGAACCTATTCAACCTGTTTGGATTACGGATCGCCCGTTCAGATCCGCACTATCAGCACTATAACATCAAATAAGAAGAAAATAATAAACTGTGAACAAATCGCTAAAAATAATTTTGAATTTCAATTAAAGTTCTCAAAATATAAAGTTGTAAAAAAGTGGAAAACCACACTGAACAAAGCAAGCTTAGTAAATAAGTATTTTACATAGTTGATTAGGATAAAAAAAAAAGAAAAAATGTATCGGCCACATGTAAAATGTTGCCTTTTCTCAAACTTTTTTTTATTTTATTTATTTATTTTAGCTGCTTTGTGTTTCTCTTGTGCTGCTCTTTAGTTGCAGAAATTAGGGTGTCTCACTCACAAAAAGTGAGTGCTTTTATTGTGAAAAACACAGGAAGTTGACTCATACCACGATTAGATCCAATTTGGATATATCAGTTGGGACTTGGGAGCAAACACACACACGCTCACACACATTGACAGGTTCACGGAGGACAGAGACGGACTGAACTGAGCTTCCAATAAGTGACACAATGAAACCACGACTCTGGTAAGAAAACACATTTTATGTTTGATGCAAACAAGTTATTTTTCCATTTTACTTTAACTGTTTTAGATCATTTAAAATAATAATGCCAATCCATATTATATTCATTTTTGTTTTTAATTATTATTATTATTTATTTTTGATTAAATGACCGTGCAAACTGCAGGAATGTGCATGTTTCTAAGTAAAAACGGGAGCGGTTGTGTAATTCTCGGTTTGACCACAGGGGGCGCACGATACTGCTGCAGTTTTGTTTGTTGGGAAACGTCTGTTAGTTTCATTTCTCCTGACTCAGAAAATGAGCGTCATGCGTTTTTTCTTCATTTTTTTAAATGTTTTAGCAAGAGGCAAACATCATTTAATTAAATTAATACACAGTTTGTTTGTTGTTATGTGAAGCAAATCTCTAATTATAGCTATTTACAAAGAATTTAATTAATAATACTGACTGAAAATGAAATGATACAATGTCTGTTTATTTGTTTATAAATAAATGCACTGTTAGTGGAAAAAAAAACAAATGTGTCCCACAAATTATACGTTAGAAATTAACAAGAATTCCTACATTGATTTGCTTCTAATGTGCTTTCCTTCCTGTGTGTATAAGTATTTTTTTTATTTTTTTTTTATTTTTAGGATTTTCATATATGTACAGTGTTTCCTTAATGGAGGTTTAGTTGGTAAGTACTGGCCTATTTTACGTGTTTTTTTCTATCCAAATGATTAATTTCTGTCGTAATGTCAATTTTATAACTAAGGCTGATCATTGTTTGAGGTTAAACTTCAGCTGTGTCTCAAAATTTGATATTTCTGGAACAGCTAAGAAAAAAGACAACGAGTTATTGAACACACGTTTAAAAAAAGCAAGATAAAATGTATTTTGTTTTAAGTGTACGTTTTAAAATTAAAAATACAATACAATACAGTACTGTATAACCCATCTGCTAACACCAGGGGTACGACTTCTGGTGCAATATTGTAACCATCCACTAGAGGGCAGTAGAGATACTGATCCGCAATTTATTTACAACAAAACCACAGAAGTCCATATTTGGTAGTTTGCTCTAAGCAATATTTACAACGTATTATCTCGAAATTATGTATTACTATTTTATAAATATGTGGCACTGTTTTAAAAAAATATAAATTAGCATTTTTTATTGATGAAATGCTGAGTCAAAGTTTTTAAGTCATAAATCCAAAATGTGAAATATTGATTTATTTTTAATGAATCAAAGTGAAAAGACACAAGTAAATAATTTAAACTGATTCAGTAGTAAGATCTGCTTTTTGTTGTGTTCTACCTCAGAAATATAACCTCAGGTACAATGAAAACAGAGCTAAAACAAGAGTAATAGTCCAAACTGCTTTATTAAAGCAAGCTTGAATATGCATTTTATATTTTATGTTGTAATAACAGTTATAAATGAATAAAACTCAAAACTTGCACTTCCTGTGAAGCTCTGAGCAGAATGAGAGACGTCTCTCCTGATGTTCCCTTCCTTTTTCAGACTCCTCTGCTCTGCCCCCTGCTGCCCAGCCCCTCTCCATCACGTCCACAGTGGGGAGACAGGTGGTGCTCCCCTGCAGCTGGAAGCACCACCAGGCACAGGTGAGTCCTTCCAACTGCCACGTGCAGTGGGTGTCTCCGCCGGACACCGTCTTCGAGCAGAACGGCGAGGGCAAGTGGCAGGGGGAGAGGTTTGGCGGGCGGCTGGAGGTGCCTCAGGTGAAGCTCCAGGCTGGGAACTGTTCTCTGATCATCCAGGACGCTCAGATCGAGGACACGGGCAGGTACGAGAGCTTCATGGTGGTGGGCGGAGCCAGGTCCATGAAGACTCGGGTCTTCATTCAGGGCGTCAAGCTGTACGTCACCGGTGAGACAGTTGTTTCTTCTGTTTTCTTCTTGGAAATATTATTTTCGCTGATTCTCACTACTTTTTACTTTGTTGTTCCTTTCAGACAACAAATCCTGGGATTCTCATCATCCTGGGGAAGACTTTGTTTTGGAGCTCCACACACGCCTCTCTTTCACAGTGGTCTTCCAGGGCAGGTAACATGCTTATCTTTAAAAAAACGATTGAATAAAAGTACCAATAATAATAATAATAATAATAAAAATAAAAACTGCTACATTTAATTTGAAACCACTCTCAAACTGAGACATTAATGGAACCACCCTTGCTTTTATGTTTTACTTTTAATAGTGAGAACGCATTAAGCTTTCACACTATTGTGATCCCATTTATATTTCTTATAGTTACTATACTTCTTGCGTACATTTTTCCGCATCTATCTTGTTCCACAACTTTTGCGCTATTTCAAGAAATCATAAATTAAAACGTTCAGCTCTTTCAGAACAATCTTGTTGTGACTTTTGGTATTGGTGCAACTTTAGCTTTTTGAAATATTTAGCTTGTTCTGCCATTTCTTCCTCATCCTTCAGATCTTTAGATCTGTTTACAATCTTTTACTGCTGCTTTCACATTTTGTTCTGCTTCAGCTTCTTTCAGCTTCCTTGTGCAAATTTAAACTTTTTTTCGGCTACTTTCAGCTAATTTCAGCTGTTTTTCCAGCGTTTTTGTGCTCCTTTAAGATTCTTTTCACTAACTACAACATTTTTGTGCTTCTTCTAACTTATTTCTGCTCCTTTCAGCTTATTTCTGCAAGTTTCAGCTTTTTCTGCTATTTCAGCTTCTATTTATCTGTTTGATGCTAATTTCAGCTTTTTTCAGATCTCCACTTTTTTGTGCTCGTTTCTGCTTCTTTCAGCTTAATTGGGCAATTGTGTGCTTTCTGCTTTCTTCAGCTAACTTAAGCTTGTTCTAACTTTTCAGCTACCTTTTTAGCATTTTTAGCTAATTTCAGCTGTTTTCAGATAAATTCAAGTTTTTCATGGTAATTTTTGCTACTTTCAGCCTAATTCGTTATGATTTGTTATGCTTATGCTCCTTTCAGCTTTGTTCTGCTATTTCAGCAACTATTTAGCAGTTTTTATGCTAATTTAAACCTTTTCTGATACATCTTAATTTTTTGCTATTTTCAGCTCTTTCCGCTTCCTTCTGATAGTTCCTCTTTCTGTCTTTTCAGCTATTTCATTCATTTATTTATTTTGCTAATTTTGGCCTTTATTTTTTAAGCTAATTTCCTAATATGTGTTCATTTCTGCTAAATTATACTTAATTCAGCAAAAATGTGTACTTTCTGCTTTCTTCTGCCTTGTTCTTTCATTTCAGCTTGTTTTTTAATAGATAATTTCAGCTGTTTTTCAGCAAGTTCTGTTCAGCAACGAGCATTCACGCTGCATTTTTGGAAATGCAATTTCTCTAATTTATTTTATTTCTTCCCTTGTGTGTATTATCTTGACCCCAGATTCTGTTTTTCTTCATTTGTGTTCCTAATCTGCACATTTTCTCTCCCAAAGGAGATCTAGAAAGAGTAAAAACGCACCTTTCTCATTATCTGCTTAAAGTTACGACACACTTGCAACAGGAGAACTCCCCCATGTCTAAACTTGGATTTAAACCTACTTGTTTCCTATTCACAATGATTCTACTTTGTCAGAATCTAAATTTTGCAAACAGGTTAAGGCAGTTGGTTGAAACATATAATTTAAACGTTTTTTTTGTTGGTCTTTTGTTTCATTTTGTTTTAAACCACACAACGAACAATGGACTCGCCTTCAAAAACGGTTCACATTTACAAGAATTCTTGCTTAACTGTAAACAATAATAATTATGTTAGGGGGTTTTAGTATACAGAGAACGTTTTTAGCTGATCAAAATTAAAATAGGTTGAATTTAGCATTCCTTACAGGAATCCTCACCCTCTACGTTTCATGACAGTTTTCAGTCAAGATGGCTCCCACAGTCACATCTCGCAACTTAATGCTTTGAAGTATGTGGTGCAATTACAAAACAGATTTTTTTTTTAGCTCAAAAGCCATAAAACCGACTGAGTTATAAACAATGCAGGGCTTCCCAACACTGGTCCTTGAGGAACACCATCCTGCATGTTTTAGTTGTTTCTCTGCTCCCACACGCCTGATTTTAATGAATGGGTGATTAACAGGCTTCTGCAGAACATGAGGAAGTGATTAAATCACTGAATCAGGTGTGTTGGAGCAGAGAAACAACAAAAACATGCAGGATGGTGTTCCTCAAGGACCTGAGTTTGGACCCATCTAAGGTTAGTTTGCTGTGGCGACCATCTTGAATTATGTTGACTCCAAAATGCAGTCAGCTTTTAATATAAACTTTTGAAGAGTTTAGTTGAACTCTGTCCTGTTTATGATAAACCTGAATATATATAATTAACTTTAATGGTAAATAACATTTTAAAAGCAAACCTTACTCTGTCGGTTAGATGACTCAGCTTCTTCCACATCACATCTGAGCTTGGTATGTGTAAAATAACTTGAGTTTACTAAAACCGCATAGCTGTGGTGGCCATCTTGTATGGGGCTGACTCCAAGGAGTTGCAGATGTCCATCATTAATGAGATATTTTGCTAACGCTGCACTGATCGTCATTCCTTCAATGCACCAGTTTCTCAAACATTTCAGTGCTGCATAAACTTTGCACCTTTGTGAGTTGCTTTCGATGTTTTGCTTCAAGTATTGGTTTATTTTTTTTAATCACCCCCTACAGGAACAGTTCAGCATGGCGAGAACTCTGGAGGAGGGGCGATGAAAACAGCGAGCGGGTGGAGAAACATCCCGAGCTCGAGCAGTTAACAATAAAGAAGCTGAAGAGGTCCGATGACGGAATATACAAAGTTCTGAATGAAAACGGGCTCTCTGTCAGCACCGTGCAGCTCTCTGTAACAGGTGAGAACATGGTGCACAATTTTTGTTTAATTTTACTCATTGTGCCTCATTTAAATGAAACAATACGTTAAAAACATCTACTTTACATAGAGAAATAAATGTCATACAGTAGCACCAAATATCTAAAATATCAATTGATATCAGACTAAATGCATTATATGATTATGAAAAGTGTATTTTGTGTTTATTCCTAGTATTCAGTTAATATTTACAATATTAATGTCACATAATTTAACTCTCTCACAGAAAAGTCCCCGTCTTTTCGCGCCCACCGCAAACAGGAAAACGTACCAACAGGTGAGAACGCATGAATATTTTTACGCTTTTTTTCAAAAACTTTTAAATCTAAAACATAACTTACACTATTTTTTTTGTCTCCAAATAAATACATTTTATTAAAATGTAAAAAGTTTGTTCATATCAGTTTAACAGTTTGAAATGCATGTGCAACAAGTGTAAATTTAGCGTCGTTAATTCTCGTGTTTTAGCCTCAAAATCCAAATTAAGACGCATTTTTGCAGAGAATTAATCTCCACATTCCGTCTTTTCAGGTGCAGCATCTCAAAGCAGCTGCTCAGCTCTCATCGTCGTTCCTCTTTTAGTTTTGAGTTTCCAGGTTCTTCATCTTCACTGAGACAGGTTCTTCTGCAGAGCGCCTGTGCTTCAAGCAACTTGCACTTTATGAGTATCGAACTCATCTGAATGTGACCTGTGATTATTTTCTTGTGTTTGACTTGGAGTGCAGATCATTTTCAG
>JARVLU010000583.1:24019544-24033100 GCA_031762415.1 Simpsonichthys santanae | reverse complement strand
ATGTATTTAACAGGAGGGGGAGGTATACAAAGTAATCTACACAAGAAATATTGCAGAGATGTCACACCTGATCCTCTGAAACAAACTCTTGGAGGATAAAACTTATTTTACATTCATACAAGAGGTTGTATCCACTTGTGTAGCACTTTATTATATTATTTATTATTTATTATAAATAACTGTGTCCTTACTGTCCACTTCATCTAAGATAAATTCATCAGTGGTGATGTCAAGTTCTCCCAGGTTGAGGTTAGCAATGTCTCCTTCAGTCTTCTAGAGGAAAACACACACAATTAGACAAATACCCCTTTAAAAAAGTCAGAGTGGTGGTCTATCTTGCTCAGAGATACAGTTTTGTATTGCAGTCTAGAACTGTGAATAAATGGGGTGTACCTATCTAGTTTTCAGTTTTCATTCCACTAATTCTAATGTTCTTCATATGTGAACTACTTTCACTTGTTACTGTAGGTGTGCTGTTGCATGTAAACTGGTTCTTCTTCAGCTCTCACTGGATTTGATATCAGCTCAACTCTGGTTGGTTTTGATGAAGCAATACCATTATATTAATTCTTACTAATCCTGATCCTCACTCTCTAATATCAAACGCATTTGGGTCAATAAAACAAGTATCAGTTTGTTGTAGTTGTTCTTAATGACTGTTTTATGCTAGGAAATCTTGGTGAAAATCAGGATCGTGTATCCACTTTACCAGTTGTTAACAACACGTTATGTATTTTGTTCACCTGTTAATTTTCCAGTTAATGTTCAGTGTTTTAAAAAAAAATCAAATATAGTGGCATATCATATCAAAAACATCATTAATCATAAATGCTGGAGTGGTTTTATCCACACGATTCTGTTTCATTCTTACCCACATGAACTCAAACTACTTTGAAATCGATCATGAACTAAAACCTAAAATTGACAAATAATTTCAAGACGTTTGTGCTAAGATGACAAGATGAGTGCCCTTTTGGAACGCTAACAGAAATAAATAAATAAAATCAGAGTCGCGTTTTCACAACAAGAACTGTCAAACTCTAGATGGAATGTCACCTCGTTTTGTAGATACGCCATGGCGATTTGTGTTGGGTTTTCTGCTGTGTTTACAGCAGAACCAGACCCAACAGAACCCGAAACTGCCTCAGCCATCGCGACGAATTTATGCTAGCGTAAGAAAACAACACAGCAAATCACAAGTTCCACTTCCTGAAAAATAAACTACGGTAATCAATTTGATCAACAAAACAACGCACTAATATTATTTAATTTGTGTAAAATAAATCTAAGGGATGAAAAAAATAATAAAACAATTCGCAACGCAACGCAATTTTGTAATATATTTACATATTTTTGAACCAATTAAATTTTTCTTGCCGGACACATTAAAATGAAGGACCGACTTCCGTTGGCAACCGGACCAAAATCTCGCGAGAACGTAGCGGCTTCCTCTTTGCACGGAACCTGCTTTCAAGATGGTTAGTATGGGTTTTACTAACCAGAAATTATTTTACAATCTACAGTCATCCTGCCTAAAACGTGTTTGTTTGTTCTTTTTGAGGACATGATAAATTGCGTCCGGCTAATGTACATTGAAATCTGTTAAAATGATGTTCCGATAAGGATTAATTATGACATTTTAGCTTATCAACGCTAGGAAGCTGTTGAAGCCTAGTTTCAAGTTAATGTCGCTAACGCTCATGCCATTTATAATTTTATGTTTATTACCAAACATTAATATATACAGGGTGAATCTGTTAAAGCTGCTATATATTCAGCTTTTATTGACTGCCAGACATCAATATTGTGTACGTCTGTTCAAAGCTAAAGGCGCCGGCTAACAATGCTAATGGAAGCCAAAGCCTAGATTTAGCTATAACAAAAGGTATTTTCTTTAATAGCCTTTTAAGTCTTACTTAATTTAATGTTGTCTGTGGTGCTGCGTTAGTAAATATTCAGTTTGTATGCTTATTTAGTAAAATTGTGGTCAGGACAGCATGCATTTCTGCAAATGCTTCATTGGTTTTAGCCTTTGGCCATTCTTGATGGTGTTTCTTCTGATGTTTTCAGTCTCTGGTCATCCCTGAGAAGTTCCAGCACATTCTTCGTGTTCTCAACACGAACATCGATGGTAGGAGGAAGATCGCTTTCGCCATCACTGCCATTAAGGTGTGGTATAGATAGGTATTGGCATCCAGATTGTTGTGATGGTTTAACTTTAAAGAAGCCTAATGGAGAAGCTTAATGTTGCTAATATAGAAATGGCTCTAATAAATGTTGGTTCATTTTAATCTTGTATTACGTTTGCTTTTAGTAACCATGCTGTCTGGTTCATAGGGTGTTGGCAGACGTTACGCTCATGTCGTCCTGAGGAAGGCTGACATTGACCTCAACAAGAGAGCTGGAGAGCTGACTGAGGAGGAGGTAAGGACCAGGAAAGCTGCAATATAATGTCTTAGTGTTAATTTTTGTCAGAATTGATCGGTTAGATGAAAGGCAGTATGATAGTTCTTGAGCATGATGTTAATGGAGGTTATCAAGTGAACAGTATTGGCACTGTGATTGTGACAAAGAACTGACTTCACTCACAAAAAAGAATGGGTTGTTTACAGTTTTGTTGTAAAATGTAAGTTGCTTCTTTTGCACTAACATTTACATTACATTGCTTAGGCGCTTAGCCAAAATAGGTGACCAGGTGCACAGTGAGCAGTCATTTTAGGTACTGTAGTGGTTTGTTGCTCTCGAGCCATGGACTTGTGTGCTGAAAGTGGGATGATCACAAGAACACTTAAACTTTCGGCTGCAGTTAAAAAGATGTGTAGCTTTCCTAAGTAGTAATTGAGATGGTTTTCTTGCACATTGCAACAGAGCTGTTTAGTTTTATAAATGCAAAACTGAACCAAGAAGATTCTTCATAGTTATACAAAAAAATATATATTAATGTTTTAAAACATAATGTGCCCAATTATTTTATATTTTTAATTGGCTTGTAAATAAACAATGTGCAGGTTTTGTTAGTCCGCTCTCCAACGAACAAAAAACTTCCAAAACTGTGACTTAAAAAGAGGAAGACGAGATGAGGTAGAGGTAGGGCAGCCGACTTGGGACAAGAAAGTTGTGGTTCGATTTTGTCTTTCCCACATGTCGTGGAGTCTCTGAGCAAGACACTTAATCCCTAATTGCTCCCTGGGCACTTACAAAGCTGCCCACTGCTCCACCTGGGTGTATTTCACGTGATGGTTAAATGCAGAAAACTAATTTCACGGTTGTATGAAAACTAACTCCGATTATCTCAGACTTCCCTTAATATCATCTTACCAAAAATGCTCAGGTTTGTTGGCCTGATATTTTTATTTATTTATTGGCATATTTTGTCAGTTCATTATAAAAGATGTTCAGCAGAAAAACTCAAGGATGAGACAGTTTCAATTGTTAAAATATTTCTAATTTGAGATTGTAAGATTCTAATCTTATTGGCAGAGAAAAAAAATACATGAACAGCAGTGTTGTCTGAGCTGGAAGGCTCCCTTTTTTTTTTAAGAAAAGGACAAACTAAACCGAGTGAAAAGGTTTAATAGTTGTTGGTCCTTAAAGTGAAGAAGTTGGGCTAGATGTATTTCGCTTTCTCGAACTAGTAACCTTTTTACAACTTTGGTGCTTAAAGGGGAATATGAACCAGCATTTTGAAAAAAAAAATGCTGTTTTAATAGACAAGTCCATTTATGTGTGCATGTGGAGCTTTTTTAACTGAAGCATCACATTTAACTGAATCATTACCTTTTCCAGGTTGAGCGGGTGGTGACCATCATGCAGAACCCTCGCCAGTACAAAATCCCAGACTGGTTCCTCAATAGGCAAAAGGATGTAAAGGATGGCAAATACAGCCAGGTAAGAGACTAACACTAATGAAGTTATCCTCAGTCATTATGACTCCCAAATCACACCAGGCCCTGTTGAATGACGAATAACATTTCCATCATTGATTTGTCATTCAGGTCCTCGCTAACAATCTGGATAACAAGCTGAGAGAAGATCTGGAGAGGCTGAAAAAGATCAGGGCTCACCGTGGTCTTAGACACTTCTGGGGGTAAGATCTGATGATGTCTTGGGTTTGAAGTTGGTTATTTTCTACATGTAAAAATTGTTTTACATTGTGTGCAAGGAGGTGCTGCATTAAAAATACTTTTTTTTTTTTAAGTACTGTAAATACCTGGCAGAAATTAGCATTATGTTCAAGTTAAAATTATAAATTTGTTGAAAACATGTTTTTTTTTTTTTTCTTCCCACAGTCTGCGCGTGCGTGGTCAGCACACAAAGACCACCGGTCGTCGTGGTCGCACTGTCGGTGTGTCCAAGAAGAAGTAAACCCACCTCCCCGTGTTTCAATAAAACCAGTTCATAAAAAAATTACTTTGTTTTATTTTAATTAAATGGGACAATTAAAAAATGTGAATTGGATTTAAATTTTTTAACTAGCAGAGTTAAAAATATAATAGCAGGAGTGTATAAAAGGTAGAAATATACAATTACCAGCATTTTATTACAATTTGGTTTATTTTAGATTAGGGTACATTTTCATAAAGGACTAATATTGCATTCTTATACACATTCCCTAGACTGAAAGAAATAAAATGGCAGCAGGGAATATATAAAGTGCAAAAGAACAAGCTAAGAGCTGAGACAACTGATTAAACCTTTTAAGGCTTATGGCTTTTTCTTTTTTTAAGCAAATGTTTCATGCAAGTTCAGAAACAATGGGGGAAAAAAATCATAAGCAATGATTTCACTTGGAACATTTCCAACTATACATCCTCTACATTTAAAACTGAAGAACTGCACAACTGACTTTAAACAAAAAAAAAGCTGAAATATCCTTTGCATTGTCAAAGAAAAATTGCTTATTTACAGAAAAATAAACTGAGGTCTGCTCTGTGAAATAAATTGTACATCTAAACTTCATATTAGGTGATTTTTATGTGGCTGTTCCAAAAATAAGCCTGAGAACTGCAGAGCTTTAACCACGTCTGCACGGTTGATTCTATTCAGCAAGATCACGAAGCACAAAACAAGTTTCTCTTAAATGATGTGTAAAACATCTGAAGTTGAGGCAGAAGAGCAAAATGAAACGTCAAAATACATTATTTTCTAAGGGATATAATCACAAATGCATTAGAACCAAAAATAAATATGTCAAGTGTAGAGAAACAGATAATACAAAGGAGAAAGCATAGTTAAACATTTTAGTTAAACTAAGAAACCTCATGTAGACGAGGCGTCTAAAAATTAGAAAATACAACAAAAAAGTTGAAATAGTCCATTTTTAGAAATTTATGGACACCACCTTTCAGTCATCAGTATTAGTTTTTTCCCACTCCTAATAAATTCTTTAATTCTGAACAAATGGCTCCACAAAAAAAAAGCACAAATCATAATGTTGCAGTTAATAACAAACAGGCTGATGTTGCTGCAGCTGACAGAATGTGAGTATAAATAGCTGAGGTGGATTGGAGAGAAGCAGCTTGTAGCCCCCCCTCATCCCTCCTGTTGGGGAGGCTGTGGCGGCGGCTGCTGCTGCGCTGCTTGAGGTTGCTGCTGGTCTTTGGTGGGAGCGTAGTAGAGCTCCAAAGGCTTCCGGACCTTCCAGTATTTCTCGTTGACCAACTCCAGAGTCAGAGAACCATTGAGGGTCTGAGAGCAGAGACGGGGTAGACAAAGTTGGCTAAATAAATAAAACTCAGACGTTTGTAGAAATCGTGAAAATTATCTCTAGTGGAGTAAGTTCCCAATTAAAAGTAAATCGTAACAGATTGGTTTGGGGATCAGTTACAGTGTGTTAAAAAAAAAGCGTAGCTAAAGGGAATACTGAATGAATGGGATAAACAAAGTTTACAAACATTTAAACTTTTCAAAAATATCCAGAATACTTCCAATTCTGGTAAATGGACTAGTATAGCTCCTTTCTATCTAATCAAGTTGCTCAAAGCACTTTACATGATCTGTGCCCTCATTTACCTCCACACACGTTCGTACAGTACTCTACTACAACTCTACAAAGATAATCTGAATCTATCACATTCATACAACGAGGGGACATAAGAGGCATTAAGGGGTTCAGTGTCTTGCCCAGGGACACTTGGGCAAGTGGCTGCTGGTGGAATCAAACCCCCAACTCTCCCACTGGAGGACGACTGCTCTAACTGTTCAGCCACAGCTGCCCCTTATCTAAAGTTACAGGTACACGGTGTGCCAAAGTGCTTTCATAGCAACTGGTTTTTACTTTTTATAATTTATTTTGATGAAAAACAGATTTGTTCATCAAAACCTGATTATTTTAATACTGAACATTAAAAAGTATAAGTACTCACTGAGAACTGCCCTCCCCTCGTTGTGATGTAGATGGTGTATTGTTTCTCACTAATGTTGCTCAGACTGGTCCCCTCGCTCCTCGATGCTCCTCCTGTTTCACTCCCTCCCTCTGCTCCTCTCTGTCCCCCTCCTTCCTCGTCTCGTCCTCGATCCTCTGCGTCTCCGTCGGTCCGTCTGTCCTCGAGAGCGATGCGTAGCGCGAGGTATTTGGACAGATGGTCCACCGTGGCATTGGCCGTTGTCTTCACGTATCTGCGGAAAAATACACATTTTAACAGACCGGAGAAGTCATGTTTAGTCGTTAATTTATTTCAAGATGTAATCGTTTCCTTATTTCATTTTTTTGGACCACTTGGGATGGTAAACAAAAAAAATTCATTCTTCACTTTAAGAACTATCTGTGAAAGAAAAAAGGACGATGTTCTCCTATAATTTGGCCGTTTCATTGTTAGTTTTCTGGACACTGGAACGGTGCTTCACTGTTTTAAAGTACGTCAGGCTGAATGTGGAGACATTTGTTCTGTTACAAGGTGCTAAACTTTCTGATCTGGGTGAAACAGTCCTTTAAAAAGTGATCCACCTGGTCTGGTTGTAGTCCTGAGCATGGACCAGCTGAGGGTGGGGTCTGAACACCAGCTCGATCTCGGAGGCCGGCCTCTCCTTGTTGCGTCTCAAAGGGGGAGTTGGACTCCCGCTGTCCGCCTCGGGGCCCGAGCCCTCGTCGGAGGCTCGCTGCCGCTTGCGGCTCGGCCCAGCCTCTGGGGGCGTTTGACCGCTGGGGTGGGGCGTGTTTGACGGGGCCGAGTCATGGGACAGGTGTGAGCGGGAGTCACCATTATCTTCGCCACCGCTGAAGGTGGTATTGTCACTTTCTTGAGTGGGTTTTTTCACCCGGTGGTTCCTGCGGGGAGAACACACACACACACAGGAGACCTACTTTAGAGGATAGCTTTTGTTTTCCTAACACGATGCTTACTGCAACTAATAAAGTGCAGGTTTGGTCTCACGATGTTCTCTGCTTCTTATTTTATACAAGAAGGATGAAGGTTTGCAGTGGACTGAAAAACATTTTGTGTTTTAATTATGGCACAACATAAACACAAGGGGGCACCAGTACACTGACATGCCTCACATGAGTAACACAAAGCTAAATGCAGAATACTGTAATAGATTTAGTTTGAACTGACAGTGTCCAACAATTATTATTTTTTTAATCTTGGTTCCTAATAAACCTATAAACTCACTCATTAATCACAGAGAAATGAATATCATAATTATGAGCCGTTAAAAGTTTAACTATTAGAATATTAAAGAGATGAGTGTAGTTTTGTTTATCCTATATTTACTCCGCTTTCAATTTTGAGAATTTATCAAAATCAGGACGAAGAATCTAAACTTGCACCAGCATTAAAAAATATATACTTTTAATGAGAATATTTTTCTCTCTGGATTAAAAAAAGTTTATCTGTTGCTACACTGATAAATTTAGAATTAGAATAGAAGATTTCTTAAAAAATAAATAAATAAATAAGGCACTTTTGTGGTTGAATTTAAACGACAAGTAAATACCTCTGGATTTTATTTCAAATGCAGCTCATTTAGTGAAGTCAGTAAACAATAAGCGGTAACTTCAGTGGACTTATTATTGGAAAAGGGATTTTAAATTACTTGCGTAACTACCGTATTTTTCGAACTATAAGGCACACTTAAAATAGTTTAATTTTCTCAAAAATCAACAGTGAGCCTTGTGTATTAATTCTAGTTTTTACTGGCCTGGAACTGATTTCATGTGGCACATAGCGCTCAAAAATCTGTCAAACTGTTTTAGTTTCGAGTAATGAGCCTTATAGGCTGAAAAATACGGTATATATTAAGATTACTGGCCAAGGCCAGTGTTTAAAATATGCCAAATGGCACTTTATTTACTTTACTAGTCACAACTAATCAAAGATACAAAGGGATGGACTTGTCATACACATCTTCACAACCTCTCCGACCTGTAGCGGGCCTGCTGGCGGAGCCCCTCCTCGATGCTGGAGCTCAGTGCTTCCTTGTTGTGCAACCTGTTGAGACGCTCCAGGACGCTGCGCTGATGAGCCTCGTACTCGTCACGACTCGGGTAGATCTTAGAGATGAGCGCGTCGAAGTTCGAGTCTCTGCGCAGCGAACGTCTGGAGACCAACTTCTTCCTGCAGGTGGGGCATTCTTTGTTCCTGCGGGGGTCACAGTGAAGAATCACACTTTTAAATACAGTGTGTATAAAAGTGATAGTGGATAGTTATCTTTTTACATGAGACGTCTATAACAAAACGTTTAATAAATACGTAGGGGCTACTTGGACATAATCCATGAAATGAAAGCTTCAGCTGCGGTGCATTTACCCGGATCGCAGCGCGGTGACGATGCAGTCAGAACAAAAGCGGTGCAGACACTCTTTGGTCGTCATTGTGTTCTTCAGCATGTCTAGACAGATGGGACACATCAGCTCGCTGTGCAGCGAGCGAGGAGACACCGCCACCTCAGTCCCGTCCACGATGGCCTCCTGGACACAACAAATTATCCAACATGTGACAATTAAAGATTTCATTTTTTTTTTTTTTTTTTTTTTTTTGTGGCAGGCTTAATAACAGCTTTCTAAATAATATTACACTGTTTGGAAATGTTATTCACTTAATTATAACTCTAACCCTTAATTAATTAGGCATTAGAAACACAAACCTATTTTTTTGCCTGTTAGAAAAGTTATTTATTTTATTGTTCTCCATTAATCCCCAATGGGAAATTAATTATCTGCATTTTTCTCAATGCACATGTGAAGCAGGGGGCTGCCATCTGTGGAGTACGGGCCTTGCTCATGGGCCCAGAGCGGCACAAATGAGGGTGGAGGCAGGTGTGGGTGTTTCACCTTCTCCAACCACATTTTTTGATGTCTGTCCGGGAGTTGACTGGCGGCCCTTCGATCACAGGCCCACACTCTCTAACCTCTGCACCACTGTCTTGTGTTTTAAGTGTTTTTATCACTGAGCTACAGGTCATGATGGTTTTTCAAATTCACTTCACGGTTCTGAAAATGTTCAACAGTTTTAAGATTAAACATAAAAAATAATAAAAATAGGATTAAAAAAAATCCAAACTTTACAATGTGATGTAAAGTTACATCATGTTACGTTACATCAGTTACATTGATTATGCAAAGCTATGCTACCTTAGATATTTGGTGCTTTATAAATAAACTGAATTGAATTGATGTTGGGGGTCCTTTTTTATTTTTATTTAATATTTTGAAGCCATTTAAAAAAAAATTCTTCAAATATTTGCCAATGTGTAACTAATCAGTTTTTTTTTTCTTTCTGAATGTTTCAACGTTTGTCACAGTCTTTGCCTGACTGTTTAAACAAACCCCATTTCTAACTTGAAGGCCAAAGTTTGAAAAATTCAAACCAGTGACACCAGAAAATAATTCTGCATGCTTTTCTTTTCAGACCTGGAGTAGCACTTGCTTCATTTACCTTTCAAGCACGATGCAATGATTGCTTCAGGCTTGTCATTTGCGTTTTTAGGAGATTTTGTTTGGAACTTACCTGTGGGCTCCTGTGCAGCTCATAGAGACTCAGCTCCCAGGTCTTACTGGGAGTCTGGACATTTACTGGAGCTGCCATGGCTGCTGTTTCCTACAATCACTGCACTGAAAAAGACAAATAGCAGTAGGACACAATTTAATATGTGTGGTTATAATGTTTTTTAACAAACATCCAGTTATGAAGTCTTGTTCAATTTTGCACGGTGCACTGTACAATTTTGAACGACAGCAAGGTTTATAAAGTTAAAGTTTTTATTAATATTCCTCCTGTAAGAAGTATGAGAAAAATCATACTTAATGCATTTTAAAGTAATTTATATATATAATGTGGTATATGAATGTTGCATGTCAGAACCATTAGGTTTTGATACAACTTTATTTATAAAGCACTTTAAAAACAACACTGTTGGCCAAAGTGCTGTAACACATACAAAACTATAAAATCAAATGAAACCGTGTTAAAATCATAAAACAGCAAACAGTAAAAACAATAAAACAAACAATTTAAAAACCAACATTTCAAGCAGAGTTAAAAGCCAAAGAGAAAAACGTAATTTCAGAGAAGATTTGAAAACAGGAAGTAACTCAGTTTGTCTGACGTGCAAAGGTAGCTCGTTCCACAGTTTAGGGGCAGTGACAGTGGTCACCTCTCAGCCTCCTGTTAGATTTCGGAACCACCAACAGCAGCTGATCTGCTGACCTGAGAGAGTGGGAGGGAATATACAGATGGAGCAGGTCGGACAGAGACTGTGGGGCGAGACCATGAAGACATTTCAAAATACATAAAAGAACCTTTAAATTAATTCAAAAATAAACTGGGAGCCAGTGTAGTGATTCTAAAACGGGGTGATGCATCTCGTTTTCTGGTACCAGTAAAAAGGCGAGCAGCAGCGTTCTGAACCAGCTGCAGTCGAGTCAGTAATGACTGGCTCAGACTGACATTACTGTAGTCCAGAGGAGTTGTAATGAAAGCATGGATTAAAATCTCAAAATGATGTGACAGAAATGGTTTGACCTTTGGCTGGTTGTCTCAAATGATAAAAGCTGGACTTGATCACTGATTTAATCTGTGCATCTAGTTTAAAATCATTGTCCAGCTTCACACCCAGGTTAGTTGTTGTCTCAGTCAGATGTTGTGTTAAAGGACCCAGCTCAGCATGGACTTTTGAACCATCACTGCGTTTAAACAAGACCTTAGTCTTTTCCTCATTGAAATGTAAAAAGTTCTGACATCCATGCTCTGACTTCTGCCACAAGATTGATGCAGTATACAATCATTTTAGAGTGAATGTAAAAAAACAAAAACACATTGTGTGTTTGAGTCGTGGACAAATCACCCCATTCACAGGTGGAGGACAAATAAGCAAGATGCAATTTATTATAATTTTTTATTTTTCCAAATTATTTATTGTCCTGTGTTGATTCAACCTTTGTTTATACCACAAAGTTCATGCTCAGTCATCCAGATATCAAATCCAATAATTCTCAGTCAGGTCATCTGGACAGTTTAACTCCAGCAAACTGGTTGGTTCACTTAAGGAGTTTACTGCTTGGTGGGGAACTAGTTTACTGGAACTCCTCAGACTGAAGAAGCCCTCTGGATAGAGGGCGAAACGTCTCTATAAAAATAAAAAAAATGTCCAGATGACCTGACTGAGAATGATTGGACTTCATTTATACAGGTTAGTTCTCATTATGCCTCGAGGACTCGTTTACAAGAGACCTGTGTGTATCAGGATTGTGTGCATGTGGGTGTTTGTGCGAGTTGGTTTAG
The DNA here is from genome assembly GCA_031762415.1 of Simpsonichthys santanae. Classification (NCBI taxonomy): domain Eukaryota; kingdom Metazoa; phylum Chordata; class Actinopteri; order Cyprinodontiformes; family Rivulidae; genus Simpsonichthys; species Simpsonichthys santanae. Next base: position 24,021,380 of record JARVLU010000583.1, on the reverse strand, counting down.
TGGGTGAGAGCGAGATGAATGTGTATGTGGGTGGCTGTTTTTTTTTTTGTGTGTGTGTTAAAGGTTGATATGATTCAAAACTTGGAATAAATCTTATGGTTATGATGAAGGCACCTTTTATTGTATTATTTTCAAGGTATGAGCTACATTTAACCACAAATTCAAATTTTAAAATACAGTACTGTACTGTACTGCATGATGTCAACCTGGTGACAGCTCTGAGCTTGTCCTCTGAGCCTGACTGATGTACAGTATTGTTTTTTATTAGCCTAATATTATCGATATACAGTATAACAAAATGTAGAAAAACCTGACAGCTTTTGTCTCAGTACTTTTTGACACATGAAAGCTGAACAGACAACCAAGTACGTCACCACAAATCAAAAACATAAACAATTTAACCTTTTTTAATACTATCTAACTTAGATGTAGATATATTTAATTTACTGTCTGCAAAAAAAATTAGTTTAGTTTTCTTGATCCTCCAGATCATGGATGCTTCAAATCCTCCGTTAAAATTCGTTTATGTTAATAAACTCTGACATGTTCAAACAAACAAACAAAACAAAAATACTATTTGTATTCAGTACTCTGAAAAACATAGGGTATAATTAGAAAACTGGTTACATAAAAAGGACATTATCTACAAGTCAATACAGTTCAGGACGTGGTGACAACAGACAACACTGATTAGATCATAGTGTTTCTTTGATGAGGAGACAAAATGATTTCACTTCAGCGACGAAAGCTGAGACTTTACCGCAAACTTTTATCTTTATTTTAGCTCGTTTGAATAAGGCGAAGAACTAGTTTGGCTCATATAGATACATCAGCTGTGAAAGCATTGTGTGGTGGAGCAAAGTTAAGACTCACCTGATGGAAGCGGAGGAGACGCAAACACGAAAAAAAAAATCCTAACTACTCCCTTAACCTCTTTGTAAACACAGACGGACGGGTATTACCCTCATTTATCTTTACAGAATCAGACGAGAGGTTTATGAGCTCCGACTGAGCTCTGTTACAAGAAAAGAAATATCAAAATAAATAGGAACGTTACATTTTTTTTAACGTCAACTGCTAGTTAGCATTAGCTGTTGCTATCGTTCGGTTCTTCTTCTTCTACTCGCCTTTAGCCTGCAACTGTTCGTTCTTTACGACCGGTGCTGACCCCTAACGGCCGATCGGTGTATTGCAAAAGAAAATGCATGTTGCACGGAGGAAATGCAAATAAAAAGACAGTACTGTACTGTAATAATAATAATAATAATAATAATAATAATAATAATGATAATAATAATGAAATAAAATCAAAAAACAAAAAATGCATGTAAATGCATGTATGATGTGAATTTTACGGTGGCCCTGAAATGCGAACCGTAACTACAAATTAAAAACCACGACAAATTAAAAAAACAACAGTATTAAAAATATATATATTTAAAAAACAAATACTGTATACACACAAAAAACCCACAATATAAAAAACAACGACATTTAAAATAAACACAACTATTGTAAATAAATAAAAAATAAATTTAAAAAATTACCTTGCAGAAATGGAGCATCTCATGCTCCAAAAAATACCCTCTATTCTTTTAAACTAAAAAAGCTCTCTGGATTTCTTCAACTACAAGTTTAGATTAGAAGTAGGCTATCGGTTTCCTGGATTTTAAAAATGACGTGCTCAGGATCAAATAAAAAATGTGTTTCTTTACAGCGCAGTGCGATCAGTAAATAAATATGCAACAAAATGACCCTTATTTTTTCATTTAACCTTTATTTATACAGGTTAGTCTCATTGAGCCACGAGAACTCATTTTCAAGAGAGACCTGTTA
>JARVLU010000583.1:23967327-23983365 GCA_031762415.1 Simpsonichthys santanae | reverse complement strand
TATTTAACGTTTTCCAGACATCCTGTTAACAATTTGAATTGTCTCTTTTGCACATTTTTGTAAACATGCTTCATATTGTAAGCAGTGTTATCATTAAACAAAAATGTTCATTTTTTTTATACTTCCCTCAGTAAATGGCTTTTTGTTTCAAATAAAGTTTAACAACAATCGAAAGACAAAAAAAAAAAAAAATCAACTTTAAATTCGATGTGGCAACAAATGCATTAGTACACTTGTGGTGTTTCTCTTAAGCTGTGCATTGTGTGGCCTGGAATACATTCTGTAGAAATCTGAGGGCATTGTTGCAAGGACTCAGGAGGGAAACACGAATGAGGGGAAGAAGAATTGGTTGAGAGACAAAGAGAACAAGTGTTGCTTTCTGATTGAGGTATTTGATCCCGGTCATGTTGTGGTTTAATCATTGTAGCCATGGAAAGCCGGTGGTTGCGCGTCGTTCCATAAAGAAGAGATGGTTGTGTGCAAGTCCTCACTCTAGCACCTAATTCAATTGAAGAATAAATGAATTCTGTTTGTAATTTGGAGATAACCTGTGCTGTGGCTGAGCTTAAAAGGAAGATAAGACACGACACCAAAACGAAGACAAGAAAACGAGACAATTTTTCACCCTGCCAATGCGGAATCAAACTTTTCCCAGTCTGCCTCAAACTTTAATTAAATCACACACTTGCATGCACATTGTGCACACAGGTTCACACAATCAGGCTCTTGCAGTCTCACAACCACCAGATAATCCAGGAGGAGCAAGTCAAGTTGTTTGGAAGAGATCAGCAGACAGTGAGCGGAGAACCTAATTGGAACATACTGTAGCTTCTCTATCTGTCCTTTTGTTGTTGGGATTAATCAGCCGGGTGCATTCAGAAAGTCAACAACCCCTCGAGTTGTAAAACTCAGAGGTGGAGAAGGCTATAGACAGGTTCACTCTAAACACGTATTCTTGGGGCACGACGATGGCTATTTTATGTAGATGTTTCTAATAGTGATAGACTGAATGCACATCCATACTTCAGTATAAAATGAGACTTGTGCATATTCTTTAAAAGGACAGTGTAGTTTTTTTTTTTTTTAATTTTTAAGTGATATTCTGCCAAATATTCATCAGTCATACAGTGCAAAGCAAAAGGCTAGTCTAATAGCTTGGGCCCACTTTTAAATTGATTTTCAGGGTTAGAATATTGCTGGAGTCGAGTAAACATCTGCACGGATTAGATTAGGCAGACTGATACATTTTCAGAGCCAGCACTATTGGCATATACGTGGTCGTGTAATAACTTGGACGTTGTTTGAGAAATAGAGATTTATTAATAGCTACTCAAGTGCTTTTGTCACATCAGTATGTTGTTTTTGAAAAATTAAAAAAAGGTTATCTGAGGCTGGTCGGTGCATGTTCCTTCCCTCACCTATGGTCACAAGCTCTGGGTAGTGACTGAAAGAACGAGGTCGTGGATACAGGCGGATGAAATGAGTTTCCTCCGCAGGGTAGCTGGAATCCCCCTTACAGATAGGGTGAGAAGTTCAGTTATCCCGGAGAGACAGTAGAACCGCTGCTCCTCTACATCGAAAGGAGCCAGTTGAGGTGGATTGTGCATCTGGTAAGGAGACTTCCAGGCCCCTCCAGAAGGAGGTGCTTTGGGCATGTTCGACTGGGAGGAGACCCTGGGGAAGACCGAGTGCACGCTGGAGACTACGTCTCTTGGTTGGCCTGGGAATGCCTTGGGTCCTCTTAGTACAGCTGGAAGAGGTGGGTTACAGCTTACAAGCTGCTGCCCCCACGACCTGACTTCAGAATAAGTGGAAGATGAAAAATGGTAAAGACTTAACCCTTGATTATTAAGTCTAGTTTGAATGAAGTTTTGTTTTTTTTTCTTGTCCCCCCCCCCCCCCCCACCCACTGTCTTTATACTCCATGCTGTGTGAATGACATGTTAAGGTACCAAGTACCTATTCACCAGATCATCACCTCAAATATATCTAATTTATCTCTTTAAATTCTCGAGTTTCTCGGAGTAGGTACAGGAGTAGGTCCTGGGCCTGTTGGGGTGTTTGTTAGGAGGTGTTCTCTAATGAAACAAGTCTTCAAATGTTCCTTGGAGTAACACAGCAGCTGAAAAAAAGCTAGACTGACTTTCAATAACTTGGTGCACATAGTCGCACGATAAGTCAAGACGCCAATGATTTGAATTATGTGGCAGCCAGTCCTGATCAGTGAAGGTCAGTGGGTAATGGAGAGACCAGGTGTTCATCTTTGCTTGATCAAACCTCACATGTGCTGCTGTCTTCTGGACCAGCTGTGGTTTCTCTGTGCAAAAGACAACAATGGATCACTGAGTCAAAAACAACACGACTCTTCTCATGGTTTAGGATGTGATGACTGAAAGACATGGTGACACGAAGAGTGCAGGACAACTCTTCACTCAGGACTCAAAGGGTTCATGTGGATGGTTGAAGAAGCTATTTTTTTAATGCTGATAAAACATCAAATCAACAAACGTGCAGAGCTGTGTTCATAATATTGTTTATGAATGTGGATATTTCATTGTCAACCTGAGATTTGAGCCAAAATCTTTATTTACAACTTTTCCATTTTTGTGATTTATAAGTTATAAATAACTGCATGCGTAAATAAATTCTAATTTTCTTCAATTGAAATTGGTGTTTTACCTGTTGAAAAGCAAATAGAGACAGTTTCTTACATCTTTTCCAATATTTTAGATACTTTTTTCCCAGTCAATCGTTATTTTCTGTTTCACTTTCGGTTTGGTTAAGTTTAAAAAGCTACTTCATAAGATTTGGGAAAACATGACAGTTTTCCTTTATACAAGTCTCCCCGTGACAGCTAACAAATGTCAGGAATCCTTTTTTTTTTCTTTGTCTTACCATGTAACTAATGACACATCTGCAAAACACAAATGCAGCACAAAGGAAACCCCTCCCTGAAATATATATTTTTTCTGAAACCAGTGCTAAGTGTGATGGGAAAAGAGCACGCTCATGTTTCCAATGAAAGAAGCTTCTGGGCACAGAAGTTGCACAAGTGCCACAATGATCACATTTTCACAGATCATTGAAGATTAAAATTTGCTATCTGACCACACGGAGTCACGAAAGGCGTGTCAGGAAGATAATTCAGTTGAGTTTAACCCTCCGATATCTCTACCATTGATTTGTTCATCCAATAGCACAACGTTGATTTCAGGCTGTGGAGCATAACAGATCACCAATCAAAAGGAGCACCCCCCCTCCCCCCCCCCATAAAACAAATCGATGTAAAAACAGCCATTTTACATGAGCAGTGTATGCGTGACAGTGCACGCAGACCACGCGAGTTGTAGTTAGTACTAAGAATGTGCTGTTGCATCTTTTAGCAAGTAAAAGAAAAATGAAATAAAAAGATTTAGGCTTGTGTGAACTTTGTGTAAATGGAGTGGCGTGCATCCTGCCAGGGCTGAGAAAACAGCTTTTCCTCGCATTTTATAAAATTATTACAATCTCAAAACAAACGAAAAACTTCCCAACCTCAAACTAAATATTCATCTGGAATGAATAGATCATCTGGTTTATAGAACTTGCTGCCCATGAGGGTCCTCGCCGCCAATCCTTGAAATTACAAAGTTGCAGCTCCACTGGAAGCGAACAAAGAAACATTTGGTTGTAAACGGCGCTGGAAACCTCCACATGGAAGCAGTTTGTGGACGGGACCATTTAGCGACTCGTCTCCAGATCAGTTCCCTCTGCTTCTCACAGGGTTGCAAGTCAAAGACTCAGCAAGCTGCATTCATCATGTCCTCTCACAGTGTGGTGTGATGGTTGGTGGCAGCAGCACTTTGATCTGGAACTGATTCTGTGTCAAGTCATGCACGATCACAGTGCGTGTTCAGCTCTTAGACTCCAGAGATGTTTAACTTCACGCATCTGAATAATTAGTTCAGTTTTTTTTTGGGATGAGCTGTTTTGTTTTTGGATGGAGTGTCACAGTGTGAACGTTAATGAAGCATTCACACCATTGTCATCCATTTTTCTCACGTACGTTTTTTGGCGCGATTCTCGCCCCACAATTTTCAGATATTTCAACAAGTCATAAATCAAAACGTTCAGCTCTTTCAGGACAATCCTGCTAGGATTTTTGGTATTGGTGCAACTTTAGCTTTTTGAAATATTTTCGCTTAGAAAAATTAATTGAGCTCATTTTATATCCTTCACAATTTTAGAGCTGTTTACAAACTTTTACTGCTTCTTTCACATTTTGTTCCGGTTCAGCTTCCTTGTGCAAATTTAAACAATTTTTCAGCCAATTTCAGTTGCTTTCTGATCCTTTCTGCTAAGTACAGTATAAACATTTTGCACTTTTTCTAAGTTATTTCTGTTAATTTCAATTTATGCTCTTTTCAGCTTTTTTCAGCAAGTTTCAGCATTTTTTTCTATTTCAGCTACAGTATAGGTGTTTAATGCTAATTTAAGCATTTGCAGCTAATTCCAATCCCCCCCCCCCCACCCCCACACACACACACCCAGACACACACACACACTCACAGACGTTCATAGTGGCTCCAGCTGTCTTTCCTGGTAAGTTGTGTACAGTGTGTGAGGACAGGGCCTCCAGTAACAGCTGATACAGGTTCTGCAAACCACCGGGTGCCTGGGAGTCAGTACTGGTTAGAGAGAGAGAAGTGTGTGTGGTGGTGGTGGTGGTGGTGGGGGGGGGGGTGTTTGTTTGCAGGGAGTGAGAATGACAGGAGTAATTTGGTGGCTGACAGATCAGCAGCTAAATGCAGAGACTCAGAGTTTTCATCTGGAAGAAATCAAAACATGAATCCAGAGTTTAGTGAATAAAATAATGCTGAAGGTCAAAATCTGTCATTATTATTTTGTTAAATATTGGTTGTTTTATTTGTTTATAGATAGATTTCCATTAAACTGTCCTTCCTCCTTCTAGTGAAGGAGCACAGTTGGAAGATGTTTCACCAGATGGATGAAGAAAACTGTGACAGGACATTAAAGTGCTTTTAATGGGTCAGAAATTTAAAATTATGCACTAAATACAGAAAATAATCTCTGCACACATCGGAACAAGTTCAAACTTTTTAATGGCAAAAGCCATTGTTTTATAATTCTGACAGAAATCCACACACACACATTTAAACACACACATGCAGGAGGATCCGCCCTGCAAAGCAGCAGCAGAGGGAGGGTGGGGGAGGCGAGGGGTGAGAACAGACCCCTTCAGATAAAAGTTTCAGCAGCAGGAGACACAAAAACTTTCTCTGATGAACTTTGTCAGAACCTCTGCAGAGAACCGTCCAGCCGGGTCAGGACCTGAGTGACGCCACCTTTCATCAGCTTTAGTTGAGGAAAAACAACCAGCAGGAGATTTTCTGACGTCGTCTGCACGTGATCAATGAAGTGATTTACAACCAAGGAGCAACTCAACTGATCTGAACAAGCAGCAAAATGACAGTAAGTCAGAGCTGATGCTAAAACGACATTTGACACTAAACTTAATCACCGTCATTTTATATGGAATATCTTGGTTTTCACAATGAACAATATGTAGTTTATCATATAAAATATTTGATTAAATTGAATCAAATCAGAGCCACATAAGAAAATGCCACTGAACCCAAGTTTATATTAAAAAAACTGTTCAACCTCTGCATTTTCCACAAACTAATTACTAATAATTAGACAAAGGCTGCACATATAAAAATAAATATGTAAATGCGTGCATTTTCAAGCACATTTAAATCCCATTTTAAAGGATTAACACATTTAAAATGTAAAGACTTGATTTAGCATTTATAGAGAAAGAAAACATGAAGCTGTCAATAATGCTCATATTGTTATTGTGCTACATTTACTGCTGTAACATTTCACATGAATTATTTAAAGTAGTCTTAAAATATACAATTTTCTTTAGTCAAAACTGCATTAATTCATTAATATCTTATGTCTGAAAGTAGCTCCTATAACAAATAGTGAAAATAATAAATAATAAGAATAACTTTTGGCTGCAGAATTGCCTCCAAATTGACAAAGCCCTTGATTCATGTGTAAAATCATTTACAGTATATTAAAAAAGTCTCCTAAATGTTGAACCCAAAACAAATTTAAGTTGGCAAAAGTGCAACGATGTCGGTCAAAATGTTCCTTTTTTGGTCTCATGTAGCTCATAAGACTCCAAACAACTCAGTTTTAACCCTCTTGATCTGCTGACAAAGTGTGAAGCACGAGAAGAACTTTGATTTGGTGGAAAATGTCATCGTTGCTGCAAAACAATCCGACTGTGCAAGCATGAACTGAATGTGAAAAAGTTTTTTTCAAATCAATTAACTTCTAAACACTATTTTTTAATCTATTTATCATCTTTTAAAACCAAGCAGCATTTAAGTTTAAAAAAAAACTTGCAAAAGTGAGGAAGCATGCGAGTCATTTGTCAGAAGCTCAGGAGGATTCCAGCGTCTGTTTTCAGCACATCTGCAGCTCTAATGAGTCGTAATGATCCGCTCCGAGTTTAGACTCATGCTCTGACACCTCAGCTCCATCCAAGAGCACCAGCTGCTGTGGAAACATCAGCAGCAGCCCGAAGATCAGCAAGCGTGGCAGGGCTTTATGTGGCTATTAACAGCCATGTTGATACCAGTGGATAAGTGCTATCAACATCACCATGGCAACATGGCAACAACCATCACCGTTGTTACATTCCTGAAGGCTACAAGAGCTTCAGCATACGAGATCAACACGGAGCAGCATCGAAGTGTCGTGTTCGTTAAAAACCTGATTTAGATCTGGAGTCTCATGATTTTATTCACAAACTGCAGCTACTTTCTGCACCCGAACAAAATCTGAGCCCTTTAAAGACGATTTATCAAAAACAATCCATCAACAGCAGCTCTGTGATCATTGAATCTGTTCCATTCAAAAAGTTTGATGTTTTCTGAAAAGTTAGTTTTCAGATTGTCTCGAACATAAATTTAAACACTAATTATGAAACCGCTTGGGTTTGTTGCAGTTTATATTTTATGTGGCCTTAATGTTTTTAAACCTAAACAGTTTTTATTTTAGCTCATTGTTTTTATAGATAAGGTTTGGACATGTTGAATCAGAAAAATAAACATCTGGATTTGATATGGCAGCTGTTTAATGTTAGTTTGTGTCATAAAACGCTCTTTAATTTAATTGTTTTTTATTTTTTATTTTTTGAGTTGTTGACTTGGTTTTAATGAAATGAATAAAAATTTACAATACAATACAATTAATGTGTTGCTTTAATTAACTCCAAATATTTGTTTTACATCTGACTTCATTCTGTGGAAAATGCATCTGACAAGGGTTAGAAAATGATAAAATCTTGATGTTTACAAAAATTCAGAATCAAATGCACAAAACTCACAGGGACCCAAAAATATTTTACTTCTAATATGAGGCTTCCAACTAAGTTTGTTGTCCAGAATGATACCTAAAAATTTTGTCTCATAAACTCTGTCGAATTCAACTCCACTTATATGTAACTTTACATTATTGTAAATCCGATTACCTGAAAATACCATTTTTTTTGTTTAAAGATAGTTTATTATAATCAAACCACTTTTTAATTCAGCTAGCTCCTTTTCTACTATTTGTATTAATTCATCCATGTTCTTTCCAGGAAAAAAAAAAGTTTGTATCATCTGCAAACATGATAAATTCCAAAATACTGGATACTGTAAAAATATTATTTGAATAAAGCATAAATAAATTAGGTCCTAGAACTGAGCCTTGAGGAAGACCACATTTTATAGTTTCAATTTGTGACTTTGTGTTGTTAATTTGTACATAATGTAACCTATTACTCAAATAACTCAACCACAGATGTGTAACCCCCGTAACCAAATTGTTCACATAACCAGTGCAAAATGGTTAAAATATGTTTATCTTAAAAAAGAAAGAGTTTGATTGTGAGGAGTAAAACCAGCATGTTACCTCCAGCACGTTTCTTCTGTGTTCAGGCGGCCACGAAGCTCCTGGATGAGATGTGTCATCTGAGCGCTCAGTCTCTGGCAGCTCTGGACACGTCGGAGCACTTCCAGCTCCTGAAGCTGCTGGGCGAAGGCTCGTACGGGAAGGTCATGCTGGCCGTACACAAGAAAAGAGGTGAGGACGTGAACAAACCTCTCACAGCTGCAACGAACCAATGTTAAAAATATGACAAACACCAGTTGTCGTCCCCTCTCAGGTACTCCCATGGCTTTGAAGTTCTTCCCTCGCGAGTCCACCTCACTTTTCTCCTTCTTGAGGGAATACAACCTCTCCCTGGCGTTTTGCACCCACCCGTCTCTGACTCGAGCTCTGGGAATCGCCTACCTCACTCCGTCGCACTACATCTTCGCTCAGCAGGCCAGCCTCTTCGGTGATCTGTATGACGTCATCATTCCTGAGGTAGGACCATCATTTTGAAGAAGTTTATGGGCTTAAAATGATAAAGTGGTCAGGAATAAATATAAACTAACGAATCAGATGTTTTTTCTTAATAAGACATTAGAGCAGACCAGTTAGAGCTGTGTCCTCCCAGTGTGTAACTGGTGACTAAGTTGTGAAAACTGTTCAGATCCCCTCGTTGATCTGAACGTGGCTCGTCAAGTCTTCTGTTGTTGCTCAGGTGGGGGTGGAGGAGGACTGCTGTCAGCGGGTGGTGTCCCAGCTGTGTGGGGCTCTGTCCCACCTGCACGCCCTCGGTTTTGTCCACAGAGACGTCAAACCTGAGAACGTCTTCCTGTGCGACTCCGCCTGCCGCTGGGTCAAACTGGGAGACTTCGGCATGGTCAGTAGCTGCAGGATGGTCACAACCTTCTGGTGGTGCTGGGAACACCTCGTTTACTAAACCAACCTTTACTTCCAGGTGAAGGCCAGAGGAACCAGAGTCCCAGAGGTCTGGTACAGCTCGCCTTACTGCACACCGGAGGCGGAGGTCGCTCGGGGAAACGAGGACAGCTGGAGCAGCGTGAACGATCAGCGTGATGGAGCTAAGGAGGAGAAGAAGAGGGTTTGGGCGTCTGTGGAGCCCAGCACCGACAGCTGGGCCCTGGGCGTCCTGACGTACGCCATGATCACCGGCAGCCACCCCTGGGCCGAGACAGCCAGCGACTGTCGCTCCTACCTGAAATATCAGGAGTGGTGTGATCGAGCGAAAGGCCCGAGTGACGAACTGGACGTTTGGACAGAACCACAGAAAACCAGCGCTCCCAGCAAAGCGCAGGAGGACCAAACCCCCACAGCCCCCCAGTTCACGTGTTTCACACCGCTGGCCTGCTCCTTCTTCCAGTCGCTCCTCAACCCCAGGCCGCAGCACCGCGGTCGACCCGAGGACGCGCTGAGTTACCTCGGAGGGGACTGGATGGTGGAGAAAGAGCGAGCGAGGCTGGAGGAGGAGAGGAAGAAAAGCAGCGGGAAGGGTGCGATCAGGTGCATGAAAGAGATGGAAGGAAGAGGAGAGCGGTGAGAACCCCAGCAAAGACACTGTTGGTGTAAAGACTTTTATAAATATATGTATTTTTTTTAGCTAAGCAAACTTGTTTTTGTTGCTTTTTAAAATAACTGGTTTAAAAGCAGCTCCTATTTTTTTATTGCGTGGGTTTCTAACCTGTAGTTAGTATGTTACCTGTGGTAGATGACATTTGGTGCATTCTCACAAACTAAGGTGAAAAAAACAACTGTATTTGCCCTTTTATGTACAATGCAATGATTTGTTTTTTTATTATTATTAGTTTCAATAAAAATATATATATTCAGCTATTTACATCTATCTTCTCTTTTTTTTTATATATATATAAAAAGGACCAAAAAATAAAAACCCACAAAGCAGTAATGGGTTGTCCTAGCGCAGCATTCTGCAACGTTCATGATCAAAAGAGCCATTTTTGCTAAACTTGCTACTATTGTCATTATCAACTGGTGACCCATGGGCCATGTAGCAATAAGAAGGATGGAGATGAAGAGAGATGACTAAAGGTCAGGGGTCATGGTTAGAGCAGTGCAGCTTCATGCTACAGCCACTTTACGTTTGTTAGAGGGGACTTTTCTGCCAGTAGATGTGAAGCTATAAAACTAAAAATATCTAATTGTTAACATTTATTGATATTTTTACATTTTGAGACAAAAGAAAAGATTGGAATCCATTCATCCATTCATCCAGTCATCCATTCATCCAGTCATCCATTCATCCAGTCATCCACCGTTATCTTTACTTGCGTCTTCCTTTTCAGGTTGCAGGGGGTCACTGGTGTCCAGGTCACAAGTCTATCACAGAAGACTGGATTCTTGTAAACAAGAAGAAGAAATTATTTAGCCAATTTTTAAAAACTAAAACGATGAACTGTGCAGGTTTTGTTTTTGTTATTGTATAAGGTTAAATGAAGTATAATTTACTCTGTATATTAATACTAGTATCCACATATTTTCAAAGGAAATGGCAGGAAAACAGTTAAAACTAATCTTTTTTTTTTTGTGGGTATAATATCCTATAAAATTCAGTTTTATGTTAGTTTTTGGTCAAAGCTTGAAAGAGCCGCTGCAGAGGGACCAAACGTGGCTCTAGAGCCGCAGGTTGCAGACCCCCCCCACCCACCCCCATCCCAGCTTATCCCAAGGCTGACATCACATGTTGTGTAGTGGTAGTAACTGAGAGTCGTTCATTAAACACACTCTGAGTGTGGCATCTCATGATGTCATGGGAGACTGAGCAAAACTTTATTTTTAAGAGTTAATCATTTCCCAACAAAAGATGATCTTTGCGGCATTATTTATTTATTTATTTGTTTATTTATCAAAGTAAAATCCCACTAGCTCTTCTTCTGCTGCCTGCAGAAAGCCTAAACACGCATGTGCTTTTTAGGCCGTGCAGGAAACCAGAGTACCAAAGAAAACCACACAAACATGCAAACGCTACGCAGAAAGAGTCCAGGGTTTGAACCCTTGGCCTACGTGCTGCGAGGCAACACAACCACTAATCCACTGCGTTGGTCCTTGAAGTGTTAATTCCATTACAGCAGGAATCATCAAACAACAGAGAGAGGGCTGATGGTGAATTAAGAGGGAAGTCCATAAAAACTTCAACCTCCTCCTGTGGTTGAACATCTTCAAACATCAGGGAAACCACTTTAGGAAAAATCCCCCTCGTGAAAAGAAAACGGTCGTTGTTGGAAACCTGTTTTTTGCTGAGACGGTTACAACTGTTTGGTTGTGCCACAATGTGCCAGCTGCTGCTCGGAGGATTACCGGAGTTAAGCGGCGCTGTAATGCCACATGTCCTTACAACAAAGTGTCTTCAGCACACGGGGATAAATTTAGACCTGGATTGTGGAGTGTGTGACACGTCATGCTGGGCCGTGCACACTGTAACAGACCCGAGCCATAAACACGTCTGGGGTCCAGTTTAGACACGACCGCAGCAGCTTTCATTACTTGGATCTACGAGACTGTTGCGTTTTTAACTGTGCATTTTGTTTAAATCTCTTCTACTTGATGTGCACGAAACTTGTTGGATTAAAATCTGATTTTTATCTAATTATTTATTTTTTTCAGTGACGTTTTTGTTGCCAGTCACGTCAGCTTTACAATGTCCAGACCTCTAAATGTCTGTGCAGTGAGTGCAGCTGCAGATTATTATGATGCATTGCACTTTATTGTCCCACAGATTGGACTTCTAATCTGGTTTTTAATCTCAACCTGACATTTTCATGACGTGTTCATCTTAAACCACCTGTCTCAGCATCATGTGCTGCAGGGCCCATAAGGAGACCGCCCTCAGGTGTTTTCAGAAATAGACGTAGTCGTAAATTTGACACTGCCCTTTCAGCACCGAGCACGAACATAAATCTTCAGTCTCGTCTTCTGGACAAGTCCAACTCCGAACGCATTCGTCCATTAAGGTTCAATCCACAGGAGAATTTTCAAATTTCAGCCCAGAACGTTCAGTAAGAGAGAAAAACTGATTCTCGGTGTGTTTTTATTGTTTGGCAGGGTGATGTGCAGGTTGGTTCACTGTCAAATGTCCAGTCCTGTTGCAGAGCCGCTGGACCATTTCACTGCCAGAACAGATTTGATCTTTAATGCATGTGCTCAGAAGGAGAGGTCATGTGAGGTCGGAGAAGAGCCAATCAAAACTGGACCGATGGAAATAAAATAAAAAAACCTCTGTTTGATCTAAACACCAAACACTTTTATAGAAACATTAAATTATTAACATAGCAGGTTTAATTTATGACAGTTTTCCAGTAGACCAGAGCAAAGTTCTCCAGTTTTGACCGTTTTTAAGGGCTAGCTGCAAGTTTATGAGGAAAGAGGTACAAATGCAGACATGGTCATTTTTCAAACTAAAATACCCTCCAGACCTGTACGTATGTACATCCATCCATCCATCCATCCATCCATCCATCCATCCATCCATCCATTGAGGCTGGTGACACCCAGGTCAGGTCTCAAGTCCATCACAGGGACACATAGACAAACGAGACACTGGTCCTTGACTGGACAGTTGGAGACCTCTGCTTTAGAGGCTGTAAAATAAAAACCCTTCTGCACAACTCAATTACTTTTTATTATGATCAGTTGTAAAACTAATTTAAAAAGATGTTAACAATTACTCCCAACCAATCAGAATGCAGCAAGGCTTTTATTAGATTTCAGCCTCTAACAAACATTTAGAATAAACTTCAGTAGTTATTGTTTTTAAATATAAGACTCACGATAAGAGTTTGAGCCTGTTATTTCATATATGATTTTTTTATTAGAAATTCAGGAGCTTCAATACAAGTGCATTTTCTGGGAAGTTTGACCTTTAAACTCCCTCTGATCAACCCAACAGAACCTAAATCCATCAAGTGACCCGGGCCATGAGTTCTGCAGCAGTTTGACCCAACGCATCATTTTTAACGGACATTTAATCAAAGGAGCAAGTTGAAAATAAACACCTACAAGTTGTTTCTGAGCCAAAACTCATGACACAAAAGTCCGAATCCAAAGATGAGGGAGTGAGTGTGGGGGTTGTTAAATGTTGTGGTTCAAACTCTCCTCATCTGTTTCATTATGATTGAAATTTAGCTGAAAGTTGTCAAGATGAATATATCATGTTATTTAAATGAAGTATAAGAAAAAGAACATGATGGGAAGATCACTAACCTTATTTTTAATCAACATTTTTAACCTTTTTGATATTAAATTCAATTTACTGTTGAAGTTATACAGTTAATTATTGTTGAGTTTCAGATTTCAGGTCCACAAACAGTTAAAATCTGTTCAGTGACAGCTGTTAAAATATTTTCCCTAGTTCTTGTAGTAATATTAATCACAGTAGAAATATAATTTTACAAGAAATGTCAACTTTAAATAACAATTTTTGACCCAAGCCTTGAATTTTTCCACATTATTACATTTTAGATTTGGTGAACGTCCTTTTCCTTCATGGGTTTCAAACTAATTAGATTTATATATTAAATGTATTTTTTGCTATATTTGTGTTTTATGTTCTGGATCCATAAAGAGCCGACCAACTGAGAGATGTTTCTGTGTGTGGCTGAGGAGCAACGTGACGTGACAGGAGCTCTTCTGGTGCCGGAGCTTCAGCTCAGCTTATGAACAAAAGCTGAAGACTCGTTTGGACCTGACGGAGGAAAAGATCACTGAAGCACATGTTGTTTTCCTGAACGCAGCACGACCTCTGAGCAGCTGCTCAGTCCTGTCATCACAACTCGAAGCCAAACTGAATATCAATCTAAAAACTTATTGATGTAACGTCCAAGGCGATGTTCTAATTTTAGTCTGATGTGGTTCCCATGTTGGCCGTCTCGTTCCTGACCTGATTAGACCAGCCAGACCCCACGATTAAACTCTTCTCTGCTCATCTACTTATAATAAAAATGACTTTTTTTTAAATGTTATTTATCCTTTAGTCATCATTGAGGCACTGGGACTAATGTTCAAGAGAGACGTGTTTTAGACAAAGTCGTATAAAAGCAGGTTTCCTGGAGATTATGTGCAGATGGGTTCATCTTTGTCCTGCAAGATGTTCAAAGCACAGAAACAAACTTTTGTAGTTACTTATAAGTGCTATAAAACCTTAGATATTAATAATTATTTGAATTTTGCTTTGGCACCATATGAAGCAGACAGTTACTGGGTGGTATAACATGAAACATCAGCCCAGTTAAACTTTTGTAAACCAAATATATATATAAAAAAACATTTTTATAAACACCTTATAATAAAGAATCCATTTATGTGAACATATTATTGTCTTTTATTGAATGCAGTGATACTAAAATAACCTTCACGTCTCTTCTAACATTGTTTTTATACATTAAAACTATTTTTACACTTTTCAACAAATCTACAAACGTGAAAGTCTTTGATTGATATTCGGTATTGTTTCGTTATAGTCATCATTTCATCCCAGTTAGATGGTTCTGGGTTCAGTTCCCAGTTTGGACCCGGGGTTCTTTCTGTGTGGAGTTTGCATGAGTTTTCTCCGGGTACTCCAGTTTCCTCCCACAGTGCAACACATGCACGTAGGACCTCCTTCAGGCCCAGGCCTCTCTGGTAAATAAATACCAGGAAGTAAATACCTGGTACTTTGACATGTGCTTGGTATGTAACCTTTAAGTACTGTACAGGCTAACAAGGTACTTCAGAATACTGTACACCCCAATCCTTGTATGTAATATGAACTGGTACCCAACACACAGTACAGGTTAAGTGTCATGTATGTAGTGGGCTATAATCAGTATTGCTCCTGCTGCTGCATTATTTTTTATTTATATATTTTTTGGAGGATCTTATTTCCAAATGTCACTCCAGTGAATGTTGTTTTGCAATCTTAGATTTAACTGAATAAAAATTAGATTGAGGATAAAAACTGTCTCCCCACAATTCAACAGGTTGAACTGAAAAGCTGTTGACGTGGATCTTGAGACGCACGTCGTTCAGTCTCTGATCGAGTTACGACAAACGACAGATTCCTGGAGAGAGAAGCACATTTCTCTCGGGAACGGCGTCGAGCGCTTGACAGGAACTGAATGTTTCTGTCGCTCGGACGCGTCGCGTGAACACGTTTTCCAAGTGGCACGCGAGGTGAAAAGAGATGCCTGGTGTGGGTGACGGAGGATGGGGTTACCCGCGTTTTTAAAAAGCAGTGATACTCTGTAAAAGGTGGGTGGCACGATGACGCAGTGGTTAGCGGATGGGGCCTTCCTGTAGGAATTTCCTCTCACAAACTAAACTTAAACAGCCACGTTGGTTTACCGTGGACTCCTTTTCCCCTCCAACATCAAATTCTGATATTTGCACCAAATGAAATCCTTATTTTTATGCACTGAACTGGATTTGAACTGGATTTGAAGCCAACACGTTCAGACAGCTCTGAATGTTTCGTTTACGTAAACCAATATCCAAATCTGAGGTTTCCCAAGAAGCACAGCGAGGCGACAGCAGGCTCTGAGGAAGATGAACGGTGCTCCTGATCAGCCCTGAAGGGGCTCGGTGGTCGGCCCAGCTGTCTCGGTTCTGTCCGTCAGCAAAGCTAAAAGCTGCTCCGTGAAGTCACGTCCTGACTCGGCACTTTTCTTCCACCGCCGCCTCTCGCTCTTCATCAACAAGCATCTTACAGCACAGAGTGTACAGGGTGAGATGAACCGGATGAAGTTTAATTAATTTAAATGTGTTCATGCTGCTAAAATACAAGGTTAGACATGTATGTTCCCCTCTCCTGGACACAGACTGAGGAAATAGATTCATCAACTCGCAGACTGTAGAGGCCTCGTTTTATTTAATCATGTGTCTATCAGTAAACTATGGAAGGATGAAATAGGAGCTTAAAAACCAATTAACACATTTTGTGCAACAGATGCTCTCGAAACAAAGTCAAACCAATTAAATATGTTAAAGTCTTTATTTCTGAATTTTCTAAAAATTGTCAATAAAATTACCCTGATGCATGCTCAATAATCCAGGTAGAAAAATCTAAAAAAGCTAAGTCTGGTCCTCTGGACATTCAAA
>JARVLU010000583.1:23849699-23875408 GCA_031762415.1 Simpsonichthys santanae | reverse complement strand
ATATATACAGTTTCCTGTTAGCAAACTGTCCAGATGACACGATGAAACTTTTGTGATTTTTTTACCTGGAAGATCTTTTTTTTTTTCTTTCTCCCCTGTCATAATTTCTCATTTCTTTCCATTATATTAATTTTCCGACCCAAAACAAATATGTTCCGTCAAGAAAGAGTTTTCCAGTGGAAAAGTGTACTTCTAAACTTGTGGTTATGTTTCTTTTTTGTCATTTCAGATGTTCCTGAACGTTGTTTGGACAGATCTTTACCAAGAGTACCACGAGTCTGAGTGTGTGGAGTAACTCCGGTGACACAGGAGTCCAGCCCATCAACAAACTCACTGCAGCTGAATGATGTCAACTCCATGGGCTCAAAGGCTCAGCAGTTCCCATCTGTACCACTAAGGACCTTAGAAAGGAAAAGAATAATCAGATTGCTGGTGTTTTATGAACTTGGGCTAAAGTGGATTACTTACTCTCTTCCTGTTGAATGATGAATGACATCGTTTAGCAGTTATGTGTCTCATCCTGCCATGTTGCCTGTTAAGACCTCCTAGAAACTTTTCCCTAAATCGCTCGTCCATTTTTAATAAGCCGAAGGCGACCCAACCAGGCAAGCCCTGAGACGAGACGCTCACTCGCCAAGCTGATGGAAGTGTTACAAAGTGCCACCAGTTCATTATCGGCCACTGCGCTTCCTATTTACATCTTTAATCTTTGTTTTCTGAGCGATCGTCTTTTTAATTAATGGTGACGGAGGCGTGAAATCCTCACCGCCATCCCCTTCAATGCTCTCCCTTCAGAGACACCTGAAACCAATTAACTACAGCTGATCTGGTTGTGGATTAGACACGGGGAGAGCGGGAGCGATTAAACGTGAACATAAAAGGAGGAGGAAGAAAAAAAAATCAAGAGGACCTGAGAACAAAACAAAAGCGAGTGAAAGGAGAGGTTAAAACGGAACCTGTCGGTCATCGTGGCGTTTCATGAAAGGGAGGATCAGGAGGTGGTGGGGGACATGGCAAGATCAGGGCGCCAGCACGCTAAGATAATAACTAGCTGTGAGTCAGCAGGAAGAAGTGACTGCAGAAGCCCAGAATCTTGACTGACAGGCGCTCCTGTTGCCCAGGACTCATTGTCATTCCTTGTGCTGTTGGAATCAGGGAAGCACAGAGAGCGCGGGGGGAGACACTGCTGGCTGGTCGCCACAATCAGGGCCAATTAGAGGTATTTGATTATATGCCTTAATCTTGGCAGTCAGGTGGAAAAGCAGGCAGACAGAGAAAGAGTCGGCTGAGCAGGTGCCTCCGATACACACCATTATCTCCATCCATCTCTAATCGAGTTTGTCCCTGCCCCTTGTAGCTAGGTCTCTCTTTTTTTTTTATTTGTTCTCACTTGCCAACAGTTTTAATGGTGGACGTTCTCCAGAAGAAAACCACATAAAGAAACAAACACACTTTTTACTTGTTTGACTAAAATCTGGAGAACTTTTAATTCGTTTCCCTCTCATCCCTTTAAACCCCTTCTGCGCTCCTCCAATAAGTTTTGTCATCCCAGCATGGACTTTTTCCCTGCAGCCCTCTCCATCTTCATATCGAGCCTGAGATAAAAGCGAGGAAGGAACTGATCGAGGAGGAGGAGGAGGAGGGAAAAGCAGCGTGGCACCGAATCTGTAAAAAAAGAGCAGACTTCATTCCTTTCCCCCAATCTTTGACACTCGGAGGCTGCTGCCAACTGTCCCCATCACTTCCTCCTTTTAAAGTTTCCTCCTCTCCCTGGGAGCTTTTTCCTCGCTCTCTTCCTTGGGATCGTATGCTGCATCCTGGACCTCACCAAGATTAAAGCGGCCTCAGTTATCCGAGGAAATACATCGACATCGGCTCTCGGTGTTGTCATCTTAATTCTGTGAGTAGTTCAGAGTTCTATTCTAGTTTTGAAGTATTGCCATTTTTATTTCGCTCTCGGCTCATGGTTGTAGTTTTTCTTCATCAGCACCCTCCCTCCTGCATTCACACGAGTTTCTCCTGCAGAATACGTCAATTTTTTTGATGTGAAACTCACTGTTTTTGACTCGCGTGCTTCTTTCTTGCAAAATGGTCCTGTTTTTAAAGCTTTAATATTTGTTATGCATCATATCATCATTCACCATATACTATTACCTCACATTTAATTTAAAAGGAAATTACTATTCTGTGTTTATTTTTTAACTCCCTTATAAACAGCAGGTCTAATTTAATATAAATACATATATATTTTAAGCAGCTAAGATTTTGATGACTTAAAACACAAAAGCTACGTCTCTAAAAGCTGATATTTTGAAATGACCCCACATGTGGTTAAGCTAGTGCTGGAAAACTTTGTGGCCTGAGTCCATGTTTGTTTTTTTCGTGCCACGTAGTCCAGGGAAACTAACGTTCTGCTTCTTGCTTGCTCTGCAGCAGCGTGATTAAATAAGGCAAACATGAATTGAGTCAGCCTTTTATGTCTTTAATCATCACCTACAAAATATTATTTCAATCAAATGAAATCATAGAAAAGTAGCACTTAATCTTCAACAAGCTAAAGTACTCGCATATCAATTATAGAGTTTTCATTAATTAGAAACCCGAGTGTTTGCTAAAACATATATTTAACTGAATCACCAGTGAGTGCAGTTTATTTAAATGGTATTTTTAACGCATATTTTGCATGTAACAGGATCAAATTGTTCATATAGTATGACGGAGCTTTAGGACCACGCTAAGGAAAAAAAAAAATACACGCACGCTAAGAAAAAATAAATAAAAGCCATGAAATTACGAGAATAAAGTTAATATTACAAGAATAAAGTCTTAATATTATGAGGATAAAGTCGTACAAGACTATTTTTTTACAGCTCTCATTTATTTTATTTTTTTTCCACGAGTTGGATCCACTGCGTGACCTGTCAATCAATCCAGTAGGCGTGTCGGCAAATGACCAATCCGAAGCTAAATGCTGTAAGCAGGTTCAAAGTCCTGATACTGATAATAATCTGATGCTCATGTGCTAACAGAGGAATTATCTCCTTATCTGTAAAACAAATACCAACATACAACTTAACAAGATGCTCAACATTCTACATTTTACCACAGTTAAAATGCGGTAAACCCTGATTTATCGTGTCGGAGTTCGGCTAATATTACAACTCATTTAGCTTTGGATTAATCATTTGCTGACACGCCCACTGGATTGATTGATAGGTTGTGTCGTGGATCCGACTCGTGGGAAAATAAACAAATAAATGAATAAATGAGAACTGTACCAAAAAAAAAAAAAAGTCTCATACAAGTTTATTCTCGTAATATTGACTTTATTCGACTTTATTCTCATAATACAACTTTATTCTCATAATTTTATGGCTTTTTTTTCCTTAGCGTAGCCCTAAAGCTCCAACGTAAAATAGCAACACATTTAGCTTTAACACATTGATTTATTTTTTTTTCCACACAGCTGATTGCGAACATTAATTTATGAACACGTGCCATCCTGTCATTACACTACAAACTTTAATGGACTAAAATTTTGATTTTTCTGGGAATAAATAACATAATAATAATAATGGTATCCTAATGGTAATTTGAGTATTTATTCAACAAAGTTAAGTAAGATCATCTGAACGGTTTCTTTATTTGTTGAGACGTTTCGCCCTTCATCCAAAGGACTTCATCAGTCGGAGGAGCCACAACAATTTCGTCCCACAAGCAGTGGGATCAGCACACCTGACTTAACTTTGTTAGATTTTTATTTTTATTTTTTTACTTGAATTATTGAGCATGAACTTTAATGTTGAGTATTTATTGATGTGCACATTCTTTGATGGGAGCTAACTTGTGAGATCACTGTAAGGAGTCCAGGAGGTGTATAAAGTGGTGGCGCAGAAGTTAGAGATGGTGGACCTGTGAGCCGAAGATCGCCGGTTCAAGCCCCGGTACTGACAACATCAAAAAAACGTGGGTGGAAAAAGATTAAACACCTACACATACCTCCACCCTCATTTGTCCCACTCTGGGCCCCTGAGCAAGGCCCTTAACCCCCACCATCCGCTCCCTAAAAAAGCAGGTCTCTCTTGAAAATGAGTTCACGTGGCTCAATGAGACTACCTGGATAAACAAAGGGTAACTGAAAAATACAAGTTGAGAAATTAGTATAACCATGCGAGCACATTGGAGGAATCTGTATATATTTGTATAAGGCGGCAGAATGACAGCAGGCGTAGACGTTAGAGTAGTGAACCTGTAATCAAAAGGTTGCAGGTCCAAATCCCCCTGCTGGCCATAATATCAAAATGTGGGTGGAAAAACTGAGAAGCCCACATCACCTTCATTTGTTCCACTCAGGGCCCTTGAGCAAGGCCCCCCAACTCCCCTATCTGTTTCCCTGGGCGCCCTAGATAGCAGCTCTCTGCTCCACACAGAGGGCTGTGGAAGCTCAGTGGTCTGTGGTTGCATCGAGGAGGGCATCCGGGGTAAAACAATCACCAAATCCTTGTGCAAGGTCACTCACTGTGGCAACTCATGGAAAATGATTTCTGAAAGGAGAAAAAAAAAAAAAGAAAAAGAGGTGGTGGAATGCCCTGGGCTAAAACTGCATTAGAGCATGTGTTAAAGTTTTATACCAGTGCTTTGCCTTCATGACATTTACCGCATAGCTCATGTTTCCAGCTCACATGAAGAATGGCAATACCTTTATTTTCAGTCCAGATCGTGATGAGCTGTTTCACCTATACAGGTTCTCTTTTGTCCCTTTTTATTTGTGAGAGGGGGGTAGTAGTGGTGAAAGTAGCAGGCAACCAGAAGCAGCATTAACCGTTACGGTTGTGCTGCACTTACCAAGGTTGGTTAGTGCTTCTTTTCTGAATAACACATTGATCCACCTGTCACACACTGACTACCTGATGGAAAACCATTGATGCTGTCTGAAATGAAAGGGGAAGTCCTAAATCAATAGGTGACAATAGATTTAGAGCATGATTTTATTTCTTATTGTCCTCCCTTTTTAACTGCAATTGCATAATAGTTTCTTGAAATAAGTCAGATACAGATACCTGGCCAGTAAAATGTATTTTCCCATAAAAAAACCTGGTCCATTTCAAATATGTTTATGGTCCTTAAAAACACATACATTTTATTTATTTTTATACCTGCTGAACTTTTCTTACATGGATGAGCTCCCTGCAAACTCAAGCTGTTTTTTTCCACTCCTTCCATAAAGACTAAAAAAATATTTAAAACCTTGGCCAATAACTTAAAACTGCACTCCTTAAATGCATTTCACCCGCCTCTTTTCTTGCCAGAGTTTTAAACTGAAAATGTCTTGTGTTGAAAAATGAGAGTTTACTTATTTTAGTCAAAACTTGAGAACATTCATGAAAAAATAAAATAAAATAAAGCAACAGCTTGCATATTCTGTTTGTACTTTGATCTTTGGATGATGATCAGCCATTACCACATCAAATGTATGTTCAAAATATGTGAATTCTATTTAGGTATAATCTACATTATATAGATTAATTAGCTGTGGTAGCCATGTTAAATTGAATTGACTCTAAAATGTATTCACTTGTAGATGGTTGCTAGGAGTATAGAAATTATTGCACATTAATTTAAACAGTCTGTCCTCTCAGCTCAGTTTTTTTTATTATTTTTTTTTTATCGTTCTCTGGCTCCACTCCTCCATTTTAAATTTCTTTGTCCATTTCTTCCTAATCCATCTGCCGAGTCTTCTCATCCCAGATCTTGCTCCCCCCCACCCCCCTCTTGTCGTGTGTTGGAGAGCTTTGTTGTGGGCATTTGGTCAGGCCATGCACTCTCTGCATTCAGCTTTTCTTTTCACATGCGATAATAGTAAGAGTCTCAGAAGTAATGTCCGTGCGTAGGAAGATACAATCAATAATGTTTTATTCAGCTTTTGGTCCCTGTTTGTGCGTATGAGCAAATATTTGTGTGTTTGAAGTGCAGTTATGGACTGCGAGTGTGTTTGTGTGATGTGGATTTTGATTTGAAGTAATCCTAAAGAGCTGAGTGTTGAAATGAGTTCCTTCAGGGTGTGATTGGTAGAATATTGGATACTGTTTTCTATACACAGCTGTAATAGAAATGCATTGATTCTGCAAATATACCACAGAGCAGGTGCGTTCGTGGGGATCTAGTGAATATACAGGCCGTTTTTTGGTTTAGCCAGCGGGTTACATAAAAAACAAAGAAGTGATTTATGAGTTTTCTATGATTTTATGTCCGTAAAGAATGTTGAAGATAGAAAAAAGGCACTAAAGATGGACTTTACAATGTGTCTCAGAGAAACAGAAGTACAATGTTCTTTTGATTTTCTACACGCGCTGGTTGGTTCAAGGACATTTTTATAAGTTGCTCTGCTACACAATGAAAAACATATTCTGATGGTTAAAGAAACATTTAGGAGTTAACACAATTTTGACTCATGTGTTTCAATATTGTGTCAATATTATCAGTAATAACTTATCAGCTCAATTAACTTCATGTCAAAATTAGCAGTATTTTTATATATACTGTATTGTCTTCTGATCTCTGTGAACCAATATGCTGGACTGGAATCTTATAAATATGGAAAAAAAATAAAATAAACAAGTTGCTTCAACATATACAGTAAGTTGCAGAGCATGTAAATTGGGCAACAAACTGACCTATAGGGGGAAAATTACTGTAATTGACTTTCATGCTTTAGCAGCTGATGGCTGCTGGAATAAAGAGGCATTAGCAGATGCTTTTTTTATTTTTTTCAAGGTTTCAACAAAAACATTAAAGATGAACTGGAAACCAAGGACTGCCCTGATTCCCTCAAGGCTTTGGATGATCTGGCCATTATGGAAGGAGCAACCACATTAATAAAGACTGTTCTTGTTTTTTGGCACTCCTGTGTCTGGCTTATTAGGAATCTGCAACCTACTCGTAAAATACATTTAATAATAATAATACAACTTCCTTTTCATTTCAGACATAAATCATAGATAAACATGTGATTGTGTAGTATTTTATTATAGTTTAATTTTAATGTTATAATACTTTAACACTAACATTGTTTGTTAGTATTTTTGTTCAAATATTTCAGTTAATTTGTGAATTCATGAAAACGTCAGCAATTAATGTCACTAGAGACGGATGATTACAAATTTTAATTAAAAGGTTATATATATATACTGTAATCATAAACATGCACATCCAACATTTTTAATATTTCTAAGAAACCTCCCAAACTCATCATAATTACACATTAATATTTTTCAGTTTATAGAAGGCACTGTCTAAACCTGATAAAAGCTTAGTTATAATTTCTACAAAGTAAATAAGTTGATTAAAAATCTAAAAGTCGATTTCATCATCACCTATAATTTGTCTCTGCTTATGTGAAAGACAAAATGTTTTATTTGTCCATTTATTTATTTATTTATTTATTTATTTATTTATTTTTGCTCTGGGCATTTCTCCTCAGCTTACTTTCTTCGTGTGACTCACCCCCCATAAAGTCTTAAAAGCAGCAAAAAAAAAAAATAAAATAAATAAATAAATAAATAAATAAATAAATAAATAAAATAATAATTATAATAATTCTACAAAATCATGTTGAAATGAGAACATTTGTTTAAAAATTACAGAATATTTTAAACCCTATCATGGAGATGTATTGACCTGGGCAGTCTCCGCCTTCAAAGTTTGTCACATTCATCTTACCTCGGCGAATTTCTGCAATCAGCTGCGCCTCCTAAAGAGCCTCTGTCTGGGGATGCTATTACCTGCAGTATGGAATTGTTGAGACAGATAAGGATTATGGATTCTCCATCATCATTTTTTTTTTTCTTTCTCCTGCGCAGGTGGACAAAGCTCAGTGGATGGAGTCGGTCCTGTTTTTACATTTTTGCGGGGCTGCACGCTGCATTGCGCTGATAACTGAGGGAAACGTATAGATATCCTCTAAACTTAGAATGCATTGAGAGAAACTGCATTTTCTGCAAAATGCAGTGTGGATGCTGAAGTGCTGAAGGACTTGGCTGAAATTTTCTGAAGGAATTGAAAGTGAGTTATTACAGCCGATGTTGGGCCTCGTGTCTCTGCTCGGACTTTATGCCGTCCTTGTGTTTGTGACGATTTTATCCACCTTCAAAAACGTACACGCTTTTGCTGCATTCAGGCCAGTTCCACGTTTGAAAATGATATTTGTGATGTTAATGGGAATTGCTTGTTTAAATAAAGATTATTAATTGTTTAAGAGTCAAAAAGCAGAACAAGCTTAAACCTATAGGAGTCAGAATGCTAACTGAGAGTAGGCTAAATGTAGTGAAATAGTTATATTTTTTAAACTGCTAGCTAAATGTATAAAAGCACTAGCTGAAAGTAGAAAAATACAAGCTAAATTATTAAAATGATTGCTAAAAAAACACTAGCTCAAAGCAAACATGGCAAAAGGCAAACTAAATGTAGCAAAAGGCTAAGTAAAAGCTGAATAGAGCAGAATTAAAAAAGAGCAAGTTTTCTTGAATCAGGTTTTAAAGAAAACAATGTTTTTGAAGAATTATAAGACATCTTTTTTTTTTCAGAAAATATATGTAAAGATAATTATTTTAACGTTAAAAAAGTGCAAAATCCCAAAACTACAACACCTTTTTGAATGAACTGAACCTTTAAATGTGAGAATGGTGAAAATAACAATGTACATAAAAATAGGTTATATTTCACAAAACAAATGAAATATAAATATTTAATAACAGTGCACATGCTGACTCAGCATTTACAGTTTCTCATTTTGCCAAAAGTGAAAACCGACAACTTTACACACGAGTGTAGACCCCATAAGAGTTCTCCTTGAGTTGCTAAAATAAAGTGTCAGACACGCGGTTGGAATTTATTTCACAATTCAACCTTATGCTGGAATAATTGCTTAGTTATGTCAAGAAGAAAGTGTTGTTATTTACAGAAATGCCTTTATTTTAGTTTATATTATAAAAAAACTGACTGGGATTTTGCAACAAACAAGATGAAAAAGATGAGCAGGATCAAAGTGCTATGTAGAGGCTGTTGTGCAGCAGAAAGCTCCCATTACATCATTACCACTGGTTTTCTGCAAAGTTAAAGGGGTTGAGTGATGATAAGGCCACTGGAATCCTTTAGATTATTATGGTTTAAATTCATTTAGCAGATTTATTATTAATATTTTTATTATCTGCAGGACTTAAAGCTTAGAAAACACTATGCAGGGTGAACTCACCCATGATGGACTTCAAGGATCAGTTTTGAAGTAAATTGCAGAATAAAATGTCATCATACTATGTTAGTGGAATAATATTGGTGTGCTTTGTGAGTGTGTGTAACTTTATATATGAGTATTAACATGTAACTCCCCAGGGCAGACTTTTACGTTGTTACAGGAGCTATTTCCATAGCTTGAACATTACAACTATAGGTGTTCCAGTGACCACTGACACCGATATGGTGTCATCTGCTTTACTTTCCTGCAACATTTCACTTGTTTTTTTAGTAACTGGTATTTTATCTGCTTGTTTCACCCTTTTTTTTGATGCATATATGACCTCTTAACCTTCTATCACTATCATCTCCTTTAGTTGTTGGCAGTTTCCAACACCTGCGGATTAACTGGATGTCCCTCAGAATTTTAGCTACCGTATTTTTCGGACTGTAAAGCTCACTTAAAATCCTTTTTAATTTCCTCAATAATCGACAGTGAGCCTTATAATCAGTTGTGCCTTATGAATTAATTCTGGTTGTGCTTACTGACCTCGAACCGATTTTCAAGGGGTTAATGTGAATGAGTTGAATTAGAATTATCTGATTGTTTTGTTTTGCTTAAAGCACCTTTTATAATCCGCTGCACGTCATATGAAAACAGACCTTGATGAAGATGTGAAAGGTCACAGATGTTTTTCACTGACTAAAGTCAAATGTTATAACTCATATTACCATGTGTGAGTGTTAGAGTTGTTTTTGTCTGGGTCAGAGTGCTGCGTAAGCGTGGAGCCTTTCACCCGAATAAGCAAGGACCTGCAAGAGTCGTCTGACCTTAACTTTGTCTGAGAACCATTATAACAAGACACTTCCTCATGCTCTCTTTGAGCACACTTGGAGACGAAGCATCATGTAAACATCTCACCTACTTATATTTCAACTCTGCTTCATCTTGCAAAATTAACCCTAGGATTAATAAAAACACCTCTCTTGAGTGGTATATTCATTTAATGAGCTACGAGGATAGTATTAATTTATCCTAACAGACCTGTTCATTGATATTGCGCCTTATAGTCAGAAAAATATGGTGATTTAGCTCTTTAGACATTCAGATGTCTCACATTTAGGGCATCCAGCCCAACTCAGCAGAGATATACGTTTTTGTACACCTGGCTGTCTCGGGCATCTTTACACTACATGCCCCTGGGGAGCAGTCTCTAAAACGGTTCCATCTTTGATGGTTGAAATGACCTTTCTAAAGAAAATGGTAAACTCAGCTCAATATTTTTCCCATAACTTGGCAGAAGGTTGAAGACATGTTCTCTGGCTAAAAGAAGACGTATGTCTTTTTGATACATTTGTTTTCAGATGTCTGAAAATGCCATCATATCTATTTTTACAGACACATCACCATGCCATGATAACTACATCTATCACAGCTTCTGCCTGTTATAAACATTAGTGTTTGAGCATTATAAAGTCATGGATGGATAAATCACTGTGTGTGAGTTGAAGTAGCGTTCCCTCTGTTCATATTGCCAAACATGTCTGCCTCGACTTCTCCTGAAAACACACGTATTCCTCCCTCGGTCCCTGATCTCTTATTGATCCTGACTCTTAAAAGTTCTTCAAGTACGAAGAAAGATTGAGAAGAAGAAGCTTCAGAAAATGGCGTGGAGGAACTTCAGCTCGATATAAGGAAGGTTGTCCAGATTACAGAGCTGATCATGCAGGAAAATAAATCATGGCTCGACCCTCAATCCGTGTATGAACATTACAGCATTTAATGAGCTAGGCTGCAACTTCAAACGACTGAAAACATTCTAGGTTCTGCTTGAAGGAGAACTAGAGAGATGTTTAGAAAGTTGGATCTCGTGCACGCAGCCCTAACGAGTGTCACAAGAGAATATCAATGACAAATGTTTATGTATGTATTTTTTTTTAATATATGTTTTATTTTATTAGTTATTTATGCATACATTAATGTATGCTGTGGGGCAACAGAGGAGGAGCATATTTACACTAAAAATTCTGACAAATTATCTTGGTGCAAAAAAAAAAAAAAAAAGAAATTAAACAGTTTTCTAATTAAATACTAAATTAAATACCACTTTACAGTAAAGCTCCCTCATATATGGCTAATAAATAGCTCATAGATAATTAATTCCTCTATAAACACTTTATAAATCATTAATAACTGCTTATTACGCATTAATTAAGGGTGACAGACACAAAACTGACCAGTTTCTTGTCAAATATTGAGCCAAATCTGTTGCCTGTATTTCATTTAAAGTTGTTATATTAAACATTTCAGACTAAGCTACTATGTTGTAAGCACAATAAGCATTTGCAAACCAATTTTTTTAGGATATAATATTAGTTCTAGATACATATAATGCAGTGATAAATTACAATATTATATGCTAAATAAATAGGTTTTTAAATGCTTAACAACTCAAGGTGAAAAGATTTGGCTCAATATTGGACAAGAAACTGGTCAGTTTTGTCTCTGTCACCTTTAATGCACAATAAGTAGTTATTAAGGATTTATAAAATGTTTATAGAAGAAATATTAACATATCTATAAACTATTTATTAGCATCTATAAGAGGAGCCTTATTTTAAAATTATACCCTAACCTGATTTGTTTAGATTTAAAAAAAAAAAAAAAAAAAAAAAAAAAGTCGAGGTCTCAACTTAGAATATCTATAAACGTTACTTACCTCCAGTACGTCCACGTAGATGTTTGCTTTCATCTGTGGTTCTGCCCAGTTTGTTTCAACCTGCCACTTCAATGCAGAGTCTGACACATAATGTTAAATCTGTTAAAGAGCACAAGGTAACACATGAAACATTATTAATGGGTTATTTCATGAGGCCAGCTGTTCCCAATATGTTTGAACAAATAATGATAGTTCAGTCAATATCAGAATAGTAATTCAGCAAAAAACATATGTACTGGTTGCCCATTCCAGAGTAAACCTGAGGGAGACAAAAATAAACATATAAACCGCCAAACTGGGAGAGCTGTGTGTGACAAACCGAACACATCCAGCGATATTAGCAGTAATGACTCTGGATAATGGACTTCTTTTAGCCGCATCAGTCTCTTGCATCACTGTGCAGGGATGTTGGCTAAATCTTCTTTTCAAAGTTCTAATTCAACGAGGATGCAAATCGTTTACTGAGCTCTTCATTACAGTTTCCACATGTATTCGAGTTGCATGAACATTAAGTAATAAAACATCTAAAAAGACTGGTTCGCCTTTAAGTTATCCAAATTTGCTTTATAGGAAAAAAAAAGAGCATTGCATTTTGTCCAGCATAGCCACACACAACCCCCCCCCCCCCCCACCACCACCACACACACACATGACTTCTGATGGTTCACTACTGCACAACAAAAAGGGAAACCACACACACCACACTATTAGAGAGCTGCTTTGTCACTGCTGTTCAGTGAAGAATCACAGCACTGCTCACTGCTTTACATGGATATACAATACACACACACACACACACACACACACATATAGTTTCTTTAGTACTTTTCCATCTGTGCTGCAGGCGCATGGTGTATCTATGGTAGATGGTTGTGGTTTGAGCTTGAGAATTTTCTCATGTTCTCTTTGATGTGTTACCGGGCAAGTGTGTCTGCGCTCCTGAGTGTCTCTCGTCACAATGAATTTGTGTTTCTGTCAGTTTCTCATGGGAGCGCCACACCTGCAGCAGAGATACCCGCAGCTTTTTCTTCACTACACCTGGTGCACACTTACACAGCTGCTGATTGGTAAAAAATATATATAAATCAGTGCAGTGGTGAGAGGCATGGAAGGTGGGTGTGAAGGCTTCTGACATCCATTTACAGAGAAGAAGGATAGCATCTAAAAAGTTGGAATTGTCAAACTCAAAACTTTGAAGTGCTGTGAAAGTCCTTTACAGCCAACTAAAATACCAGTTGTCCATCATAGTTTCCAAAGCCCACCATCAGATGTACCGTATTTTTCGCCGTGTAAGTCGCAACTTTTTGCATAAATTTGCAAGTCCCATATGACTTATACACCGAAACGACTAATATACTTTTTTTTGCATATTTATAACCCAAATTTTGGCTGAGCTCTGACGATTTCATATATTCTGACATGAACAATATTAAACACTACCATTTTCAGCTGCTATAGAGGGCCCTCAAGCATTATGGCAAGCCAAGTGTCTCATTAATAGGTAAAACGGGTTATTGGCTTGCCATAGAGCCATCTTCGTCTAGTTCCAGAACTCCTGGAGCAAACGTCAAATCAGCTCCATTTTGCTGCGCCGCCCAGGCGAAATGCAGCTGATTTGACCATTAAAGTGCATTTATTAAGGAAAAGTTCGACTGGGACAAAATTATGCTATAATTTCGAGCAAACAAATAATTGTTTTTAAGTGTTAATCTTGGAAATAATCTTACTAAAGTCCTCCAGTGCGTGTTCTCGCAGCCGCGATTTTGGCAGCCAGTCGATTTTTGGCACAACACCGCCACACATTTCCAGGTGGTCAGTGGTGGCGCATAATAGATGCGACCTATACGGCAAAGCGGCTTTTCCACTTTATTAGACAGTTTTTGACTGATGCAACTTACACCGTGGAAAATACTGTAACTTGGATAAAAAATAAAAAAAAAAAAAGGAACTAACATTGTGAGAGCATATTCTACTAGCTATTAGGACTTTTCAGAAGTGCTAATTTAAATTTTGGCTTATTCTGAATTTATTATGTTAAAAAAAAATTGAAAGTCTTTGGAAACAAGTGAGAAAAGTAAAGAACTCATTTAATTTAATGAATTGCTGTCTGATTTAATAACCTCATTAAGAAATTAAACTATGTGCCAATTTGTTTCAGCACACTGAAGACTCATATTGCCTTTTCCTCCCATTTATGGAGATGTTTTAATATATATTGACTTTCTATGGCATTTCATGATTTATAATTGCATTGGGGGTTATTGTGCTGCTTCCAGAAGGGAGTGAAAGGAGGTAAAGACGTGTAAACATAGAAAACAACATGTCCAGTGTTTAACACGCCTCATTGTGTATGTTTTATGTTCAACTACACATAATGAGCGCAGCAGGAGGACGGACAGTTCTGCTTCTCAATGGGAGACATCATTGTAGAGCGTCGTCCCTCTGTAATTTACTTGCATGGCGATGGTTGTCCTGCATTGGCTCGGCAGGTGAAGACAGGTGGGTGGCGTTAAACAACACATCATTAGCTTTGCTTGTTTTTCATAAAAGGATTTATACACAAAAACACATTTTTTTCCTAATAAAGCAGTTTTAAATAATTCAAGTTGGCAAGTTGGCACCTCCTTAGCACCTGTTAAATTATTTTCACATTTTCTTTGTAGAAGGCTTATTATAGTATCCAGCCCTTGTGACTTTAAGATTATTTTTGCAGTTTATGGTCTCCGTCTTTGCTACACTTTTAACACATGAAGAGATAAATGAAGAAATTGCACTGTAAAAGGTAAAGATCCAATGTTACAAACTAGTTCTGCTCTGCTTGAAAATTGATTAACAGAAATGACTAAGTAATTTATATTTATGGTAAATGTTGTGTCATGTGAAGCGTTTGGTCCAGCAAACTGAAAGTTACTGCACTGCAAAGTCACAAAGGTCAGATAAAAGCAAAGTAAAATAAGTTATACACTTAATTTACACTTTTTTCCTCACATTTATTTTTATTGTGACACAAGCTTCAAATTGCTTTATTTAAAATGAAAACCTGCATTTCAGAATTACATTATATATCTGGAAAATTACTGGAGCCAACTCCTTCAAACGGCATGCTTCAACATAAATCGGTACGTGTTTATATTTTTATTTTTACTTTTTTTATGTTTGATCTCATACTTTTCAATAAAGAACCAAGTTTTTGTCTTATATTCATAGTTAAAGTAGGTTGGTATACAAAATACAACCACACCAGATTTTAGTTATATACTCGTAAAAAAATATATACTGTATATATATATTTTTGGGTTTGCTAATGACACAGACCTGTTACATACAACATACAGGCAGATGAGAAAAAGAGAACACGAGGGTGGAGGAAGCCAAAACAATTATCTCACAACATTTCCTGGCTGGGAAATAGTATTAAAAAAAAAATAAAAATAAAAACTTGCAACATAAAGCTGCAACATACAATGACATCATAATACATTTATGCATAGAGGCTGGTGAGTTATTCATAAACACTCCAGAAAGTTCCAAAGTTCTGATAAGACGGTACAGTATCAGCATCATGGTTCTGATGAGGCCACAGATGTCCTCAGGAGGGGGGGCGGGCCAGCAGGCACGCCAAATTCAGATAAACAATTGTTTTGGCTGCCAGACTCAAGTTCTGCTGGTACACTCAATGGCGAATCCAAACGGCCAGATTTGTGGACATCCCGCCCAGTCCGTGCTCGATTTAGCATTCTCCAATGATGATCTTCAGTGATCTTCTGCCTTCCATTTGAGCAAACGGTAATCAACACCTTCATGGTTATCAAACAAAAAACTTTAGTACTTTAGGTAAATTGGATGGAGTTTACTGATGCATGATTCTCAGTTCATGGGACTGGCAACACAGTGACTCAGTGGTTAGCTCTGTTGCCTCACAGCAAGAAGTTCCTGGGTTCAAGCCCCGGTTGGACCTGAGTCTTTCTGTGTGGAGTTTGCACGTTCTTTTCGTGCTGGTTTGGGTTTTCTACAGGTCCGGTTTCCTCCCACAGACCAAACACATGCATGTTGGGCTGCCTTCAGGTCAGACCTCCCTTACAAAACAGATTTGTGATCTCAATGCGATTTGCCTGGTTAAATAAAGGTTAATATGAATGGGATGGTTTGGAAACATTCACAAAATGACAAACTTACACTTTACAGTGTCAAACTGGCATCAGTTGCTATCGATCCTGTTCAGTTCAAAAACCTGCAGCTAAGATAAAGTCCTTTAAATTATCTTCAACTCACATAGCTGTGAATCTCTCCAGAACTTTTATTTTTCCATCAACACATTCAATGCACTACACTTTGAACATGTAGTTTTAACAGATAAGAGTCCTCCCGCACTCCCCCCACTCTTTTTATTTTTTTATTCTGAGCATGCTTCATTAAGCTGGCTGCCAGTAAATCCACCTCAATTGGCAGAGAGGCCTTTTGGTTGAGAGGCTGCAGGTGCTGTCATTACACTTGATTTCAAAATGTTTTAATAAATTACGTCTCAAATGCTCTTTTACTTACCAACTATTCAAAACCGTTTTAATCTCTCAAGTGGTGCAAATAAGCCATTCCCTTATGGACACAATGGGTTTACTTCATGTACTTTAACAATCCTAAATTGACCAAAACCATTTATGCCCTGTTTACTTACCAGTGCTGGCTGTTAAACCATTAGCTATTGCAGCTAATCAACCTCAGCCATGGCTGTATGGCAGTGAATTTCCAGACATCAAGCTAAATTTGCAATGAGCGCGACTATATCCAGATACAAAGACTCAAATAAGGTTTACAGTGTTTATTTGCAAAGTGAGGGTTGTTAAATGTACCAGGGAGGGAGCTGGAACTGGTAGGGATTGGAGTCAGTCATGGGAAAGGGTGATCCAATGGCTCCAGGGTGAAGGAGAATGTTCAAACAATCAGTTCCTGGCAGGAGGCAGGCAAGTGGTAGGAAGGCATAGAGGCAGCTGAGGAGGCACATGAGAGCTTGAGGTCCAGAAAAATCCAGAAAGAAGGAAGATGTCAGAGATAAGGCTGAAAGCACGAAGGAATACAAGGTAGAATAATATTTTGACACACAAGTAAAGGGCCAGAAACACAACGACCATTGGCAGGTAATGCTCCAGCGCTGAGTGGATGTCCTCTGCAGCCTGCTCCTATTGATCATCAAGCCCATGATCCTCAGCTGCCGCTGATTGGTGCTCGGATGTGGCTGCAGGGAGCTGACATGGCAGAACTCCACAAACTGTTTACATGCGCACAATTCTTTGACCGGACTGAAATGTTTTCAGATGAAATAATTTGAATGTTTCATTTACTGTACATGGGCACAATCCGTTCTCGACGAGCGTTTACATGCAAAGGGCTTTTGTTCTGAATAGAAGTACTGGCATGCGCAGAGTGGTAAACTCTCCTTTAAAAACACAGAGGAAGAAGTTCTACTTCTGTGATGAACATAAACAGACTTTAGCGCCCAAAATGGACGGCACTCCCTGACTGAGCTACAGGTAATACAGATAATGTTGAGCTTTTTCAAAGTTTCTAGTAGAAATATTTTGTCGCTCACCAACCAGTTTTGCTTCATGCTAATATTTTTAGCATCTAGCCAGGTGGAAATACCTGAGGTAGACATAGGTTGCACATGCGCAGTCAGGTCAGTTTTTCACAACTGGAATAAAACAAACAGATTAAGTGTTTACATGCACACCATTCGGATTATGAATTGGCATGAACCACCCGTCTCATTCTGATTACAGATTATTTCAGATTGAGCTGAATAAACAAAAAATAATTTGATTGGGGCGTTTACATGACATATTTTTATTCCGAATGGCTGTTTAATCTGATTACATATGTCTATGTAAACATAGCTAGTCATTCACAACACACCATACTTCAAGCCCTAACAGATCAAAGAAGATGTCGCATGAGATTGTGCAAAATGCAAATATCATGGTTGACCCAAATAGCTGTAACCATCATTCTTCAACATGCCTCAATCTCAGTTCAGAACTCTGGCACGAAAGGTGACGGGTGATGTGCATTCCTTCCACAAATATTTGGCTTTTAATCTCAGAACAACTCTATATTTGTTGCAGTGTGATGGAAGGCTGATGCAAGGTTAGACATTCAAATACAATGTAAAAAAAAAAAAAATAATAAAAAATAAAACATTAAGTAAATTTAAGCCTTTTATCTGCGAAAAAGAAAGGAAAACAGAACTCCACTCATGCATATTGCTGTAGCTGTATTTTGAAAAAGTCCCTCCCCGGTTGTCACTGTCCTTTTTGTTGAAGCACCTTGCATTTCTAAGACGGTCCTGAAAAAAATCTCCTGAACATTATATATATATATATATTTCTTTTAAAGTCTTTTGGTGTGATTTTCAAAGGAAAATAACACACTTCAGTTCATTAATCCAGGGCTTGTGGTCTGAATACAACACCATAATAGTGTGTAATTATCCCAATCAGGTACATTGTTGCTAGGCTGCCAGAGAGGCCTGTTGTGTGTATTTGCTCCGTTAGTGCTGCTGTTAATGAATGTAGCTGCTGTTGGCCCCCAGCAACGGCTAAATTGCAAATCAGGCGCTCTGAGTCACAGCTCTGCTCAAAGTTAATAGTGTATTCAGAGACAGGTTGTTGCTGTTTGTGTTCGGTCCCCTCAGTGTTATTGACATGAAAATATACAGGCAGCAAAACAACAGTTTGGGTGCAGCAGCAGACATAAGAAGCAATTTAATTAAAGCTTTAGCCTCTTCACATCTGTTTGAACACATTTACATAGACAAAGTGTTTTCTTTTTTTTTTTTTTCCTTTTTTTTTATTATTATGGACTTTTTAGCGTAATGTTGTGAGTAGCTAACAGCCTGCTCCTGCATCAAGCCCTGATCTGGGTCTGTTAGCTGTGTTAAAGGATTAATGCTACCATCTTGATGCTTCCCTCAGTTTGTTCATGGACTATAATTTTGAAGCAGCTCATTTTGCATTTTTTTCATTAATATATTTGGATGTTTAAATCAAAAGTTACAATTATTGTGCAAAGCAAGTTGTATGAGCTAGTTTAAAAACGACACTGGACAATGTAAAACTGAGCAGGGTAAAGAAAGACCTACTTTGACTGCAACACATTGCATGACATTGTTTTTAAACTTTGGCATTAACTGTTGGAATCAACACTGTTTGCCTGTTAGCAAAATATATTGTAAAGCACATAATGGATTTCAATGTGCATCTTTAAGTAATTGCTGGTTATTCATCAACAACCAGCAAATTAATTCAAGATGGCCGCCAGATTTATTCCATCTGAAACAAAAATGGTTATACGTTTATGGGAGTATCTGGTCTGACAGTCTCAAAACACATGCTTGAGAAATTATACTTGTATAAAGTAAAGTGCTATGGGTTGTCATCATTGAATGTTCCCATAAAAAAAAATGTAATGCCAGTTTGATTGGTGATATATGCTGATCTCAGGCTGCTGATCTCATGCTGCTAATTATTCATGCTGCTGTGTTAATTCATACTCATCTGCTCACACAGACTCATGTTTGTGCTGCTGTTGTTAGGCGTATTGTTTTGCACTATTAGTGTTTAGCATATTTTTTAGTTTATATCTTAGATCGTATTACTGTTTCTTTTACAATTTGTATTCTTGCTGTTGTTGGGTGCAACTGAGACCCTGTGTACACAGTTTTGTTCCACTTCATGTACCACATGTGATGCGAATGACAATAAAGAACCTTGATACAATAGCTTAATTAGTTCTCTGCATTTAAATATCACACCTGAGATACACCCAGGTGGAGCAGTGGGCAGCTGTAAGTGCCTGGGAAACAATTAGGGATTAGGTGTCTTGCTCAGAGACATCACAACATGTGGGCATGGCTGGGAGTCAGTGGTGGATTGTAACTAAGTACAAGTACTTCAATGCTGTACTTAAGTTCATTTTTCATCTATCTGTACTTTACTTAAGTAGAGTTAAACATGGGTACCTTCTACTTCTACTCCACTATATTTTACATTAAGTATCTGTACTTTCTACTACACTACATTTCTATAATGTGTTGCGTTACAAGTTATATCCATATTGTGTTTTTTATTTATTTATTAGTTTGACAGTAAGCAATGGTGAGAGGGAAGTTGGTCCAATGAATCATTGCAAAGTGGACAGGTAACGTTAGGCTCGTCTACAAGAAGAGCTGGACCAATGACTTATATTCTATTTGTAGTACATACGTCATTGAACAGGGAACACCCACAGCACCACTAACACACCCAAAATGGATTCCACTGCAGAAAGTCCGCCAGAAGATACGTGTCACCCATGGCCTTATTGGAAGATTTTTGAATGACTATTGAAAGACTGTTTTTGGAGAGATAATATGTCCTGCTGTACTGAACAACCAGACTGGACTCAGAAACCTTGAGAACCAACTTCTTCTGAACTTGAACAAGACATTCTTGCTGCAATATTAAAATGTGTCAGTTCATGGGATGTCTCCAACTTGCTTGACACGTGGGTCCAAGTTTTGAAAATGGTGTCAGGAAGTTAAAATTTTGTTTATTGACCCATTACAAAGTTGACTAGACAGTATTTTAACTAGAGTTGATGACAAACTGCAGTTGAAATGATCAGCTGTTCCTTTGTTAGGTCTAATGCTCCTTTTTTCAAACAACTTTTACTCTAATGTTTTTACTTTAGTTAAAATGACACATTGGTTTTACTTTGTGTTGAACAAAAACTTTCAAAGGTATAATCATTCCTCTTTCTTATTTAGCTTCATGACATTTATCTCTGCATGTCATCCCTGAAATTCTGATGCACAGAATCACAAGTCCAAGTACGAACTGTGTCACAGAGTAAATACAATAAAAACATGTATTATCTGCAGCATTGTTCATTAAAATGACTCAAAACTATTGATGTATTACAGAAAATATACATATGGTAGCCACACTTGATATTGTAGACCATTTCATTGGGCAATACATTCAGCAAGTACTTTTACTTTTAATATTTTAAGCATTTTTGAAAAGCAAGTACTTATTTATTTTTACTTAAGTAAAAATGTTAATGTGGTACTTCTACTTGAGTACATTTTGGTCTCTTTATTTGTACTTTTTACTTACTGTAAGTACAGAGTTTGAGTACTTTCTCCACCACTGAACCGCAACAGTCTGGTCCCAGGTCAGCTGCCCCACCTCTACTCCACATTAGCTATTACATTACATTTAACATAATGTTTTCTCAACGTTTGACCAAAAATAGATACAACTGTCATTTATCAAAATAATGTATAGCGATAGTCTGAAATTCATGGATGAAAGGCGGCGCCAGATAATATGCATTCTTTACGTAATTGGCTTTTGACATTATTAGCAGCAGACATTCTTCTTAGCTTGGTACTTATTCAGAGCAGTGTGCAGTCACACATATTTGCGTTCCTAATACATTTTACAATCAGCTTCAGATCTTATCTAAGCAAAAGTGCTCGTTAGGTGCAATCACACCTGTGCAACTGTCCGCATTTGAATGGATCATTAGTTGTAGATGATACCGAATGTTTCCATGTGATTCTTTAAATAACTACCAACATTTCTGGACAAGGAACCACTTTAGAGCATGCAGTAGTGCCTTCCATGAGCCTCATTTGCATTCACTGCTGTACCTTTTCTCTGCCTGCAGAGTTACATCAGAGGACAAAGTGCAGACTCACTTCCCCTGATATGTTTGGTCAATGACACACAGGGGACTATACAGTATCAGGAAAAATAAGGTTTTCTTTTTCCACTTATTTTAGTAACATGGTTTTTGATAGCAAATTAGCAAGGCTTAAAGTTTAGCCTAAACTGTGGTTGGACCGTGACACCAGGCGGCTGTAATGACTAATTAGAGCTGACTGAGTGTGGAGGAGTCAGACATTTAGGTGAGATTAGAGTAATGTCAGCGGATATCAGTCTAGAATAAAAAAGAAAAGGTTGATCCAGGCATTGATTTCTTATATGGCAACACTATTGGTCAAGCTTGCATTGGTATATCCACATGTTTCAAGTTGCAAACGGCATCACGATTTGGGGGTTCCTAAAACGTTGATGCCGGGTTGATACAATAAAATCCTTTGTGTATTCAGAAAACAGTGGTCCCTTCAGGATCTAAACCTTCTAGCATGTTTTTTTTCCAGCCACAGGATTTTTTTCATTGATAAGATCAAGCGTTGGTAACAGTGATGTCTGTTGAGATCCATGTGTCAAACGCTGCGGTGTCGACGTCTCTCTGCTCAATAATAACTCGTCTCAGTCTTCGCTCTCACTCCTCTTTCTTTATCCTTTGTCGTCCCTTATCTCATCTGTCTATTCTGGGTCTCCATTTCCTGCTAATTTCTTTCTGTCTTTTCACTCTCAGCTCAGTTGTGCGCTATTCTGTTATTTCTGTCCCTTCCTTATCTGTGTCCAACATATTTTTTCCATTATTCGTTTCTTCTCTTTTTTTTTTCCTTCTGTGATTTTCTCATCGCTGTTTTTTCTTCTTTAATTCTTCTTCTTCATTTCAGAATTCCCTTTTCTGTGACGCGTCCTCTTCTTTACCTCATTTTTCCCATCGTAGCCCTTTCGCTACATTTATTTCACCTTGTCTCTCTCTTATCTTCTCTGATTCTAATCTCCACGTTCCTTCTTGCTCCTTCATGTTTTCGCCAGCACTTATTCTAATTTATTATCAATATATTTTCCTCCTACACAATATTTCCTCCTTTCTCTTTTCCATGTTGCCATCTGCTCAGAGCTTCTCTGGCCTTTTAATTATGGCCTGATTTCCCAAAGGTCTGGCCATACTGTCCTTCCTCCTCCTCCTTTCCTCGTTATCATCAGTGGCCTTGGCAGAGGCGTTCATCTCAATGAGGAAGGAGCCTGCGAAGGCACGGGGAAATCAATGGCTTTGTCCCCGCAGAGCTAAACAACTACCTTGACTCCTCGTCCTCACCCCAGGACACAGCAGACAGGTCAAAGAGGGATGTGGACTTAGTTTATTTTGGCAAAGCCCCTTGTAGACATCCAGGTAACCAGTCGGTGAAAATAGCTGAGACCGAACATGCAGGTTGTTGGTTTTCAGAGACCTCACAGCTGTGTTCATCCTCTGTTTTGCTGCCAGTAGTGAATAGACTGTCACATTATTTCTGGCTCGCTGTGTTGAATTTTGCCAGAATCTCTTTACGCAGCAGGCAAATGCAAATTTTCTGTTTTGGAACGTGGATGCCTCTTTAAAGTTGAGGATTCTTGTTCATTTCGTTTGGTAAGATTTTATGTAAAGCTAAAAAAAAAAAACAGTCACAGTATGTCTTATACATTTATTTATTCTTAAAGAACAACTTTGAATTTTTATCAAAACATAAAGGAAAATGTGTGTTTGTGCATACCATTATGTTTTTCATACTTAAATCTGTGAATTACATTGTTTCATATTTTCAAGCTGAATAGGTCTGCAGAGCTGCAACATGAAATATTACAAAACTTTTTTTAACTTTTTGGCTTCAGATTTAAATTTTTTTTTTTTTTTATTTATTTATGTTTTGAACTGAAACATCATAACCAATTTAGTCTTACGCCAACATCTAGGATTTCTGTCAATACATGCTTGAACCATTTTTTTTGCAGAATTTGTGTTACAGACTAATAAAAGTATTATATTGTTTGCTCACTTTATTTTACGTACAAACATTTTCTTTAAAGAAGCATGAGTATGTATTGGTAACATAAGACATCCTATATCTCTTTGGACTAAGATCATTTTATGATGAGCAGTTTGCAATACAGATGTGCTAGCTAAGATGCTACAGACGTAGCACTCTGCTTTACAGTACACAACCTAATAAACACTTTCTACAAAATCAGTTTTATGTTAACTGATCATAGCAAACAAAGACTACACTTGTGCAACCAGAAGTTACAACTTTTAAAACACACAAACAAAGCACAACTAGCCTAAGCATTAACCTTTAATCTAACCATTAAGAAACAGTTACCTACAGATGAACATGCTGTTTATCACTGTTGTATTCAGCTGCTCATGAGGTTGTTCACAGGACTTTATCCATATTTTACTTTTTTTTTTCAGAATCAGTTTAGGTTTCAGAAATAGAATAAACTGTATTTCACCCTCTAATTCAACTAAACAGCTCAGACGTCCACAGGTACTGAAAGGCAGCAACTCAGGGGCCGGTCATCCAGCGATTAAAGTGAATATGTAAATAAACCAAGTATTACAATGATCTGTTACATTTAAATTTGTTTATTCTGTTGCACTGAATCACAAAATGCAATAAACAGAACCCAAACCCCGACACCCAAATTTTGAGGTCCTTGTGCACCTCAAAAAAGAGGCTAAAATTGCCACATCATTTGCAGATGAAACTGGGCATTGATATTAGATATTGCAAAAATGCATTATTTTCACTATGAATTGAATCAGTTTATTTGTGCTTATGTTATTTTAGCCCCACCCCGAAGGGTTCAGTCTTTTCTGACTGGTCAGAGTTTGTGACATTTTCTCATTCTTTGTTGTCAAAGTGCGCCAACTTGGCCACCAGGCAGGCATTATGCAAACACACTTCATAGTCAGGCTGTCAAGCCCAGGAGGAAAAGCCTGGACTATAAATGAGGCTTTTCAGACATTTTAGGAGCATTGTGGGAGAAAAAAAAACAAGTTTGGTGAGATGAGCTTTACTTGACACTATTATAATTTAGATTTTATTTTTGCATTGCCATTTTATATTAAATTACAAATAGTTGTATTTAGATCCGTTTTGTTTTTTTTAATCAGTGTCTCCTAAAAATAGTTTTATGAAATAATCAAATTAAAGTTCAGCAGCTTAAATTCAGTTCAATTCAGTTGATTAAGAAATTGCCAAAGTGCCAAGTCACAACAGAAGTCGTCTCAGGGCAGTGTGCAAAAGTAGCCAATTAGTAAATGTATCTATCATAGGAAGTGAGCAGATCACGCTGAATCTTCACTTTGTTGGAGACTCCCATAGCAGAATGACGGGTCCAGATGAATTTTCTATAGGAGGAAAGCCAAAAAAAGAAAGAAAAAAAAACACGTTAAAGATATAAATAATTACAAATACAAACAGGTAAAGTAAAGACAGCAGCAGAGTGAGGAAATGTGGTCAATTTGTCCTCCTAAAAGCCTATTATAACTAAGGGATAGCTCAGGAAACCCAAGCAAATAGGATTTATCAAAAAGGAAATAACTAATCCCAGTCTTCAAACGGTATTTTGGTAAAGCTAGACATTCACATGTATAGACAGGCAAAAACATTATCACTGCTTTGCCTTTGATTAACAAATATAGTATACTACAAAATATGTAATTAATTAAATATTGACTTCAAGTCACTCAATGGGCTGTTTTTAGGAAAAATAAATATTGCGACAATAACAAGCCATTTCATGCTATTGAGATATTGTAGAAACCGTGTTGACTTTACATGATCTCAGGTTAAATTTAGCAGCACTGAGATCAACTTACAGCTGTGAAAAACTTGAAATATCTAAAATAAATAAATAAATAAAAAGGTTCTGTCATGGCATCCAATTTCACAAGTGTAACATTTACCCACAGCGATCTAGCAGGAAACGCCATGTGGTATTTTGCTGTTTATTTACCTGCAGCAGGAACCTCTAACCCTCAGAGGTGCAGGTGTGCTGATATGCTTACCGATTTGCCCAGAAGCAGGTGGCGGGGGGG
>JARVLU010000583.1:23786643-23826946 GCA_031762415.1 Simpsonichthys santanae | reverse complement strand
TATTAAGAGGGAGAAGCCTTCTCTTAACAGGGGAGGAGGTCTCAGATTCCAACTTTCAAAAACGTATAATGCAGCTTGAGGACTGATTCCCAGATGATTTTCACACTTTGATGGGACCAGAGGAGCCTCATCTGTGAATTAGACTAACAAAGACCTTAAGAAACGCCTACTGTTTAAGGTGTGAGGTGTGATTTGTCAATCTACATAGGTATGTGTAGTCCTCGACTTACGACGTAGATCTGTTCCTGCACAGCGTCGTAAACCGATTTTCAACGTAAGTCGGAACGTATGTAATTACCGTACCATATACATATACGGTAATTGTTTTACCAAGCTCTTAGCCTATCCTAATGCAGCACCCTACATAATTGTCAAAAAAGACTTAAAATACTGTACAATAC
This sequence comes from Simpsonichthys santanae, assembly GCA_031762415.1. Taxonomy (NCBI): domain Eukaryota; kingdom Metazoa; phylum Chordata; class Actinopteri; order Cyprinodontiformes; family Rivulidae; genus Simpsonichthys; species Simpsonichthys santanae. The sequence goes on along the minus strand of JARVLU010000583.1, from coordinate 23,826,545 downwards.
GTTTAATAATGAAATACAATACTGTATTTTTCCTCCGCTGCGCCGTGGTTTTAAAACGTAAAACCAACGTAAAACCGACATTAAGCCGCGTAAAACCGTGTAACTCGAAATAAGGAGATGCGTCGTAACCTTGAAACGTCGTAACCCGAGACCGTCGTAACTCGAGGACTACCTGTATCTTATCTCAGCCTTTAAAACCTGATCCCCACACTCTCTGCTCTTTGAATTGAGAAAGGGCCTCAAATCAAGAGGGAAACGTCTTCTGTTACAAATAAAGTCCAGTTGTTTCTGTATTGAACGTTTTTTGAATTTAATAGCAGGGAAAGTAATACATAGTTAATTTGCTTCAAGCTACAAAGCTAAAGTGCTATTCCCCCTGAGGTGACTTCTTATCTCTCATTTCTTCTTTTCTAGTTCCTTCTCCTAATCTCTGCTCCTTCATATCTTTCTACCTAAATGAAGTAGAGACAACCGAATTTCCAATAAAGCCCTTTGATGGTGAACGCACTTTGACTTTGAATACAAATGCCAGCTTTCAGGAATACTTCAGACAGGGATTATCACAAGGCATTTTTACATGCAGCCTGCTAAAGGTCTTACAAACTCACGGAACAGAATAGGATACCAGATTATAAAATGCAAGATGAATACATTCATTTTATTCCATAAAAAATGTATTTTATACAAAAAGCTTTACAGCGTTCCTCACATTCTCCACCACTCGGAGTTAAATTAATGTGAGGAATACGTATCACCTCTCCCAGCTTGGCAACAATAGACTGAAAATTATTTAATGCTTTTTTTCCCCCTTTACACCTATCTATGATTGTATTGTTCAAGAACACACACATTCAGTCGACTCAAAGTAGGACACTGCTCCCTCGATTAAAAAAAGGGTAATGTTATCCTCCGGACTGACATGGAATATAAATCACCCACATTGCTCTATTGTGGCTTTGCGTCAATACCAGGGATCCTGCCTGTCTGACTCGGAGCGTGGCTCTGAAACTGAGGCAGATGGACAGAGACCACAGTGCTGCAAATGAGTCACACCCAAAACATACTCACATTTCATCAGATTACATGTCATATATGATTCTGACATTTAGGCTTCTTGTTGATCGCATACAGCGTGACTCTTGATTCTGTTACTATAAGATTAGTGTATTGTATTAGTTTATAAGATTATTGTATTGTAGTATATTGTATTAGTTAGAAAATTAGAAAGTTATTCATTTTGTTCTGTTACTACAAGATTATTACCGTTATTACCGTTTGAACAAATTGTTTGGAAAAAAGGGGCAGATATAATAAGATTTTTTTTCTTCTTTCTGTTACCTTTCATTTTTTTTATACTCTGTACGTTATTGTTCATGGGATTGTTTTGTATTGTATTTTTTTTTTTTTTTTGAAAAAATGAACAAATAAACTAAACTTATCTTTGACTGTTCAATACTATTTGGGAAACTCACAATGAACTCAACCAGAGTACCCAGAAAAAACTCCTGCACAGAGAACATGTAAACTCCACCCAGAAAGGTTATGATCCGGCAACCTTCTTGCTGAGAGATGGCAACTCTACCAACTGTGCAACTGTGTTGCGACTTCGTAGCTCTAAAGAGAAAATTGTTGCACACATTTTTTTTGTACACTCAAAATCCAAGCAACAAGACTGTATACCTTTTCATCTCATGTAAATAACTGAGGAACCTTTGCAAACATTTGCATACATCTTAGAGATTCCCTCATGAATGTTGTTCCCCAACCAGGATCTCACTGGGCAGCAGCCAGTAGCTGCAACCCACTGAAACATCAACGTGTTGAAATATTCAGAGTATTCACAGAAATCTGAAACCCTTTGTACAGCTCTGGGTAAATTCTTGACTTCATGATGGTAATTCTGTTATTTTACTGTAAAACCAGTTTTTCTATCTCTGGTATTTTTTTCCACAGAACACATTTCAATTTGTGCAGCCTCAGGCCTTTTGTTAAATTAGAAGAGTATAGGTTTCTTTGCTGTTGCGGTTGGATTGTTAAATAAGTCGGTCCTGAAAAGAGAGCTTGACTTTGATCACACCACTTATCAAGAACTCACGGTGAAGAGACGGCGATAACACAGAGGGTTGTCTGATGACGTGCTCGAGACCTCGGCAAGCAACGGCATCATCAGATCCCAATGTTCTCAGCAGAGCTCGTCTCTTCTGACAGTTTTCTTCAAACATCGCAGGCAGATGTGCTTCAATATTCTGTTTGTAACATTTCTGTCAGTCTTGTCTTTATTTGCTGCCACAAAGTTTTTAACAAAATCTCGCTTTGTTCTATATTAATGGACTAAATTGCCACATTAAAATTGTAGTTTTCTCTCTGAGATTGACAACCAGACTATGTGAGATCTTTTGCACTGGTCCTATTTGAGATTGTTTGGAAAATAATTGTCATTTTGGAAGGAGTCTGAAATTCTGCACGTATAATAAGTAATATGTGCTATGTGCTGTCATCATTGTATGTTCCCATTGAATGGCTTTTTTTTTTTTTTTTTTTTTTGCATTTAACCCATTGCACCTGTGATACACCCAGGTGGAGCAGTGGGCAGCTATGTGAGCACTTGGGGAGCAACCAGGGATTAGGTATTTTGCTCAGACACCACAATACATGGGAATGGCTTGGGATTGATCTTGGGACTTTTGGGTCCCGAGTCAGCTGCCCTACCTCTACCCCATCCCAGTCCCACTTAAAATGATCCATTATCTCCACGTCTCACTGAAACATGAATACAGATTGGTAAATGTTTGGATGGATTTGTGCACATTGCTCATTTACAGTATCTAATAATTAGACTAAAAATGAGCTACTTTGGCCTTATTTTGCCAGCTACTGCTTTAAGTCATAATTCATTGTCATAGAATTTTTAACCTTTTCAAGCCATATAAATTAATGAAACCAGCCCCATCAGAGGGGATGCAGCCAAAACAATTTTACATAAACTGCTAAAAGTCTGTATTTATTGAAACTTAAAACACAAGTGCATGATGTCACAACACCGTTCCCCAATAAAACGTCAAAGTAGCACAAGAACATTAATCTTTTTTAAAAATGTGTTAAGTTAAATGTATATTTAAAAAGAGCATAATAAAGTTGCCACTACATGGGATAATGCTTCTATCAGCTAAAACTTTTAACTTAAAGGAAAACGTTTAGAGCCCTAAACCTGCAAAAAGCTACAATAAAATCTAATTCAGAGTCCAGTAATTTTTTATATCCTATAAAAAGTAGGACAGTAAAATCCCTGTGTCTGACCTAATTGTGACACTTTTTTTTTTTAGGTATGTTGACACTATTTTAGAACCTCAAGGAAACATTTACTGGATGGTATTCATTTTGGCTCAAATCTTAAAGGAATAAAAGCACTTTTTCCAAAAGCACTACTTGCTGATAAAGTCAAAATTTAGTGCTGGGAGATAAAATTCGATTCTAAATTTAAGTAATGAAAGTCATTTTGGGGCCGAGATGGGGTAGAAGCGCAGCCGACCCGGGACCAGAAAGCTGTGGTTTCTGAGTCCTGGATCAAAACGGTTTCCCTAAGGGGGCAATAAAAGTGATGATGATGGTAAATGGAATGGACTTTATATAGTGCCTTTCTTTCTGATCAAGACACTCAAAGCACTTCACAGCACAATCTGTGCCCTCATTTACCCCTTCATACAGCACTCTACTAGATCTCTACAAAGATAATTGAACAGACCATGTGTCAAACTCAAGGCCCAGGGGCCAAATGTGGCCCTCATTGACATTTTTCTGGACCTCAAGATGATATGTGAAATGTAAAATACTTATATCTTGACTTTTTTTTTTTTCAGTAATCTTTGATTATAATGTTGAAAGCACAACAGATAAATCAAATGAGACCAATCAAACTCTTGTTGAGGAACTTGTGACCAAGAAAATATGTTGGGTATCTGAGTTTTGTTGATGTAAATTCTGAAATTGGCCCTTAGTTTGAAAAATATTTTAATTTTGGCCCCATTTTGTAAGTAAGTTTGACACCCCTGTTCTAAAGAGACTAATCAGTGCTGTATCACATTCATACATTGATAGGGCGCACATCAGAGGTAATGAGGGGTTCAGTGTCTTGCCAAGGAGCACTTCGGCACATGACTGCTTTTGGATTTGAAACCCCAACTCTTGCATTGGAGGACAACCACTCCAATCACTCAGCCACATCAGCCCATGATGATGATGATGATGATGATGATGATGATTCGACTCCCAGCCATTCCCACATGTAGTGATGTCCCTGAGCAATACACCTAATCCCTAATTGCTTACAGGGTGTTCAATAGCTGCCCGCTGCTCCACCTGGGTATATCCCAGGTGCGATGGGTTAAATGCAAAGAACCAGTTTCATCATCAAATGGGAACACACAATGATGACAACACATATCACTTTCTGGGTAGTCAGAAATCCATTAAATCACTTTGTTATATATAAAATTCAGAATACAAATTTCTGAATTCAACATACACAAAGTACTGTATAACCAAGGTGACAAATACTGTATAGTTAATGGTGCTTGGCCATTTTTGGAATATTGCCCATTTGCGTTCATCTATGTGTTTGTGGACACCACTGACAAAAGTATAATCATTTCCAACAATTCAAATCTTTCAGTCACACTGAGCCCTTTAGTGGATATATCAACAAACACTGACTATTAATGTTTGAATCAACTTCATGTATCGAGTGGCGGTTCTGGTAGTTGCCACTGTAGAAAATACTTTGCCAGAAAATGTGCCACCTTAATATAATTGTGTTCATGTTGTACAATACTAATAGGTTTGCACAGAACTTAAGTTTTTATCTTTACTCACACATTAGAGCTGCAGATATGGTCATTATTATACCAGAGACTTTCACTCAGTGGCACAGGCACCGTGTTTTTTTTCGTGGACTGTTCTTTGGACCTACTTTTTCATAAAATCACAGAATCTACCTGGAAATTAAAGATAGTGGCTTTTTTTCCAAGATGGTCAACATTTTGTGCGTGGAAACCCTAATTTTGTATTGTAAATTTGAATGGCTGTGTCATTCGTGTAAACCACATGCCATGGCAGATTCAAATGCTACTTTGGTCTCAAGTACACAAAATGTGCAAATGTGATGAGTAGATCATAGTAGTTGTGTCAATGTCGAATTTTCAATAACAGGTTTTGTGTTAACAATCAAAATTCATGATATATTTTAAACCAAAGCTGTTTAATATGGTAATCACTCAAGTCCTTTATTCATATACTTTTACACGTGCAATATTTGAAACAGTTCAGTTGAATTCTGTTTATTTATAGAGCGCCCAGTCACAGCTGAATTAGTCTCAGGGCACTGAACAGAATTATTCACATACATTATAAAATATACATGTAAACACATGTAAATCTTTCTACTGCACAGATTTTATGTTAACTGTTACATCCATTTGTTTCAAATGCTTATTTTATATGCTACAGCTTGTCAATAAATAAAGTATGAAGTCACATCTACTGCGGAACTGATTCATTTGCTCGAATAGGTTCTATGGTAGACGTGTCAATATCTACGCCTCAACAACAAACTAAATCCACCTCCTTTCACCTAGTTTATATATATATATATATATATATATATATATTTCTTCTTGGTATACATTTGTGCGTGTGTCTATTATAGCCTGTTGTCTGGTCAGCAGGCCTTTGACGTAAAGAGTTTTTTTTTGTCATAAAGGTGGCTGTCATCAATCGTAGAGTGAGGAAACGAGACCATTATGAAGAGTTTTAGATGGATAGATGGCAGGTGAGGGGGGGGGGGGGGGAGCAACAGTAAGTAATGACGGTCAAGTCTCAAAAGCAGAAAGCAGAACAGAGAAAAATGAATGTAAGATACGATTGAGAGTGATGATTGAATATCATGCATGCACAGTCAAGGACGCAAGAGCACGACAAAGACCAAAAGGGGAGCGAGGGAAAACGCAGGCGATAACAAGGGGCCCTATTTAAATGTCAGCTTCCCTCAGGTAACTAACATCATGAAATGACCTCAGTTCCCCATATTAAAGTGTAACAGAGCGATACAGGATCATGAATACACTCTGAAGTAGTTCACTTCTTTAAACCACACAGTGAGATTTTATCCAAAGGGCTTGCCTTCACTGACCCACATACTTTAGGTACTCTCATTTGGCAATTCTGGTTTTGCAGAATAATCATCTAGGCTGTTCACAATGTGCAATTCTGCAGAAATTGTCGCATTGCAAGATCTCACATGTCGAAAACTGCACAGTCTTGAAGCAATACCTACAAAGATAACAATTATACTAAAGATTAGGGAAAGTTTAGTCAGAAAAATGGATATACTCTTCCTGGGCTTAGTTTATGCTGAAGCTCTGCAGCAGTAATTGAGCCAAACCTCACTGAAAGCAAAACGTCTTAAAGATGAAATGCTGAAATGTCGGCATACTTCCAAATTGCAGGACAGATGATGACTTCTACCACTTCTAAAGGAGGTTGCATTCAAAGTGGATGTAGCTTTGAGGTTTTAGTTTCAAGTTTTGCTTCTGAAAAAGCTCAGCTACGTAAATCTACTCAAATCAGTAAACATTTGATGACTTGGAAGCTCATTCAGTGCTTGTTTCAGTGCAAAAAGAGACCAGTTACACGACTGTTGTTATTGTAGCCTGTACATGGTTTGTCTTCAGCTTGCAAATATTCTAAAGTTGATATAAAAGGTAAATATATATTCAGTATGAAACAAAGTAAGGTGAACATTTTATCTTAATGTCTGTTTGTTAACACAAACAAACCAATAAAGACTTTGACGTTCAAGTCAAGTTTATTGTTATTTGCATCACATGTGGTACATGAGTTGGAATGAACGTATGTACTCTCAGTAATACACAAAAATAGCAAAAATATGAAATATAAAAAGTGTATAAAAGGATCTAAGATATACACTAAGATGTACGCTAAACACTAATAATGTAAAACAATATGGCGTATCAACAGCAGCCCAAGCATGAGTCTGTGGTGAGCAGATGGATATGAGCTTCATAAATATTCAACATTTTATTTATTTATTTATTTATTTATTTTGGACTGTCCAGAGGACCAGACTTAGCATTTTTAGATAAAGAAATAGCATTTATCCTCAGCATTTTTGCTATTTAAACATTACTGCCACCACATTTGTGTAAGGATTTTTTTGTCTCCTAGCAACCATCTAAATGGTGTGATGAAACTGGACGCCGAGACCAATAGATGCTACACTCTTTTGATTTCCATTGCTGGTGTTCGGAGAGGCTAATGGAAGACAAGTGTTGCTCTGAATAGACAGTGAGAAGGAAAAAAAAAAATCAATGGCAGAAAGTGAAAGGTGGCAAAAATAAAACAATGTTCAAACAGACAAAGATCGGTAATAATCGAAGTGGGGAGGAAACGGGTTCTCTCTTTTATAACCTCTCACCAGTGATTGGCTTTTTTCCATTGTGACACACAATGAATGCAAAGAGACAGTGATTGACAGCCTGAGTGGTTTGATTACCAGAAGTCTCTCTTTTGTTTTCAAAGACTTTGTAAAGTCACATCTAAAACAGAGTCAGAGGTCAAACTCACAGTCATCAAAATGGAGGTTTAATTCAGATATCTACAAAACATGTGCCTGTGCAAGCTCACTCTTCAGAGCTAACTTACAAACATTAAACTCAAGCATACTTTTACAGTAATGAAAGAAAAATAAAATAAATAAAAAGACATTTCCAAATTAAATACGTTTGTTGATTTAACCTGACTTTTTACTACTTGGTATTTCAAATAGTCAATTGTTGGTATATACTTTCAGATATTAGCATAATATCATTAAGATTAGATTAGATTCAACTTAATTGTCATTAGTTTTAACATACTGGTATATCAGATATCGGCCAAAAATCCAATTTCCTGCATCCCTAGTAATTTTGGCTATATGCACATTGGTAAAAACAGCAGCAGTTAGAAATGAACAAATACCTGCAGTTCTCTTTTGCACAAAAGGATTTTTGTTTTTAAGGTCTGTCAATTTGTAGCATCTGTTCAGAGTCACACCAAAAAAAAAAAAAAAAAAAAAAAAGTAATTTATTGTTGCCAGAATGGGTCATGCCTAATTCAAATCCCTTAGTTAAAAAAGAGCAAAAAAGTTATTTTACTTAAATGCCAGCAATCATTATTTACTGGGCTCATTTGAATCACAAGACCATTATGATTATTTATGTGCACACAGAGCTCCTTATCTGATATCTCCACTCTTTATTTGCCCATATAGGGTTTTTGGCCCCATGTTCTACACAATAATTACCATCTTTATGTGTATGTCTGTGCTCTCTGGCAGTTCTTTGACAGGAAGCCTTGGCATTAATATTGTTGCCTTAGGAGCTGCTTTTGTCAACTAAAGCAGCATAAAATCTGCCTGCTTAATTACAAATGGTAAAAAAAGGGGGAGATTGAGGAGAAGTGGAAGCAGTAGGGATTAAAAAAAATGCAGAAATGAATTTTAGTCTACTGTTGAAGTAGGAATTAAAAGACAGCATATTCTAGAAATTAATCAATGACTATCTCTATTGTCTTTAAAATAAGTCCCTACAGCAATTTTTATTTGCTGTTTCTAGCAAAAATCCAAAAGAACATTTCTTGTTCTTGCACTAAACATTGGAAAAAAAAATAAATAAATAAAATAACAAATGCAATACAGTAGTATATATTTCTCTTAGGTTAAAGGTTACTTCTGTAATAGTATGCTGTTGCAGCCCACGGGATAGGTGGGCCACAAGTATTTATTTAATTGTTATCCAAATTAAGAATTCATTGTCAAGATAATTACCTAAAAGAAAAAAAAAAAACGTACAAGATACTGCCATATTAATTTAATAAATAAGGAGCTGCTGTACTACTTTTTCTCAGTATATACTTTGTATGTCCAAACACATTACTTCTATAATCTATAAAAGATAATATAATTATGTACAACTATAATTCTGTAAAGGATAATGAAATAAAATTGAATTGATACAATTATAAATGTATAATAGAATGATAAATTTATAGTGGAAATGAAAATTGTTAAGTATGGAATTGGTGAATGTTTGTGTTTTTAATTATTGTGTTTTAAAATATTTCTTAATGCTTGTAAAATGTTGTTTTTTTGAGATGGTTGATTAAAATTTTAATATTTTGATTTTGTTCTTTTATCTTAGGTATTTCATTATGTCTTTTGGTATTTTTGTAAAGCATGATTTAATTGAAATGTTTGTGGACCCCTGGAAGAATAGTCTCTACTTTTATAGAAACAAATGGAGATCCTTAGACAAATGGAGATCCTTAGATAATAAATAAATAAATAAACAAATAAATAAATAAATAAACAAACAAATAAATAAATAAATAAATAAATAAATAAAACGAGGGCGGTTCTTTTTAAGTAAGATAAGCATGAATGTTTTTCTCCAACCAAAATGCAGGGAAACTCAAGGGAGACCAAACATGAACAGCTCAACTTGCACGGAAAGCAAATGAGACAAATGACACAAGCTTTAAAGGAAATAAGGGACAGTGGTGGCTGTGGCTGAGTGTCTGGAGCAGTCGTCGTCCAATGCGAGAGTTGAGGGGTTTGATTCCTCCAGCAGTCACATGCTGAAGTGTCCCTGGGAGCAACACTGAACCCTTCATTGCCTCCAATGTGTGTCCCGTTGGTGTATGAATGTGATAACTCTCTGATTATTCTTTGAACAGATCTAGTAGAGTGCTGTATGAATGGATAAATGAGGGCAGATATTGTAGTGGGAAGCACTTTGAGTATTTTGATAAGATAGAAAAAGCGTTATACAGTCCATTTACCATTTACAATGACACACACCTGGATAAAACAAGGAACACACCTGGATAAAACGAGGAACAGATGAGTGGGAGGGGCACAAGCTGAGTTAAATGAGGAGAAAATAGTTTTTGTGAGTTTGCTTTTCTTTTAGTTCAGCTAACACAAACACAGTTGAGACAGTTTATACCTAAAAATGACTTTGTATTATAGATGTAATGTAAAGCATAAGGACTTACTGAGTCAGAGCCTGTGTAGCACGACGGATCCGTGGTTAGCACTGTTGTCTCACAGCAAAGAAGTCCTGGGTTCAATCCCCAGTTGGACCTGGGTCTTTCTGTGTGGAGTTTGCATGTTCTTCTCGTGCTTGCGTGAGGTCTCTCCGAGTACTCTGGTTTCGCTGCGGAACCCTCCCGATTTAATGAAACAAAGATGTGTACTTCTACTAATCCTGCTAGCTGGGCATTTTTAGTTTTCTTCATTTTCACTGGTCCATTAGATCGACATGGAGGAAGGGATGGACAAGAAGAAAATGATGCATCGTGCTAAAATAAATATTTCTTGTGATTTAATGACCTACTGGTTCGTGGTGGTTGTTGTTTTTATTTTTTTTTTATTTTAAGAAAGCAAATGTATCCTGTTCAGCTCAGTATCAAAAATTATCATTCATAAGTATTCAACTTTTTTTTATCTACTTCCTTGTTTCTTAGAGTTTTTGTGAAACTCCTTTGAATGCATAATATGAAACATAAAGTCAGATATTGTTTCCTTTATCAATGCTGGTGTAATCTCTGACAGACAGACAAATGCCCGTTAGTGTTGGTGCTGTGATGTGCTGACAGTGATATATTTTGCTAAATGTACCTTGCGCTTCATTGCACGGTACAATGTTTTAACTTCCTTGAAAAAGCTGCAGGGTATTTGTAAGCTTTTAAGTTTTTTTGTGTTCATAAATTATCTGTGCTGCCCAGCAAGCATGCGAGGTGCATGGTTTCAGTGTGATTTACTGCATATCAATATTTTGCCTCACGTCACAGAAATGTATGCTCTCAAATTAAAACAGATGCACGGGCAAATAAATCACTCAGAGTTTTCACTCTGCAAAGTTGTTTTTAATAATTCATGCTCTGGATGATCTAAAGACGGGTTATAAATAAGTAAACAGGATAATGAAACAGCAGGTAAAACTAAATTGCTGTTCTATCTTACTAAAGTGTAAAAAATTAGAATTGCACTCTTGTTTTTCTCTTTAATTCTCTATTCAGTTCATTTAATAACACTTTACCATAAGGTGCACAAAAAAATGATTAAATACAGTACTAGGGAACGCCTCAGGGACAAAAAACAGGAGCTAATACTGTATGTATTTACTGACTGGGGACCACACAGCCAAGCCTTATTAGGGGACTACTGGTTAGTTACTTTGTAAATGAAGAGTAACTAATCAAGAACTAATGGGTAGTTACCAAAGAAATCAAAGAGGAACACACCAAAAGCTAATTGGTAGTTAACTAGTACTCACTGGGTAACACACAGACAAGCCTTACTGGTTTGTTACCAGATAAACTGAGGAGAAATTCTCTATGTGGGTTCTGAATAAACCCTGCACCGGTGAGCTCACATATTGTAATTGTCAAAAACCTGTTTACTAGTGATAACTGGTTTTATTGGATTCTTACCACTGATTATCAATTCTATAATATTGTATTTGTGTCGTCTTAGCTAGTCTGACTATCACTTTGATACCAAGTACTTACTGACGAATCCATCATTACTTAATCACTACCTGACCATTACCTAGTGGTTACATTACATTAGTAGTCCCCTAATAAAGCTTGGCTGTGTGTTCCCCAGTAAGTACAGGTTAACTACCCATTAGTTCCTGATCTGTTCCTCTTTGATTTCCTTGATAATTGCCCATTATATTTAGATTAGTTCCTCTTCATTTACAAGGTAACTAACCAGTATTCCCCTAATAAGGCTTGGCTGTGTGTTCCTCAGTAAGTACTTGTTAACTATCCATTAGCTCCTGATTATTATTATTTATTTTTTTCCCAAGTGTTACCTAGTACTGGTGGTTAATCAAATTTGTGTACCTGATTGTAAAGTGTTACCACTTTGCTATGTCATTTCATAGCATTGTCTTACGGTGGGCAAAATTGGAGCATGTGCGTTTTATGACCTAAAACTTTAAACAGGAAGTAATTTAGATTTTTGATTGAAAGCTAACAAGAATGAAAATTGTTCGGACCTATCTGAGTCGTATATACAGTATTATGAGGATGTCCTGAACTAAATTATATATTTTTGCCACTTTGTACTTTCGGGGCTGTTAAATTCCTAAACTCTGTCTCCAAGAAAAAGCCAGTACATCAGTGAAAGGCCACAGTTTAGTGAGAATAAAATAAGTTCTATCCAAATGCCCTTGAGTCAAATTGTAGGCTCTCTGAAGGTCTAAAATTTGGTCAGCATTGATGTGTTTAAACTTGCCACATAAGTTGTCGGATTTTTAAAAGAACGATGTGCCTGAATCAAAGGTAAAAGCAACAATCCGCACTGTGTTGAGTTAACAAATTGAGCAATCCCTAACAGAAATTTGGAAAAAAGGGTCCTTCAGTTTAGATGTGTTCTTAACCATTTTCTCAAAGATTCAACACACTGGCATCAAGGACAATGAAAACATACATTGTTGTTTGCTTCAGTGCAACACACATTTCATGCTAAAGTGCTTTCCAGAACTTAGGAAGAGGTACATGATGGCTTTGCAGGCTGAACTTATCAATGGTCACACAAAAGCAACCACTGGGATATACAGCATCATGGCAATTAGCCAAAGCCATGGAAGAGGGCAACACAGTGGTGTTAGAGCATTAGTCTCTCAGAAAGAAGGTTGCAGGATCGAATCCCATACTGGGGCCTTTCTGCATAGTTTGCATGTTTTCTTTGTACATGTGTTTGTTTGTTTTTGTTTTTTTTTTTTTTTTTCCTGGCCATCCGGTTTCTTCCCACAGACTAATAACATGCATGCAAGTCCTTCTTCTTTGTGGCTACGAAACTTTTCAACTCCTCCCCTTTTCTATAGAGGGAACAATAAAAATTAATCTTGCGCTACAATAAACATTTTAATGTTTCTGTCCACACTTGACCTGTTTTGGACTTTAATGTTGGTATGTGATTTCTTGTGTACATGTGTACATTATGTTTCTTTGTACTGAAACTCTGGCACAATAATTCTGTCTTTTTTTATTTATTTTTTTATTTTTTTATTACGCCTATAGAAGTCTGTCTTATCCTGATGGTTTCAAACTGTTAATATTTATTTATTGTGATTGTAGTTTCTCTTTTTTTTATTTTTGATAAATGCAAATGTGACGTGTGCTGCTGACCACTTGACCAGGTGACCCTTGTGAAAGAGATCTCGATCTTAATGGGCTCTACCTGGTAAAATAAAGGTGATTGATTGATTGATTGATTGATCTATCTGTCTGTCTGTCTGTGCTAGATCGTTAGTTGGTATGAGTGAGCTTGAGAATTGTATTTTTTTTTTCCTGATGCTGTAATGGACTTGTCCATGTATATCATGACCCTCATACGTTGAATTTTGGAAATGGGTTCAAGTGACCTCAGTGACTTAAAAAGGCTGAAGCTAAGAAATATTGTTGGTAAAGATTGTGAAAGCACTTTTGGCATAGACTGGTTGGATTGAGACATTAACAAGATCATGATTTGGGCTGAATGCATTCATATGTTACAATGGGATTTTGACATCATCTGTTTTGTTGACATGTCAACCAAAGGCTTTACTTACAACAACTTCATGTTAAAAACCCAACTTTGTCATCTTAGTTGAATTTAGGCAAAAAGGTCACATAAATAAATAAACATGATGGGTGTAAGATAAATTATATGTACGTACATTTGCATAAACTTTTTTTTTTTCCCACTCCTTTTTCATTCATTCAACCTTTATTTACACAGGTTTGCCTCATTGAGCCATGGGAACTCATTTACAAGATGGACCTGCACTCCTTTGGGTTGTCTTACGACCCACTGAAGATACATTTTCTATAAACATAATTAAAGCTTGTGTTCCTGCATGAAAACATATCTATTTGGTTGTATTTGAAATGAGAACATTGTGCCTTAATATCTCTTTCAGACAATCACTAAAGGTAATACAAGTATTTGGTATTAAACAACAACCTCAAAACCCTTTGTATATCAGCTTGTTATACAAAAGTAATTTAGTGTTGAATGATTTGGAAGCTTATCTTTCTGGAAATTGGTTTATTGTAAACAGGCGGGTTTAACCTGCACACTGTCAGAGAAGTTGCCAAATTAACACCAATGATCAAAAGTACATTTGCACAGTAAATGCTAATATCATAAATTATGTATAATAATACATTTAAGAAGCAAACTAGCATGTAATTGCCACCAATTCAATTAATTTTACAGCATTATTTACAATGTGATGAACCCAATTTTCATTGTCAGAGTCTATATGTTTCATTTTAAGTATAAGAAGGCTTTACAGACTGCATCTTCTTAACCAATGAAAAATGTCTTGCCGTAGAAACCACATAGGATTTCAAGCTTTAATGGCTTCATGGCGTAATGGTTTGATGAGCAGCTCCCCTGTTTGTTCAAATTACAATGTCATCCACTAGAACTTATTTACAAGCACAATACACTTCCTACTAATGCCTTCATGCTTTTTCCCACGACAGTTGGTGCTTTAATGAATATAATGAAGACATGAAGCAATGTACTGCAAAAGGCAGGAAACAAGATGAAAACTGCTGGCTGCATTAAAACAGTGGCCTTGCATATATTTTACAATGACATCACCTCTGCAGTGGAAAGTTAAATGATTTAGTGGACCCCATATTACAAAACAGTATGGGAATACATCATCTGCATACTAACAACAGTATGTAGCTGGTCTCAATTGACCTGTGAACCTTTCCTTTCACCTTTGCGAACACTTTTTGTCACAAATCAGTCATGAAAACCGCTGCATCTGTGGCATTGTGTTGTAAAAAAAACTTCATATTTTAGAGAGGACTTTTATTTTTTTTTCTAAGGCACACCTGTGCAATAATCATGCTGTTTAATCAGCATCTTGATATGCCACAACTGTGAGGAGCATAGATCATCTTGGCAAAGGAGAAGTGCTCAAAATCACAGATTTGCACAAATGTGTGAATAATATTTGAGAAAAGTCTCATTGTGTACATAGAAAAGTCTTGATTTTTTTGTTTGTTTGTATGTTTAGCTCATGAAAAATTGTAGCAACAACAAGAGGGTTGCATTTATGATTTTGTTCAGTGTATGTGTATATACTGTATGCAATAAAACAATAGAACTGCTGACACCTTTCTTGGTTGGTTTGGAGAAAAAAAAAAGTCTACAGTGAATTTCCAAAGGTCTGCAGTGGTTTTTAATGGAAAAGTAATAAAGACGAGGCGCACACACCTTCCTTTTCCTTTAAAAAAGCAAGACTGGGAACTCTCAAGAACCACAGTGAAGGACAAAATGATCTGCGTACCCACCTATAAACAATAATGTTAATTTTGTCTTTTTCTGTACAAACAGGAAGTGATGCGTGGTTTTATCTGGGACAGTGAAGCCAATCAAATAATTATGCACTTCAATTTTTTAGTTTTACCAAACAGGTCTGTAGAGTTTGATCCATGCAAACAGATGGATCATGGAAACAGCCGCCATGACAGGCCTGAGCCCGATGCTGGAAGGACTGAACCACAATGGCAGGATGGCAAGGCACCAACACAGAAAAGTCCACGAGTGTGTCGCGATCATACCCGTACCGTGGATGTGCATTGTAGGCATAAAAATAACAAGTTTAAAAAAAAAAAAAAAAAAAAAACACCACGAGCCTGTGAAGCTGTGACTCGGCTGAGCGCGGCCATCTTGGCCAAAAGATGGAAGACAGATCTAGAGCACAGCAGAGAGGGAGCAACCTGCACGTTGGATTTGTTCAAGTCTAAAAAACTCCAAGATCACCAAGTTATGAACTTCCCAAATGTATAATTTATTTGGTCTTGCTCAAGCACTTTTATTATTTTTGTTTTTATATTCTAACTGAAATAAAGTGTCTACGTGGCAGGTGGTGTGCTGAAACTGCAAGCAAACATACATTTCAAGTTTCCTAAACATACATTAACATACATGACATGTAACATACATTACATGTTCCCTAAAGCATGTCCGAGGCCAACTCAGCTTTTATTCTTGCCTTTGATGGAAAATCCACATTATTCCAGAGGAATTTCTAACTGATTAGGATACAAAAAAAATGTATATTTTGTTGTTTGTCCCAGTGTAATGTGATGGAAAAGGAGATATTAATTGAGGATTAATATGTAAATCAGTTCCTGAAAATACAGTTTTATCCCTTTCTAAATAACCTGTTGACAGGCTGATTTAACAGAACACGAGAGCACGCTGAGCTGTGGCAGGTAGTAATAAAATAATTTGCCCAAACAATTGGATGGGACGGATGCAGGGGGTGGGGGGTGGGGGGGGGATGTATCCTCAGAGTAATATTATGTACGTCTGCTAATCTAAGACAAGCTTGTTGACTGATGAAAGACTGAAAATGCCCACCTTGCACAGCCTCTGCTAAGGTGCTTTTTAACTCCCCCCCCCCCCCTTTCCTCAGACATTTCTATGAGCAGCTGAAAGGCTTTTTTGATTTTCAGTTTCCCTCCTTTAGAATATATTTTGATAACAAATGCACATGCTTGTTAAATATTTGTTGTTCTTTATGGTTTGCACAAATCTGAAATTTTGGATGCACCGTGCATAGCTTTAAAATGATGTAAATTTTAATTTTAAATAATTAACGCAACAAAAAATGTAGAAAATCCAAAATAGCACTTTTAATGCATTAATGTTTTTTTTTTTTTTTTTTTTTTTTTTTTTTTTTACATCAACTCCATTCCTCGTCCTTAAAATGTCAAGTCCTTACTAAAAAATATAGGCTATAGTATACAGTATACTAAGTTGAACATGTTAAACCTCATCATAGCTTAGCAATGGAAACAAGTACCACATTAAGTGTTATTATTATTATTTTTTCTGAAGGTCAGTCAGTTAGGACAGGATAGTATATTCATTGATTAAGACACTGTCTCAACTGTTTTTTTTTTTTTTTTATACTGAACACTGCAACAATCAATACAGATATCGACAGTGCTGATCTTTACAATTCAAATTCAATGGAAGTGTGCGCCCAGAGAAAATCAGCAACAACTATGTGATTCATGATGCAATGCAATTTGGGGAAAAGCATAGAAAAGATAAATTCATAAGTTCATCAGAACTAAATCATGTGGAGCAAAGGAAGAAATAAAACCTGGCAGGGAAAGAAAAAAAAAGAGCCAGAGGAGGTAATAAAGCAAAGAAACAAATCAAGAAGGAATGAATGGAAGAGCTGGAGTTCCTCCCTCGAAATGTTTTAGCCCCTGAGGTTTGGCTGACTCCCTGTCTGCCCCTTCAAAATAAACAACATAAACAAAACAAATAAAAACAAACAAAACAGTAAATTAGGGCAGGTTTGTCACTAACATCAATGTTGCTTAGATGCAAACCTAGTTCATTTGAAAAAAAAATCAATACATCTTATTTGCATTGCAGTTGAACTGTTTTATTTTGTATATATTTTTTCCACTCTTGGGGACAACTGAATGTCTATCCACAAACTATATCAAACCAATGATTATAATAATATCTGTGCATAGGTGAAACATTCAGTAATAACAGTTTAGGTGGAATAAACAAACATTCAACTACTATTAATAAATTATCATAATAATTGTCACAGCTAATGTAACGAATACTGATATATTTTTATTGTGTGATAAACCACAAATTGCAGTATTTTACTGTTCAACCACCATTTTTTTTTTTGTAGTTAAATATTTGTAAGTATTTATCTTTTATGTTTTATCAATTACTTATCTTGTCTGTATACATTTGGAAACGGTAGATAAAACAATCTAAGTATGCACTACCGTGCATGCATCAGAATACATAAAACTACTGTAGAAAGCTCCTGGAGAATCTTTGCTGGGGACTGCTGCTGCTGATTTAAATTGTTGACTTGACAGTACTGTGTGTTCGAGTTCACTGTCAGCTACCAGTATATCAAATTTCATCTGAATTGCTGTAAAAATGGTTGAATTGTTGTATTTTTTCCTTTGTAGCTAAGGTGGCCATCTTTGGTATTTTGATTTTCATTAGGGTTATATAACAAATCGTTCTCAGCTACGAACATACTAAATTTCAGCTCAATATCTCAAAGAATGACCAAGTTATAGTCAATTTTGTGTTTGCTGAGGTAGCTGTGGCAGCCATCTTGAATCAAAATGGCTCCAAACGTTAATCAGTTCTAGACATTTATCTGATGATTACTTTCTGTGAGTTCAAACAAATCCAACAGTGAGATTCTGTTTTCTTCAGGGACCTCTACACTCTGTCATGTGACTTGACAGCAACAGTTAGTGTCAAGAATCTCCCATTCACTTCCTATGGGGAAATATGGCATCTTTGTTAGCAAAATGCATCACCATGGTAACTCCGAGTGCCAATAAAAGTAATAGATCCCTTCTCGAGATTGAGCTGTTTGACATGACTTTGGTTGGGCTACACGTTGCTGTTCGGGCGGCATTAATGGTGACGGAACAAAAAGAAAGAAACAAAGAAAGAAACGCTTATAGGTGTAGAATAATAAGTGCCTTCCATACACTGGATAGAGGCAGTGCATTCCCTTTCCTCGCAATTACTCAAGCAATCTAAACAAGAACCTCAGTGAGAAGTGAGGAAGTCCAATGAGCAATGGAAAAAATGGCAGAAGTGATGAAATAGTAAAAAAAAAGTCAGAGGAATACGTGTTTTGTGGTGAAAATGGCCATTTGTTTGGTCTGAAGGTGGAAAGTGAGGCTGACAGTAATAACAAGAGGCCATGAGTCTGAGCCATAATTAAATGTAAGCCTTGGACCAAGGTTGGTCTTGGAGTGAAGTGGTTCTTGGAACGACAGTATGTGGTGTTCAGCCAGAGTCCAGCAGGCTATAAACAGCAAAGAGAAGGAGTGACTGGAGGGCGGCCAATGTCAGGTCATTTGAGGATGAGAGGGAAGATATTTATATTTTAGCCATTATTGAAAGCGGTACACAAAAGATAGATCAGCTCAATGCAGCAAGACTTCAAACTTCACTTGATGTAGGACATTGCAAGGCTTATGATTATAATTGTATTATGATTATAAAAAAAATACTGAAATCAAGTCTGCAAGTGATAAGCGTCAATATTTTGAGAAAAAAAATATTTAGCATTAAGACATGTCTCCTTTTAATATCTGTTTTTTTTTTTTTTTTTTTTTTTTTTTTTTTTAATTCAAACTTTTTTTAGGCAGGTTAATCCCAAAGAGAAATCGTGTTGTCATAGTTCATCATCCTGGTTTCATTCAAGAGTTGTTATAGATGCTGACAGATGTGTGCAGGAAGGAACTCCTGCAGCAAATCCAAAGAACCTGGCCACAGGGTCCAATCCGTCCACCCGGATCCAGTTTGTTTTCAGATTCGTTGGGCTTTTCGTTCCTCCTGGGCAGCAGGACTGCCCGAATGCTGGGCAGAATTCCTCCTTGAGCGATGGTCATGCCTCAAACCAGCCTGCCGAGCTCCTCGTCATCACGGACAGACAGCTGAAGGTGCCAGGGGATGATCCCAGTCCTCCCATTGTCACGAGCCGAGATTCACCAGCTCCAGGATCTCAGTGGACATGTTGACGGGAATTCATCCATGGCGCCTTCTTTTCAACTCATTCAGGATATGGGGTTGTAGTTGAGATATTTGAGCTTTTGAGGTGTTAATCAGCTGCTCCTGGTTGTTAAAATAATAAAACACCCTGTTGCCATGGTTACGGATCATAACAAATGCCCCAAAGTAAAAAGGTTTCAGTAAAAATCCTTTCAGCTGCACTGCGTCCAATACGTAAAAAGCCATTTACATCCAGAAAAAGAGGAGTTAAAGTTTTCAAAAGCAGTAACTCAGAATCAATGCAACAGAGCTATTCCAACTGCAGCCATCTTGAGTGGCGCAATTCTAGAACTGATTTTAGAAATGAATTCTAGAAATGTCAAGAAACCAAACAAAAGAAACTCAAAACACAGAAATAACCCTCAAAGTTGTGACGCAGTGACATGTTGTTTAATTTTTCTATAGAAGTTTGGCTTTTACGTGTAGAGATTTTTCAGTTTAAGCTTTTCTTTATCACTGCAGGTATTCTGAGTGCACGTTGGGCTTAAAATGGGAATTATGAGAAGCTCTCTTCTAACTGACAGCTGTTGTAACAAGAAATGTCACCTTCATCTATCGATGAGTATGCCGTTTTGTGAAGAGCATTCAAAAATAGATCTGCCAGATTGAGAGCAGCAGGCTAAATGATGTCAGTTAAACCTTGAGCTTCTGCTGCATTAATATGACAAAGTGTGAAAACAGTGTAGCTTTTAAACAAAGCAACAAGTCACATTTCATTTGTTGCTAATTTATCCCGGTGGCTACAATGAGGAAAGAGGTATTTAGTCATGGAAACAGAGCGCTGGCATGTGGCAGAGAGAGCGCAGATCATGACATGCTGTGCTTTTTTAAGAGCGTTTATAGTTTAGAAACATTGTTTAGAATATTGCAAGAGTATTGGAAAGGTTTAAAACTTATTTATACATATAATAAAATAAACTACTACTTACTACTTGTGCTGCTATTCCTACTTTGCTGTTTTTCACTTATCGAGGGTGGACTGAGAACGGAACCCCCTGTGATAAATGAGGGACTACTGTATTGTACTTAAAAAATCAAGTTAACCTACATCCAGAGAATGTCTGTGCTTTGTTCTCTGAGATGGTTGGAACAACTTGCTGATCCTTTAAAAGCTGTGCAAGTGTATGCAAAATGATTTATATTTTAAAGGCAAATGGTGGTCACACTGATTCCTTCACATTCCATTCATTTACTTTTTATTGTTAACTGATAAGATTAAACAAATATATATTTATAGTAGCTATTTTTACTTCATAGCATATTTGTTATACCTGTCTTAAATTGTGTGCACTAATCCATTATACGTTCTATTTGTAGGTCAACACCAGTGGTGTTTTTGTAATACATTCCATCTGTTTCCATGTATATTGTTCCTAAACCTTCCCCAATATAGTTCAAAGTAGGAAGCAGCCGTTTGACAGGAGCTTGTGTCACTGAGGCTCCTGTGCTCAGTTCCTTGTGTATACCTCGCCCTCTGTCTGAACTCATTATTTCTTTGTAGCCTGCAGACGACTCAGAAAAAAATGTGAATACGCAGAATGTACCAACACATTCCTTCAGTAGCAATTCCACAAATGGCGGTGTTCATTCATGAACAGAACCTGGAGTTAAGCTAAATGCATGGTGTTTAAATTTGTTTAGTTGGGACTTTTTACAAGCAATTTCTTGATTTATGTGTTGCAAAGTGTAACTGCATGAAAAACACAAGATGGATTGGCTTATTTAACGTAATTAAATCCTAAATTTAGATTTTCTTTTTAATCTGATTTTAGGAAAATACTTTTTACCATTTTTTTTTTTTTTTTAAACCTGTCAGTGGTCTTAACTTGTAGGATGCTTTCTAAGCTTGCTTTCACATTTATAAAATTATTCTGGTGCAGCCAGAAAAACAAAAATGACAAATGAGTAGGGAGGCTTATGTACTCTTGTGGGCCCACAACCAGGAGGTCAGCCAGTAAAATAAGTTTATTAAAATTTTAGTTCAATAGACTGAGCAGAAATGGTCGTATGTTTAGTGAAAATACAATGAATGCTGAGCACTGAAACAAAAAGTTAATACAATTTGCTGAATAATCAGAAACTTAAAGTAAAAACAGAGGTTGATATAAACTAAATTTAACTTAAAAAAAGTCAGAAGCTCAAACAGCAACAAGCTCAAACTAGCAAAAGAGTGGCTAAAACTAAAGCTAAAAACAAGCTTAAATTAAAAATCACCATTCTTTACACTCAAAAAAGTTAAATATTAAAAAATCAGAACAAAGTCATAGACCCGTCTCCTTAATGAATGGTTAAAATAGCTGAAAGTTAATTGAGGCAGAAAGAAATGTTGAGAAAAAACCTGCAAACAGGGAAACAATGGTGCGAATGCTGACTCAGCAAGTGCACAATGAGTGATAGTCAACAGGTGCATTTTGAAAAAAGAGCAACTATAGCTAAATAAATTGTAGAAACATGAGTTAAAAAAGTAATTCATAAGAAAACTTATAATGCAGCCCTTCATTTAGACAAATTATCCTTAGCAGGATTTTTTGTTGGACACCAAATAAATAAATGAATAAATATTTAATTATATAAATAAGAAGTCCAGCTTCACTCCTAAACAAACAAACAAGTAAATAAACTGCATCAATGTGGACAAACAGTCAGAGCTCATCTGTGTCATTTTTGTGCTGATTGTGATGCAAAAAGAAACAAAATTCTCCACCGATGTGTGATCTAACAATCATTTAAACCCTTAAAAGAACTTCACTCAAACATCGGCCTCCTTTCAGAAGTGGCTTCAGCTCAGAAACATTTACCAGGTGCTTAAAAACATAAATTAACAAGGTGTCATATTTTTATTATTTCTGTTGCTCATCAACAAGACCAAATGACTTTTTTTTTTTGCCCTCCACCTCCTCACGCGTCTGCAATTCCTTGCCTCTTCCCTCCTCCTTCTACGCACTGCTGCCGTGGCAACAGAGAATGGGGAGTGAGGCAGTGGGGGGTGGCGGTGTGTGTGTGTGTGTGTGTGTGGCGGGGGGTGGAAGAGACAGTGACACAGTGCTGGAGAAGGAACGAGACAGAAATAGAGAAAAAGGAGAAGATTGGTGAAGATGAGATTTGAGTCTGGGACCGGAGGCGTAGTGGAACACAAAGAACTGCAGATTGACTGATGCTTTATGTATCTGTGGTGTTTTCAGTGTTTACTTGCATCATTTTAACTCTACTTACTGGTTGAACCTAAATCATGACAGTTATTTTATAAATCCGATATCCGAAACATCATTACACAGTTGGTAGAATATTTAGCTCTAGGACATAAACACACTCCAAAACACACACAAAAAAAAAAAAAAAAAAAAAAAAAAAATGGCAAAATTCAGCACTAAGCAAATATGTTATGCAATTAGTCCATTTCAATATTAACCTTATACTTTACACTCCTCCTTTCCTAATGCATAAAATATAACTTCAAATCTTCCATAATGCAACTTTTTCAGCCCGTTTATTTTATACGTATTACCGTTTTGATCCTGGTAAAAGTTACGGGTAAACAAGTTTAAATATGTCTTGGTTCAAGGTTCTTTATTGTCATTTGCATCATGTGGCACATGAGGTGGGATAAAATTGGGTATTCAAGGTCCCAGTTACACCCAAAAATAGCAAAATATAAAGTATAAAAAAAGAAACAGTAGACGAGGATCTAAAACATATGCTAAATAATTATGATGTAATGTAATACGTTGTATTAAACAGCAGCCTGAACATGAGTCTGTTGCCAGCAGATATGTTTGAATACAGCAGCTTGCACGTTGCAGCTAGCAGATTGATGTATATTGTTAAATGCAAGTTACTATACTTTTAGCTGTATAAGTCACAGCTTTTTGCAGATTTGCATGCCTTGCGACTTATACGGTGAAGCGATTTATTCACATTTTTTCTCATATGTATAACCCAATTTTTGGCTGAGATCTGACGATTTAATTCGTTCTGACATGGAAAATATTGAACACTACCATTTTCAGCCACTAGAGGGCCCTTGAGCAATATGGCAAGCCAAATGTCTCATTAATAGGTAAACCTAGCTAATGAGACACTTGGCTTGCCATAGTTAGCCACCTTCGTCTTGCTCCTGATCTCCTGGAGCAAATGTCAAATCAGCAGCAATTCACTGTGCCGCCCAGGCAAAATGCAGCTGATTTGACCATTAAAGTTGCATTTATTAAGGAAAAGTTAAACTGAGACACACCTTTATCATAATCCTGAGCAAACAAATAATTGTTTTTAGTGTTAATCTTGTTAAATTCTTGTTAAAGTCCTGCCGTGCACGCTCTTGTGGCCACCATTTGGCAGCCAATCGATTTTTGATACAACACCGGCCCACATTTCCAGGTTGTCAGCGGTGACACATAATAAATGCAACTTATACAGCAAAGCGACTTATTTGTTTTTTTCCCACTTTATTAGACATTTTTGGACTGATGCAACTTGTACGGTGGAAATTGTGGTAGTTTATTTCAGCCTTACAAGCTTTAACATGTCTTTATTTTTCTTTCTCACTTCTAACCACAAACAACTTGCAAGGTATACTACTACTGCTGATGCACTCTTACATGCTAGGTTCTATTGTTTTATTGAATCCAGTTTAGTTATTTCTCACTTGGTCTCTATCTTTATAAAAATTCAAAGTGTCTGCTGGCTTCTTTAGATACAGAACTTTACTACCGGTAATTGGCTTTTCTATGTATGTGAATGTCCCTGTATAGTGGCCCTGAAACAACTTTGTTGTGATTTGGCGCTATATAAATAAACTGAACTGAATTGAAAAATCTACTTTGCATCAGCAGAGTTAAATTCACACTTTTTAGAAACAGTAAGTAAAAAAGATTATACTGTATAGATAAATTAATTGGACAATATATGTAAATTATTAAATGTTTTAGTTAGCCATTTATAATTTATTCTGACAACTATAATGCAAACAACACTGACAAAGTCTAACATTAGAAGTAGGGATGCACAATATTGGATTTTTGTCCGATATCCAATATGTTAAAACTTATTTGGCCGATAACAGATATCAGTACTGATATTTTCTTTCCTAGACCTACTTACAGAGACTACACAGCTTTCTCTGCTGTGGAATTAAAATACTACATTATTCTGCAAGGTCTATGACAATTCAGCCTGCTATGAAATGCAGATGCCAAAAAGGGGACTGAAAATGATTTGACACTATAGAAATAAAAACAGAACCTTGATGGAATGACCGATGTCCGATATTAACTTTATCACTAATATCGGCCGATACCATGCCAATAATATTGTGCATCCCTAATTATTAGCAGTTTACAGAATTAGCACTTACAGTTTAAGGCAAACGTCAAAATGACTGTAGATGAGCTGAATACTCGGGACGGGAGCAAAAACTATTAAAACTGATGAGTGTAGTGCTTACCAGTGAGTGAAGAGCCATTTTTTTTTTTCTGCTGGTGCCACATTAACCCTGACCTCATGATTAAATTAGCCTAAACAAAAGCCTGATGTTACAGAACTTGAGTTTTCAAACTAAGAGATTAGCTTTATTTATCATGTAGTATCAAAAGATTTAACAGTGCAAAGCTGTAAAAATGTCATCCTCGAGATAGCTCAGGAATGCCTAAACATGTTTTTATATATATATATACATATATATATATATATAAATCTGATGCATGATTTTTAATATTTGCCAGAAAATAGTTAAAGGAACACACATTATCGTTCCAACTTGGTCACATCTCTTGTTTCACGAGTTGAAATTAGCTGTAAAAAGTCCAGAAACCAGGATCACCGAATCGTTGTTTTGACAAGAATTGAAAAGGACAATGTGTACCCCAATAAAAAAGTCAGAGCAAGAGCTGATTCAGAATACTGCAAAGGCAAAACGGTGTGGAAAAACTACATTGAAGAGTCACATGCTCTTTCTCTGGCATGAACATTTCTTTGGAATGTTGTTAAATATAATTCTGTAAGCAACTAAGGAAATGGTCAAAGAAACCTCAAGACTTGAGGTCAAATGTGAGCTCCAAATGAAAAAGCTTTGAAGTTACAGATGCAGAAGACTTGTCTTTAAAAGGTAAGCCAAAATTGAAACTTAGCACTAAAATGTTTTTTTTGGGGGGGAAGTGGACAGCTTGTCACATGACATTGTTGATAAGTCACAGACATTGCTGCTTGCCCACACAATAAGAAGATCAGAGCCAAATGTGGTGCTCAGATTATTTAAAAAGGACAAGTCTGATTTAGTTTTGAGGAGTGAAAAGTTACACCTTTAATTAGGATCAGTCTTTAAAAATAGGAATGTACGATATTGGATTTTTGGCCAATATCCGATATGCCAATATATTAAAGCTTATTTGACCGATACCGATATCATGTCAATAATATTGTGAATCCCTACTTAAAAAAATAAAGTGCCCACTGACAAACATGCAGACTTTAATTTTGTACTGTACTGTATTTGTATTCTTTACTGCCAATACTAGGCAACATTTTATGAGAAAATTCAAGATTTCTCCGATATGAAATCACACCATTTTAAGTCCAACACCAAAGGATATTATGACAAGCAGCCAAAGACTTCAATTTCAGTTTATCCTTTTGTAACACTAACAAGAGTGGTGTGTTCCTCCAAAGAATATTGTAGAATGAAAAACAGATGAGGCCAGAAATCAAGCCAGGTAGAAAAGAGGGAGCAGTACAGAAAAATACATGAGAGATGAGAAAAGACTATTACAAAAGGTTTTGCCAGTCATAAAGTGCGGGCAGCACATTTGAGCTGGCGTTGCCACACACATCCACATTAATGGCCACAAATACCACACAGCCTTTTATGAGAAGGTGACGACACACTGACATACAGCCCAGGAAAACGCGCTGAAGAGCGAGCGAGGAAAAGAAAAATCATACGAAACCCACAAAAGTAAAAGAGAAAGAAACAGAAAGACTCTTCTATGGACTGAAGTCAAAGTGGGAAAAATTACAGCATGCTTTGGCTTCATTTTCGAGATGACATTCAAAATAATTACGTCCACGCGGAGCGTTTCAAGACACTTCATTTCAAAAGTCACACACTGACGCAAGAGAAAAATATTTCCTCTAACGTTACAGTGGAGAAAGTTTTATTAAATAAGCACATGTGGGTATGTGTGTGTTACTGTGTGGTCCAGTTCCATGAAGTCGGCCAAAATCCCAACATATCTGTGTCAGCTAAGGGCACATACTTTCTTGCATCACCTGTCATCATCTGAGTGGGAGGTGGCACAAAAAATGGGGAAATGTATGTCTGGTTTAGTTCTACAAGCTCACGAGTCCCTCTGCACAGACTCTCCTGAGCTTTGACCAGAACACAGAACTAAATATTTAAATTCAAAACCACAACAGGCAAACAACAGAAACTTATGGTAAGTTGTTCTGATACCACCAAGAATTAGAAGTAACCGCTTGCCTTTGATTAAAAAAACTGAATAAAACTTAATTTAAATAAAGTTCATGATCAAATATCAAACAAACTGGCCTATCTAGCTTTAGGCTACGTGTCAAATCCGAGGCCCGTGGGCCAAATCTGGCCCTTGTGAACATCATATCTGGTCCCCCAAGATGATATTTTTAATGGAAAATATTTTATATTCATTCTCTTTTGGCTTAAAAATGATAAACACCATTTAGTACAGACATCTCCTTATCATTTGAGAATGTAAAGCTAGAAAAAAGGTTAAATTTTTCAGTAATCCTTAATTTTGATGTGAAAAGAGCAACAGAGAACGTCAAATGAGACCGATCACAGTTTTATTGATGAACCTGTGACAAAGAAAAGAAGTCGACTATCAACTGAAATTGGTTCTTGGTTTGGACCAAGTTTTAATTTTGGCCTCCTTTTGTAGTTGCACACGCCTGCTAGACTTTATATTTTAAAGTGGGACACTCATTACTTTTCCACAGATAGACAAATGTAGGCCTGCATTGTTCAATGTCAAGATTTTCCTAAAGGGGGTCCACACACAAAAAAGTTTTCCTTATTCTGTCTTTTTAAATACAGTATTAATTTATTTTTCTTTGTTCTAGTATTCATACAATGAGATCTTTGTTTCAAAAAGTATATTTTACAGCTTTGAGATAATGTTATACAATGGGAGGAGCAGGAATTGGTTCTTTTGATTGTAAATGTTGCAGATGCTCAAAAAGTATACTGGTAACAAGCGTCCAGTCCCACTGAGCAGAAGACATTAAAAAAAATACCAATCACGAAAAATAAGGCGTGCATATTAAAAATGATTATTTAGAACATTTTAACATGAGCGCTGCCATTCGTCTTATAATGTTTAAGATTCTGTTGCCGTCTTCCAGTTCGGTGGTTGGTCTAAAAATCATTTGATTGTTTAATCTTTGGTTTAGTTTAGATTTTGCAGTAAATTATTCACAGACTAAAGCTTTCTTGGCTTTTCCCCCCAAACCAAGTAAACCTTTTGTTCCTTACATCACACACAAATTTGTACATGAAGTTAAAGCTTGGTCACAACATGTGATGTATAAATTGTTTCATTATGAGGGCGGTGGAAAAGTCTGAAGTAACGAGAGCAGCAACGAGGTGAAAAAGCAAAGTGCGGAGATCAACTCCCCTCTCCTCATAAACAAAAGTTACATGGGCCAGGAGTCAGATTTCCTTGTATTCTCTTCTCCATCTTTTTTTTCCAAGTTTTTTCCTCTGCAGCCAGTCAGTGTGTCTGGCCTCCTTCACCCTCCCCTGTGCTTATCCCCCGCTTTTCCCTCCCCATTCTTTAGTTTCCACAGCTCCACTGTTGAGGCTTAACACAACCATTCCAAATCTTTTTTTTATTGCTTTGTTTTATTTCCTCGTAACTTTTGTCCGCACTACTGACATATCTTCCTTGCTATAGGAGATAAGTCGTATAGGCCAAAGCTGAGCAAAAGTAAAAGCCATAACAAAAGACTTACCTTCCAAGTAACAGCTGGAGGATGATGAGAGGCCCTTCTTAGATTTACACCCCACCCATTTTAAGCATATCTCCAACATTTTCATCTGTTTTGGTCCCTTCTTGCTAAAAGTGTTGCTTGTTCAGATTAGATAAAATTCACAATCATCACCACATATCCAACTGAAAGGAAAAAAAAAAAAAAACGCTTTTCTCAGCTTCTTCCCATTCGTGTAAATCCTCTGTCTTTCTTTTCTTTCAAAACTTCAAGCGTGTTATCCGGCGAAGCCTAGCAACTTTCTCTTCTGAGCGTCTCCATCTCCTCCCCCGTTTAGACAATTAAAGATCTAACAAAAATCCAATGAGGCAGATCAAGCTCAGAAGGTTGGCAGATCTGTAGATGTGTCAGTATAGGGCTGTCTGAGCGTGGCCATTCCTCTCTTCTGTCCCCCGGTGAGTTTGTATTCGAAGCACAGGGATCACTCGTACTACAGCAGCCAACAAAGGGCCTCTTTCAAGCTCAGCTTTCTGCACTCAATGACATCAGCTGAGCACTCCTACCTCCAAAAGTGGGAGGGAGAGACTTCCTACGACACACGTACCGACACACACTCTTCATGAAGAATGCAAACAGCACTTCTACATTATCTAAAGATCATGCCAGCGTCTTAAGAGAAAAACGTCAAGTCTCACTTATAATAGCAAAATGCTCAAAGTCAGCATAGTTCTAAATTACTTTATTCTTCTTCTATGGAAGCCATACGGTGATTACAAGATGCTCCTCCTCCAACCTTTCAACCCCTTCCCCCCACTCTGTCTTTTTCTCAGTTCTCTCCTCCTCACTCCTGTTTTTTCCTTCTCCTCTCTGAAACTGTTTACAGGTTGAGGAATCGGTTATGAAACGGTTATGGGCATAAACAGACGTCTAAGGAGATGTGCAACCTTTACTCATTTCCTCTGCACCCCATAAGCCACTTTAAATTTGAACATTTCCATTCAACCAACACAAATAGGATTGAAACAAACGCTACATGAATCAATCAAAATGAGAATTTAATTGTTGTAATACATCTGTTTTTTGTTTTTTTTTTCATCCAATACCATTTTTACCTTCATGGGTTCACGTCCCATTAGGGTTGTTTCCTACTTAGGTCCATAACTGGACGTATTACTGCTCGACATCTGTTGCCGTTCTGCGAAAATTCCTCATTCTTGCAGGATAACACAAGAGGAAATTGACAAAATTATGCAAGGCCATTCAAAATGACACTAAGTTCATGTACAAAACAAAGACAGTCATGATTAAATTAACAGTCGTACTAAAAAAAAAAACACATTTGTAAGCTTTAGTGATTTCTGAAGAATGTTCATTCTACAGCAGACTACTGTTCCACATTTGTCATTTTGTCCACTTACGTCATTTGGTTTAACAGGATTTGTTTATCATTACCTTTAAAAAAAAAGTTTAATCTCAAAAACAGCTGCGATGTTCTGACTCAGTCAAACAAAAATTTGCCAGTAAAATGACAAACATCCAAAACTGCATGAGCTTGACGCCCGAGATAAGATATCCCACCAGCGGGGAACTGCAGAGAACCTGATTCATGACACTACGACTTGTAGCATTAATGTCAAACCAGTGAATTGGATCAATTTATCAGTGGGGTTTCAATTATGTGTCTAAAAATATTCGGAATTCCTTCACAAAAAGTAAACACATTACAATGATGTAAATAGTTTTTATGGCTAGTGTCCAACAATGTGAAAGTACTGATCCAAGAAGAAATCTACTCAATGTGCCTTTGGTAAGCACATGGACTAAAATTAGCCATCCAAATAAAAGTAAACAAATAGAATTTGCTAGTTTCCAAACTTCTACAATTCTTCACTGAAAGAAAAGTAAATGAATTAATGTGAAGCTTTTATGCGGCGAGTAGATTTTACTATTAATTAAATCCAAGCACATCCTGTTCAGTTCATGCACTTGAATATAAAAACATCCACAATGGCCTTGATATCTGAACATGCCAAACGCTAATCTGTCAGATTAGCAGTAATACAAATCTTGCCCTCAGTCTAACTTGCTTCTCAGTAATGCCCTACATTGACTGTGAAGTCACATGGCACCAGACTCCAACATCATCACTGCTGTGCTGGTATGGCAAACATTTGTTTTCTTCTAATGCACCACCCCAAACACCATTTAAGAAGAAATGCAGGCCTCCTCAAACTTTGAGGAAGGCTTATTAACTTACCGCAGTCACTAAGTGTCAGGGAGATGAGAGGATAAGTGCAAGAGAAGAGGGGCTGTTAAAAAATGGAGGCAAGAGGAAAAAAGGTTGCAGATGGAGAGGCATGAGGCACATTGTTTGGAAATGAGCTCATAGCAGAAAGGCTTGTGCTTTATATTGTGGACTAATATGTTAACAGTTAGCTGACGTATATCCACCCACGATGTGGTTTTTGGCAGTTTGCTTCTCATGTGCCCTCTCCTACGTACCAAAACCCTTTCTTTAAACCTTAGCGCAGGAACGTGTATTCCCACAGTCTCCACAGATAAAACAACTTTTTTTTTTTACTCTATGTTTTATTGCAATAATATAACAGACTCATTCATTGCAACTTTTTAATCGGTTTGCTTTAAACATTTTAACGAGCTACCCCATTGTTTGAGGACTTATCGGAAGCAAACACTTGCCATAAATCTTGTCTATGTTATGGAACAACAGATATTACACTAACACTTAAACCAAACAAGCTTTCCAATTACAGAGTAGAAAATGGTGACAGCCGAAGAGTGGAAAAAATGCTGTGCACCCTCCTAATAATTACTTTATACTGCGAGCAGCCTATTATTTCATTATCGTGTCTTGATATTTGATGACAGTCAAGAGCAGATAAATATCAAACCCTATGAACCAGGTATTGTGTACGCAGCGTGTTGATGTGTTTACATATGTGTCTGTTTACTCAGGGCTCTCTAGAGAATGCAGTCAGAGTGTCTGAGGCATGCAGACCAGCAGACGAGGTTAAGTGGCTTAAATTTCCACATACAGTAATTTGCAACCCTGTACAACTCACATGAATGAATAGGCACTTAAGATCCAAATGGTCTGCTCTAGTTCAAGGTTAACGGGATAGTTCAGATCTTTTGAAGTGGGGTTTTGTGGGAAGGTTATGAACAATTATCGTCTTACCAGCTGCAGATGGCTGTTTAAATGACCTCAGTTTGGGAGCAACACCAAAATGAATTGACATCTTAAAATAACTTCAATCTCAAAATGTCTTGCCGTTCACTCTAAAGCTACTTATAATGCCATCATTTTGCATTACACAATTTATATAGAATATTACTGCTGATTGTAAAGCAAACAGCAGCGTGAGCAGTTAGCTGTAGCACTTCTACCACATTTCTAGTAAGAATATCTTATTTCTGTTGGGACACTTGTGCATTGCTAAATTAATGGTGAAGTAAAGGTTTAAAAATAGCATTTGTACGAACCACTTTGAAATCTTTGAGACTGAAATAGTTTTAATTCACTCTACTATTGTCTCCGCTTGAACTGCTAGATTATTAATCCTATCAGAATTTAACTATTTTTCTCTAAACTGAGGTCATTCAAAGAGCTTTTTAACAGGTAAGATAATTGTTTATACCAATTACAGAGAATGTCGCATTAGAAAATCTATTTCTTCAAAGTTGTGGTATTAGCTTCTGGTGTTGCAATTTACCAATGTTGTAAATAATACAAACTAAACCTACTCACGTTTCCAACCTTAGAAGATAAACAGTAGTATGTTTATAGGTTTAATCAATTTTCTAAAATATAAACACAAAAAATAAAAGACTGGGTCAGGCAGCCAACATGCTGAATTGGCATATAGTGAGCAGAAATGTTGGTAAAATAAATAATTAATAATTTTACCATGAAAGCAACCAAAATATAGAGCAACTATAACCAGATGATTAAATATTATCTGATTTCTTCAAATGATAAACCTTTCACGCATGCTCTGTGTCAGAAATAAATAGATCTATAAAAATCAATTGGTTTCAGAATGATGTGATCAAAACTTTATTATTTTACTATGGCTAGTTATTGAGTGTAAAAATGAAAAGAATCAAGCTCTTTAAAAAAATTAACCTGAAACAATTTCTCCAATAGAACAAATAAGATTGCTTCCAATGCAAATGTAAAACTTTAATACTCCTACCTAAAACTCAAGTAAATAAAATGTGATAAAAGCTGAAAATCTCTGTTTAATGATAATTTTTGTACACAGCTTTACTGCTATCAACCTTTAATACATTGGGCATTATTTAAATGTGCAAGGGGCCCGTTTTTCTGAACAGACGGGGGTATAAAAACAGCCACAGATGCATAGAAAAGTGACTCTGGCTATGGTGAAACAGCTAAGGCTTCTCAGTGTCTAAACAGATCCAGATGCAGCTACTTTTACAGGCTCCCCTCTTATCCTCTTACAGTGCAATGAAGATAAATTTAATACAACACAAAAAGACAAGCATACCAGTAAAGTGAATTATGGCCTGGAGAGGAAAATTAAAAATAAAAAGACAAGCAAACTGGCCAAACAATGCCCATGTGAAGATAGTTTTGGTTATGCTCTATTAGAATCAGGTTTATTTATATGTATATACAGTATATATAGTTAATGGATGAATTACAACATTTCCAACATAATATTTTCAAGAGGAAAGAACATTTCCAAATGTCAAACCATTACTGTAAGGCAATCCCTAGGGAAATAAGGGATCTCTGCACATGTTAGCCTTTTCTCATTAAAAAAAATGGCAACTATGGCTCCAGTTCAGTCGTCTTGGCATCTGAGGTAACAGGTTGTCTGTAGAGAAAACAACAGCTGTGTCTGGAGCTGCCTGCTTGGGCATGGAGCTGGGAACAAGAGTAGTTTTCTTCTTCTCCCCCTCCTTTGCATGCGTGTTTGTGTGTGTGCATGGAACCAGGTGGCGACAAGCTCCCAAAGCTGCATTCCTAACCCTACTTGCAAGTTCTCAGTGAAAAGTGCTTTGAAATCACTCGATCCCCTTTATGACTTCAGCGATACCATGTTGTACCTTTAATATAGTTCTTAAAAATGTCTGTAACTGAATATTTTTTGTCAGGAATGTAATCAATCATGGCCTAGATCGTATTGTATAACAGTGTCAGATGCTGAAGTGAATTTAAAGGACAAACTCTTGTGTGAATAAATGACTCATTGTTTGTCCTAAACTGACTCTTTCAATGGTTCTGTTCAAAACAGTGTCTAAAGTCTAAAAAAAAAAAAAAAAAAAAAAAAAAAAAACACACTTTGGTAAAGCTGTTTGTACATTTGGTGCCATTTTAAGCTGCTCTCTCACTCTCTTTGGCCACGGAACTAAATAACTTAACTTCCTCAATAAATAAAGGTTTAACTAAATCTTACGCTTTTTTTTAATCCTCTTCAAACTCTCACATCACAATAAACATTTTAACAAGAGTTATTGTTTAATAAGGCCAGGAAACGAAAAAATGGAGAACAAATTTTGAATCCTAAAATGATTCACTTTAATATAATTGTCTTAAAATAATTAAAATGTAGTCACTAATCTAGGCAACACTAAACAGGAGATGAACTAGTTCAGCTTATACTGATCCCTTAAAGGTAACAATGTATTTATTTAAACAGTATTCCTGAATTTCACTGGAACATGTACCGTATTTTCCGCTGTACAAGTTGCACCACCCTATAAGTCGCATCAGTCCAAATATGTCTAATAAAGTGGAAAAATCCATAAATACGTTGCTTTGCCATATAAGTCACATCTATTATGTGTCACCTCTGACAACTCGGAAATGAACTGTGGGCTGGTGTTGTCCCAAAAATCATTTGGCTGCTATGGCGGCTGCAGGAGCGTGCACGGGAGAACTTTAACAAGAATTTAACAGGATTAACACTTAAAAACGATTATTTGTTTGCTCGAAATTATATCAAAGGTGTGTCTCAGTTTAACTTTTCCTTAATAAATGAAAGAGTTTCCAAAAGCCGATACACGTAAACATGAACGTGCAGAGGGCAACTCGCTGTCCATTTCTGCAAAATTTAACAAGATAACCACCTAAAAACAATTGTTTGTTAGCTCAACTTTATAGTAAAGGTGTGTCTCAGTTGAACTTTACATAATAAATGCACTTTAATGGTCAAATCAGCTGCATTTTGCTGGGGAGGTACAGAGAAATTAAGCTGATTTTACGTTTGCTCCAGGCAGATGACAGTGGCAGGGTATGGCAAGCCGAAGTAGCCACTGTTACCTATTACAAGACACAACGGCATGCCACACTGCTCGACTGCCATCTAACAGCTGAAAATGGTAGTGTTCAACATTTTCAGTCAGAATGGATGAAAACAGTCATATCTCAGCTAAAAATTGTTTTCTAAATATGGTAAAAAATCCATAAATATGTTGCTTGCGTGTAAGTCGCAGGGCATGCAAATTATGCAAAAAAACTGACATATACAGTGAAAAATACAGTACACATATTTGAACATACCAGAGAGGATTATGTCAGTATGTTTTTAGCCAACAAATGCCTTAAAATGCTTTTTATTTTGTTTTTTTATTAATTAATCAAAAAACATAATCCTACCACAGCCTGTTTTTTTTCTAAAAGTATGTCAAACCATGTCCAAAAAAACCCCAACAAGCTTCAACTACAATATTTTTTATTGGAAGATAGAAAAAGAAAAAAGAAAAGGCGCAAGGAGAAGGATTGCATCAGCTCTTTGTGAGAGGAATGCACAGGAGGTCACATATTTCTTGGTGCTGCAGCAGTGTGCCCTGTGTTTAACTCGCTCACTTTCTCACTGTGCAGAATGTGCAGTATTACTCAACACTTTATTGGTGCAACAGATCTTATAAAAACATGTGATTCTTTGGGAAAAAAATGTGGTCTGGCTCAAGAAACACAATGAGGACCTTTTGGCAGAAGCCTATGATAAAACACACTAATCTAAAAACAGTTACATCAAGTACTTTTTAGAATGTTAAACGAGAACAGGTGTAATTAATGAAATTAATAATGTCAAACTACACACATTACTATTTGTACACACTGATATGGAGTCATCCTGTTATAGTTTAGTGCAAAACTAGGAAAAGCTAGGAAATAAACTGTTATGGCATGCTAAAATAAGAAAGCAGCCTCTTTAAAGCAAGAAAAAAAAATACTTAGTTTCAAAATACAGTAGTAAGAAGAATGCAGTTTTAAAAAAATAATGCAATGGTTAAACTGGAGCAAAGAACATCTTCTGAAAACCACTGGGTGTCACACAAGAGCAGCAGAATTTCCCTACAAAACAAAAGATGGTCTACTGTGCATTCATTCACAAGTTATTCTTTGCTGCTTGAATAAAATAAATTATTGCTTACTGGATCTCTAAATGACAAATACACAGATAAAATTACAAAAGCTAAAAGCTAAGTGTTATTTATTTTGTATACGTACTCATTTTACATTTGAGGCCAGGAAAACTTCTTGTTTTAACATATTTTTCCCATCAGCCTCTACCGACAGGGTTTTGGTGGTTTGTGTGGATTGATAAAAGGGAAGCTCAGACGATCTTGATTCTTAAACTCATCTGTTTGGACTTGTTATTAGGCAGTGTGGACAAAGTGGACCATTTCCCAGGTAGCCAAGACTTGGTGAGATGAAACACATCAGAACCGATGCTACGTTCAGCCAGAACCAAGTGTGCCACAACAAATTAACTTTTCACTGTGGAAAACCAGAGTCAAACCCTTAAACTAAACCATAACCCCATTTTTTGACAACTGCTCCTAAAAAAAAACTGACCTAAACTATTACAGAAATACAGTAAGTAGGCACACTTTTAAAAACCATAACACAATTTAATTCAAATCATGTTGTAAATTACTACAAAACAGTAAACAGATTAGATAAGCGAGTCTGTTAAGACCTTTACTGAATCTGTTAAATGTGTGGACAAGTCACATGGGGCTTAACAGCTGGTCTGAATGAGCAATATGATGAGCTGCTCAGTGGGTATGTACAAATGTGTATGAGATCACAACCGCACAAAGACCCAAATGGATCATGGGAGCAGAGTTGGTGTCTAGACTGTAAAGATTCCTCAAGTTCCAGCTGAAAACGAGACAGTTAATGGCTAAAATGGAGTTAAATTCACTTCCTGCACACACAGCGACAACAGCAACAGCATCAAACACAGAAACCAATGATGTCAGTCGACACAGCGAGGTGGTATACTGATTACCTCAAAATTAACTTTACAACGTCAACATATATGATAGTAAGAGAGAAGAATACCGTGTAGTTACCTCCTCAGTTAAGTTTTTGTTCACTCTTATCAATAAAAAGGTTTTCCAGCTTACAAAACAATTGGTTGTACTTCCTGGAATTCATGACATGACAGAGACAAGTATGTAGTATACAAGTATGTATGACACGTTTTTTTTACTAGTTTCACAGCTGGCAACGCTCTCATGAGTTATGCTGTGAGTGTTTTTAATTGCACTGACAACTGCAAAACTTGCTTCAACATTTGTGTTTGGTGTATCGGTTTTCTACGTCGATTCTAATCCCCAATTCCAATTTTTCCTTTCAAAAACTTTGAAAAAATGTTTACAGTAAAAAAATATATACAGTATATACATTTTCTCTAAAAGCCTGCAAATAATCTAACATTTTACAAACATTCTCTAGTCATTCATTTTACAGTCATTTTTACTTATGCACATGGCAAATTATAGCTTGGTAATCACAACAAACTATGAAACGTTGGTTATACGTCTTTAAATGTGTCACCAGTTTAACAGGCAGCAGGTTCTATAAAGGAAATCCCATTCTGAGCAGAAGGAGCCTTATTGTGTCCGCACTGGCATGTATCCAAGCAAGCAGCATGTCAAATGTCTGTGCATTTCCTGTCACCAAATTTGCCTGACTAGCTGATTAATATCGCATAAAACTTTTTTCTTCTTATGATTGCATTTGAGACAACTGTAGTAGTCAAATCCCTGCTAAAACTGCAAAATATAAAACCTTTAGAGTACGGTATATTGTGGTTCTGCTTTTAGTGGCTTGTCATGAAGGGGAACTGAAAGCGACTGGTGTGAACAAAATCACCGATCGCATGTGAAACATCTCTACTCGTTTGGAAAACAAAAGAAACAGGCCAGGAATGCAGTGAAATGCACCCAGCAAAGATGTCGATGACTTGACGCACGCTATTATCGAAGCCTAAAGTTTAGCGTCCACTCAGCAGGAATCCTAAAACATGCAACTCAATCAGTTTGTTGTGTCTTGTGGCTTTCATTTTAAATGTTAATGTTAAAAAGAACAAATTGTTTACCGGTATTCTAGCTTGGCAATCCAATCCCTGATCATACTTACTGTGACTGCCAATTTTCAAGCTCACACAGTATGTAATCTTTGGAAGCATCCCATCAACATCTTGATAAAAACATTAGGATTCAAAAACACTATGTAGTACCCTTTTTGTTATAAAGTTTATAATAAATGTCAAGCCTTTTCTGTTTAACATCGCAATATTTGAAATAAATTATTTATAAAATTACATTTTTGCTACATCGTTTATTTATTTTTTTTTTTTACTTCGTAATACAGTAAAAGTAAAATCAAGCCATGCTCCTGGACAAGGACACACATGTCTGTGGACACACTTGTTTTCTAATCATACTTTTTTTTTTTTTTAGGTTGATCTCTTCAGCTAACTCACACAAAAGATTTGGCAAATTTTTTACGCTGAATGCCCTTCTTGATGCAACCTAGGCTCAAACCTGCGGGCCCAGGATTGTAAGACTGCAGCACTGACCACCAAGCTACCGTGTTCTGTTTTCTAATTTTCCTGTCAAACACCCAACAAACTTGCATTTTTATTGACTTGTCTTGTAAATAAACATTTTATTGCAAAGGCTTCAGTGTAAACCACAGACATAACAATGGAATATTAATAGCTACAAACTATAATAAAACAGCTAACATTAATGTTGACAAAGATCTCTATTGAACTCAGATTTCCAATCTTTTAAGTTTTCTTTTTTTTTAACCAATTAAAAAAAAAACAACTTTATATGTTCTAAAAAAAAATTCTAAAGATGTGATCAAGTAAATCTGTCATGTTCAGGCTTGTTATATTAAACAGGCCCGGTAACATACTCCATCTTGTATTTCTTCTATGATCGTTCAGGTTGCCAGTTTTTAAAGGACATTCAGCTACCATGATCACACGTCATAAAAGCAGATGAAAATGCTGCAGGAGATGTAGCTGCAGGGAGTTCACTCCTCAGCTCAAGCCTTACAATCTGTGCAAGTTAGCTATTGAGATCATACCATACCTATCCACTGTACAGTACACAAAGGAGCCGAGAACAGAAACAGGTCTTTGCTTGTCTCCTCAGTGTCTGTGCGCTTCTCCCAAGTAGCTGCATGCTGAGTGAACCTGCCTGCTGCAAAAGAGCATGGTGCTGGCAATCCCACTTTTTACTATCTGGGACTCACCAAGAGAGAAAAACACAAGCTGTTGATGTTGCGCTCCTCTTTCACTGTGGCTCACATCTCCTCTTACGATCTAACCTGCTCATCACCAGAGGAAAGGGGCAGAAAGGGGAAACAAACATACCCCGTTACTCACCCTAACCCAAAATCGACCCATTTACCGACAATAGCTTTCTTTCTGCTTTTCTAACCTTCCCTTTTGTGTCTCCTTCTGTTATGCAAGACTGAGTCAGCGGAAACTGTTCCTGCCAAGGCAATCACAATCCTACACTTTTGTAAATATGTCAGCTGGCTGAACGCAACATTTATGATTACTTAAAACAAATACGCAGTGACATCTTTATTTGAACCAGTTTCTGCTTACTTTTACATCTACTGATGTCTTAGGTGAGAACCGTGCGCATTTTACCGTTGATCTTTCAAAAACTAACTGAAGCACGGTTATTTCTTTAAAAAAAAAATAATAATAAAGTCTACGCAAATACAATACTTTTACACCTATGTTGTAATTTTTCATACATATTGAGTGTTACAGATCATTTTTCATATGATGACAACAAATGTCATTACTGTCATCCAACTAATTTATTATTTTTTCAATTGGAATTATTAAAGTTCCAAGATTTGGTAAATTACAATATTTTAATAGTAATGTATAAAGCTCAAAATAATGCATTACCT
>JARVLU010000583.1:23770706-23782005 GCA_031762415.1 Simpsonichthys santanae | reverse complement strand
TTGATAACAACTTGGGCTATCCTTGTCCTCTCTGGTCCGGATGACATGGCGTCCCAGTGTTCCATAAAGAACTTCAACTCATGTGACCACAGAACAGTCTTCCATTTTGCCACACATAGTAAAAATCCTGTCTTGAGTCCCACATTTTCCAGCTCATTTCAGTTTTTACCCGGGCTGATGTAAATGTCTTCACATGTCAGGTGTGTACGCAGACTGTCTGTAATCTCATTGAGGGTAAAAACTCATTTCCTTTCTGCGCCTCTGAAGAGGCTGTGAGTGAAATGGAGTATTAAAAAGAAGTTTCATGTTCTTGAGGTGTCTCCCTGTTGTTTTTGAGGAGTTTGGTCCAAATATAGATTTCTAGCCCTTTTGGAAGATGATTTTTTAATTGTTGTTGCATTCTGTCACAAACTAACCGATGGGTGAATTTGATTTAAAAGCAACATTTCTCAGTTAATGGATTGGGTCCATTGGGTTATAGTGTATGTTTCAGAGAACAAACGAATTTGAAATACAGTATAAGTTTTGATACATTTAAATTACCCAAACTTTTAAAGTCTGTAGTTTATTTATTTTAATTATTATTATGTGGGTTGAGTGAAGAAGGTCGTCACTACTAATTGGAATGTGAGGGGGTGGTTTCATGTCAAGCCAGGCCCGTGTATATGCATTTTCTGCTTGCCCTGCTAACTCCTCCACTCATCAGCTTCACTCAGCTCACCTGTGCCACTCCCAATCTTCCTCCTGCTTCACCTGTGTGCTGCACTTCTTAAATGCTCCTCAAGTCTCTGTCTCCCTGCCAGATTATCTGATCGCCTTGTGCCTGAAGTATCCATTGATCTTGTTCCTGTTATTGACTCACTTCATGGCCACAGATTCCTCTTCTTTTTGCCTTGCCCAATATGGATAGCTTCTGCTCATCAGATATCCGGACCTCAATTCTCTCTTTGCCTTCTGACCACTGATTCTCACTAAATCCCTTTCAGTATTTCCCTTTCTGCCACTCTGTCAATGACCCATGCCTGTATTTTAACCACAATATCAGACCCTGGGCTTAGAGTTGTCAAGCTCGTCAGGCTGAAAAGTGTTTGTTGGCCCTTCCAGGTTTCTCACGTATTGTGTGATCTGGCTGTGCCTCCATCCTTCCAAACTTTCCTTCCCTGTGATGTCATCACAACTGCTTCGTCTCCACCTGTGATCGAACTCTGCAGAGTTTCAGCTGACTCCCTCTGGAATTCACCTGACACATTTTCAACAAATCTTTTTATTCACCCTTGAGTATCTGGTTGAATTTGCGGGTCTCCCTCGCGACTCGTTACCGGAGGGGGGTTAGGATCATCCAATGCAATGTCTAAAGAAGAATAGTATGTGTTTGTTGACATTCAATCTGGGATAATTTAAAACGGAAACTTACTTTGGAACAATTGTAGAGTAGAAATGTATTCAATTTATACCAAATTTAAAGCCATTTATGTTGAGTTTGAATTACAGAATTCTAACTAATTAATTCATGAATGAAACCAGGATGATGAGCTACAAAAACAGTTACCGGTAATTT
This sequence comes from Simpsonichthys santanae, assembly GCA_031762415.1. Taxonomy (NCBI): domain Eukaryota; kingdom Metazoa; phylum Chordata; class Actinopteri; order Cyprinodontiformes; family Rivulidae; genus Simpsonichthys; species Simpsonichthys santanae. The sequence goes on along the minus strand of JARVLU010000583.1, from coordinate 23,780,447 downwards.
CCCTTTGGGATTAAGAAAGTATTTTTGAATTGAATTAACCTGAGAACAAGTATCATCTGATTCTACAAACTACTTTGTAGATTAGACTGGTACATTTACAAGCAGAGACAATTTGTATGTTCAGCATCAAAGACGAGATATGATAAAATGCACATTATTGGTTTTGAATAAAAAGAATATGTCCAATTACTTTGGAGAAGAGGACCAAACAAAACGCACTGGATAATATTTTAGATGTGTCTGTGAGACTTTTGTCTTTGCTCAAAGTTTTTTTTTTTTTTTTTTTTTAATTCATTTTGCAACTGAATGAGCTAAAAAAAAAATCACAATCTGCGCTTCTGGCTGCTTCGATGAGAACATGAATGTGAATGAAGGGTACTGACACACAACATAAAGCATCTTGGTTAAGAAATTGCATGTTTGCGTAAATGCAACCTCATAATGTCTGTTTTATGGCACAGTAATGGAGTTGATTCAAAGCTGAGTTTCTAGTTCTTTCCAAAGATTTCTCATAATTGAGTTGTAAATCATTTGGTTTATCACACTTAGTAGCATTCTTGAATATAACATTAATAACTTGTGAATGAATTCAAAGAGATCAGTGAAGCGAGGAGTATTAATCTGATCCTCTTATTTATTTTGTTTCCTTTTCATTGGTTTATATTTGTGCCAGATTTTATCTACAGTCTGTCATCCATAGCTGTGTTCTGGTTCATTTAATCATTGTTTGATTTACAAACACGACACATTTTATCAGCCAAAAGTGAACCTAACTAAATTATAACACTTTTTTTTTCTTTATCCCTCTGATATGTCACTTCAATCAATTATTAAACGTTGTCTATGACTTTAGAAAAGAATATTCCAAATTAGCAGAAGTGATGACTGTAAGATTTTTTTAATTATTATTATTATCATTGCAAAATGTGATAAAACTCACCCCAAGTGCTATCGGCTATTAGCTTCGCAATGATGTCGTAAATGACGGATTGTAACTCCAATAAGGCTATGTCGGAAAAATATATCTGACTAGGGACGATGTAGCAAGGCTCAACGTAGTCCAAAAATCTTCAGAATCCGACATCCTCAATGGAGAAGAAATGTACACACCGCCGTCATTTTGACTTCTTCCTCTCCGCGGTGATCAGATCAGGTACGCACGCTTGACATCATCACATTGTGCTGGTGCTGCAGGCATCCATGTCACTGGGTTTCACACAAAAAACAGCTCCTTTTTTATATCAGTGAGTTATTTTGATGGAATGGCGATGCACGCTATTTAACTTTAAAAGTAATATATGCCAATACCATGCCAATAATATTGTGCATCCCTAGTTTGGAGACAACAACGAAACAATGGTTAGGAAGAAGAAAAAAAAAAATGCATCCTGTAAGGGCTTAGCCTGATTATGTGGTGTTGAAGAAACATTAAAATCTAACTTTTTTATGTAATGAAATTAGTTAAAACATATTTTTCCTCTGTAAAAGTACAAAATAAAATAATAAAAACAGAGGATAGTACAACAGAAAACATATGTTTTAGGGGTTAAAAAAATGAAAAGAGGCCATTATCTTGAAACAGCTGTTCAAACTATATTTTTATACTTAAAGAAAAACTATCTTCCCATCTGAGAATTCATCTTTCTTTGCTGTTATACATCCTAATCTATTCTATTATATCATATTGTATTATATTCTTACCAGTCCAAGCAGTTTGCTGCCTTGAGGCAAAGCAAAGAGCAGTCACCATCTGGATGACTGTTCTACTTGCTGCTGTCACTTAAAGCCCCGAGGAAACCTTTCACACTTTGTCATCTTCTCTGTTACTCAGGGTCAATCGACCACAGAGGGAGAAGAGATGGAGGAGGGAGAGTGGGACAAGGAGAGAGAAGGCAAAGGGAGCAAAAAGAAATGAAAATATGGAACAAGGGAAATATCGTAAAGCAGGCTGGATGTTTTGAAAATAAATTGTTTGAAATGACTCAAATGTGATGTGAAAGGAAAAAAGAGAGAAATGAGTATCTCGAAATGATGGAATTGAGCATGGGAAAATGACAGATAGGAGAAGCTCTGTGTGCCTTCTTCACACTAAAGGACAAAACCTTTCGTCTCTGCACTTTGATAGAGAACACATTTCCACCAAACGGACACACTTCAAAGCAACCGAACCTGTTGTAAGGATAGCGTTCATCTTTAAACACACACTCACACACAATCGTGTTCAGTCAGTGGAGGCACTGACAACCTACGTGTTTCTGATGAGAAAGGCAAAACGAGAAATGTGGTATTTTTGTTTTATTAATGTACTGGATGTACTTTAAGCTACACCTTAATGTATTTTCCTTAGATTATAAACATTTTTGTGGTTTAGGTTACAGTAGTCCCTCACTATTTCACAGTCTGTTTTCCGCTGACTTGCTCTATTGCGGTTTTTCAAAATAAGATTGGACATAAACACACAATTGGCTGATTGATGGATGAGTCGCACGATCGGCATAGCATTCTTAATAAAATATTTTCAATTATTTAGCTCCTCTGTGCAACCCAAGATGCAGGAGAAGCTTCCTCCTGCAGCTGATCAGCTGATCTTTGCTCTGCAGCAGAGAAGAGGGAGTGGCTAAGAGCGGCAGGTGGCAGAGTGCAGTGGAAGCAGGAAGCTGAAATCATGACATTCTGTGCTCTTTTAGAGCATTTAGAGTTCAGAAACATTGTTTAAAATTTGCAAGAGATATTGCAAGTGTGGTAACGGTTTAACATGCCTATTGATAGATGGATGGATGATGGATGGATGGCAACTATTACTTGTACTACTATTCCTACATCATGGTTTTTCACTTATTGCGGGGCTTCAATACGGATCCCCGCAATAAACAAGGGACTACTGTATAAAGTTCTCATGACAGTTATATTTGGTGATACAATTTTATATTGTGACATATTTATTAAGTTTCTTCACTTAGGCTGACATTTCTTTTAGTATCTATCATACAGCATGATTCATTAGGTTGATTAACACCATATGCAGACGACACCATCATGTTTTTCACTAATCTCAGATATTTTCAAAAATTAGTTTTTGGATAATTAATGTTATTGAGTATGCATTTTAAAATGATCATATAAATACAAATATGACTAAAATTTGCCACACGGTGCATATTACAAAATCAGTTTGTACTTGTATAGATTTGATACTTTTTTTAATCCCAAGTGTAAACTACTGAATATTTCTTGTTCTGTTTAAAAATGTAACTTTATATATTTTGTTTATATTGCAGTAATTCTTGATGAAAAAAATGGCTTTAGATGAAGAAGAAAAAAGTAAAAAAAAAAAAAAAAAAAAAATTGTTTGAGTCTGTATCAAAGCACCAGGTGAAGCAGAATATGTTGATGTAAAATGTACCTTTGCCCTTATCTTCCTATCGCAGTCCATCCAATTACTTCTTTTTTGCTCCTCTTTGTTTTTGTTTTAATCTTCCTCACAATTTCCTGCCTGTTTTCTAGATTTGTCTATTTTCTTTCCCCATCTTGAGTTATCCTTCCATCTGTCTTTTGGTTTTACATCGCCCCTCCACTCTGTGCCAGCAGTGAGACCAGCTGAGCCCTCAACTAGCCACTGATCCTCCGTGCTACAAAGAAGTGGTGCCAGGATGTCACACAAGCAGAACTCTCCCCGCAGGACGTCTTGTCTTAGCATTGTATCCCCATATCAATACGCTTTCCTGCTGCCTTTCACATGGAGGTCATGTCTTTACCAGGTCATTGTCAAATGTGGTCATCTGCTCATGTAACAACTGCCTTTTGGTAATGAATTGTTTCCAAATATCAATATTTACCAAGCACATTTCAAGGAATGTTACTAATGGCTTGATGAAAGAAAGAAAAAAATGCTGTGCAATGAAATATAACAATAAGAACATAATATAGAAGTACAGTTACTGCAAATATATACTGTAAACATCACAAATTATTCTACTAAAAAGAAACTGTCCAGATTACCTGATTGAGAATTATCAGATTTGACACCTGGATTATTGAGCATGAACATTCTTATCACAAATTATTGTTTGTAAAAATGTATTTTAACATCAACTGAACACATCCACCTCTATGTAGATTCAAGATTCTTGTCATTCCACCACATGTGGTACATATGAGTGGAACAAAATTGTGTAAACAATTTCTATATAAAACAAACTTATTAATATAGAAAGATAGATATCAGAGTTTATTTATTATTGTTCACACCACATGTGGTGGAACAAGATTCCGTAGACAAGGTCCCAGTTACATCCCACAATAAAATGTAACAAATAAACAGTAATATGATCTAAAATATGAGCTAAGAAAAAAACATCAACTAAATACAGTATACACTTAAGTACTAATAGCATAAAAAAACAATACGCCAAACATCAGCACAAACATTAGTCTGTGTGAGCAGACGAGCACAAATGAACACAGCAACATGAAGCAGATCAGCAGCAACATGATGTGAAATTTTCACAGTGATTATTCTGGTTAGATATTCATGAGTCTAACAGCCTCAGGGTAGAAGCTGTTCCTCAGTCTAGTGGTTCTACACTTAATGCTCCTTAACCTCCTTCCTGAGTGGAGCAGGTCAAAAAGTGTGTGTGCTGGGTGAGTGGGGTCCTTCATGATGCAGGTGGTCCTCTTCCTGCATCAGAAGGTGTAGATGTCTGTGATGGCGAGGGGGCTGACTCCAACAGACTTCTGAGACTTCAATGAGCAAAAGCAAAATAACAGCACATCATTGAAATACAACAAATTGTGAAGCATAGTGGGGGATTCATCATGATTTGGTCTTGTGTTGCTGTTAGTGGTACAAGGACAGTGCAAAACAGGCTCATTTAAAACTATGGAATGGAAATCACAAAATCTGTAAAAGCAAAACTGAATAACAAGATTGTTTTAGGACAGAGGTGGGCAAGATCTTTTTTCCAAAGGGTCATATCAGCAGGTTTAAAACAATCAATGGCCGCATAGCGCATCAGAAATTTTTCTTTTTGACAGATAGTCTAATACTTTTTTTCAGGCTTTTTCTTGTAGCATAGTTAGCATGCTTTATAAAAACATCTTTCTAATATCCTTTAGGAATCTAAGACATATTCTGTAAACTGGCTCTTGTGACATTATATTATACATGTTAGTTTAACATGTTATACTTGTTAGTGGAAATATGCAAAACAAACATTTACTGTATATTTGTATTTCTAAGACTTTAAGGTTCACAATAAAAAAAAATAAATTAAAAAAAGTAAAGTTCTGTGTAAATTGTTTAATTAAAATGTCCCTAAGTCCTCAGGCCTAAGTTGCCCACGTCTGTTTTAGGAGAATCAATGCCATAATTCACTTTAGGATTTGAAATGCAATCTAAAGGTGTAGTTGTGACCTTCACTCTAGGTTCTTTCAAATCAAAAGAGATTTTTGCAAAAAGAAAGGCTGAAAGTTCACCAAACATGAGCTGAATAAAACAATTTACAAACTGGGATTCCTGTGGAAAAAAGGGCGTTACTAAATATTTGAATAATTTCATACAGTGCACCTTTTAGAAACCAGTCCTTTTTTTTAGTTCAGGTAATCACAGAAAGAGGAAACTGTGTTAAATGCAAGTCAGCACCGGGTACATTTACTCACTGTGTTTGGTCCTGCCCTAAAATTCAGACGTATTGGTCGGATGTCCTGAAAGAGATAAGTGATATATTTGGAGTTGCTTTAGCCTTCAATCCTGTCTCACTGCTCTTGGGACACAGAGACAGTAGACTTAATTCTGGTTCTGGCAGGTTGTATAGTGTCTAATTGTGTAGATCTGTTGTGCTGAGCCTTTTTTATTTTTATTTTTATTTTTAAAGAGGAAACGGGCCAAATGTAAGTTATTCTGTTTTCAGTGTCCCTTCAGAAATATCCATCCATTATCTTTTACCCTCTTCTTCCATTTTGTGTCACGGGGGTGTCCCTTCAGAAATATATTGTTACATATTTAAAACCTTAACAAACACATTCTATATCATTAACTCTTAACCTTTAAATCTAATATTGAATTTCTTATTGTTTTTATTTGATTGTAATTGACACAGTTTCACCTGTAAGAAGACATGTTTAATTCATTGTAGGTGTAAGGTCTCCTTGCTTCTTTAAGCAGCAGTTATCAGTGTCCTGATGACCAAAGAATAACTGCAGTGCGTCTTTGTCTGATGGACAAAGCTATTTCTGGAGTGTTCTTTCACTTGATGGTTTAATTAGCACTTTAAAAGCCAGATGGAATGACGCTTCGGGGACTCGGAGGTCTTAATAACTCTTTAACAGACTTAAAATAAAAGAGCCCTGTGCCTGCAGTTATCCAAGAAATTAAAACAGTAAGATTAATAATATAAATCCCACCAGCTTGTCATGATATGACACTGGAGTATTGAGAAAATCCACTTTGCATTTTGATTTGGTAAGTGCTGGAGACAATGTGTGCAGTGTAAACATCATGGTTTAATGAATGCTCCTTCACTCAGACGTGTGACCTCCTGTCTCGGTGCCACCTGAGCTCTCGTCATATTATTCATCAGCTGTCAGGCGTGTTGCGTGCCTGTTAACCATCTAACCAAGGAGTCTCCTGCTCCTCGTCTGCAGGGAGCCCAAACCCACTGTCCTAATGAAGAGTCAACTTTTCAGAACTGATCTCAAACCCTCCGGGCTCCATGAAAAGACAGTTCTCCTCTTCAGATGATAATTATCCTTATTTAAACAGTAACTTGTAATGAGTTTCTGACTGTCTTAGCCATGCTTGCAGTGACGCTGAAGGCATCATCTTGATGTAGTGGCATCAGTTTTATCAGTATGATGCAACTTTTTATTTTTTGTCATGACGTCTCCCAGGCAGGCAGCCACAGCCAAAGTGGTTCCTTTGAACTTTGATGTCTTGAACCACTTTGGCTGTGGCTGCTTGCCATTACTGGATACATTTTGTGATGTTTAGTGTTTATTATATATGTCAGCATTTAGTTCTACCTTCTACAAAGTTATTCATTTCATGATGCTGTTTATTTTGTATAAAGTGTTTGATGCCTCTGTGGTGGAGGGGTTTGAGGTCTCCTACCATCTGAATGGACAGGCCTGTTCATCTAAATTGCTCAGGGCACCACAGTTGCTGAAAGCCTTGAGCTCAGGGGCCGGACATCCAACAGTTATTGTCATTAAGCTATTTTGTTTTATGGTTTAAAATCTAGTTTTATTTAAAAATGAACCCACTGGTCGGCCAATCTGAGTTCATCTGTGGACCTGATTTGGCCCTGGGCCACCAGTTGAACACCCTTGTCCTAGGAGCTATGCTGTTGTGGGGGAAGTGGCCCTAGTAGGGTCACCCAGAGCAGATTGATCCTAAGTGACAGGCAAAGAGTCCAATGTGCCTCAACCAGATGTGGGTGACCAAGGCCCCCCTCTGGAACCAGGTCTGGGGGAGAACCCAGATGGCAAGCGCCTGGTGACCGGGCCTCTAACTCTCCTTTAGAGATGGGCTGAGAATTCAGTTTTCCAGGAGAGACTTGGAGTCGCTGCTCCTCCACATTGAGAAGAGCCAGTTGAGGTGGCTCAGGCATCTGACTAGGATGCTCGCTAGACGATTGTGATGGTTTTGAATCAATTTTATTTTTTTATAAACATCTATTTTTTTTTAATTTAATTTAGTTTTTCCTCTTCTCCACAGCAAGCAAACTTTTATGAAGACTTGGCAATCAATTTTAGGCCACATCCCTTCCTGCTTCAAGCTACCACATCCCTCTGTGTGGAGCAGAGGGCTGACATTTTGGGTGCACAGAGGAGCAGATGTGGGGGCAAGGGCCTTGTGGGACAAATGAGGGTGGAGGCAGATGTGGGTGCTGCTGTCGCAGGCTCATCTTCTCTAGCCTCTGTGCCACCCTTTTCCCTCCCCACATTTAGAGTTTAATACTGTAGTTGTTTTTTTTTTTAAATAACAATTTCAGAAAAATACAATTCATATACTTTTGAGCAGTGTGAACTTTGTTTTAGTCATGTTTTATCTTTATAAGTAACCTCTTGTTGTTTTTTATACAATTTATTGTTGCCAACTTTACCCAGTATATCGTTTCATTTTAAACATTGTGTATTTTATTCTGTGTTTTACCTTATTCAGTTTTTAAAACCCCCTTCAAATTTGTATTAAATGTTTGCAGCTCAGAACATTGCTTTATATAACATAAATTGTGTGGCTTTTTAATTTTTTTCTTTCTCTAGGGGGAAGAGAAAGCTTTCAGAGAAATCAGATGAAAGACACCACACAGATGTAACAGGACGTTGAAACTCTGGCCATCATTTAAGAGGAATCCAAAACTGTCAGAGAGGGACCGAGAAGTGGATTTATAGCTCGAGTTCTGATTCATCCTCTTCAGGTCTGAGCCTCCGCTGAGCTTTTGGAGTTATTAAACTTCCTCCCCTCCTCTTGACAATAAGGGTCAAACACAGATTTGCTCTTCCCATTGTCCTCAACAAACCTCATCTTGGCCTGTTCTGAACATTGTTCTTTTTTCTACGTTACAATAACCCAACAATAAAGTTATAATAAACTAACCAAAAAGAGTAAGGTTATTTCATGCGTTTCGATTGATTTATAATTGATCTACTCTCTCTACAGTGAAAGCAGCAGTGGAACCGTGAGAGCTCTTCCTCACAAAAAGCTCACCATGAAGAGGAGCCGGCGCAGCTTTTAGGAACAGCAGGTAACTCGGAATTATAATTTATATTTGCACTAACGCACACTTTGATATGCCCTTAAATGGGTTTTTAATCTCAGCCGGGAGCACAGCTGTCCAGCATGAACCAGAACTACGGGTACTTGACACCTATTTATTTTAATATTTTAACCCTCACTCCCTCTGTCTCCCTCACCGTGTAATACAATTAAAAATAGTTCCAGGCTTGTGCAGGTACAAAGCACCTCTGATCGACATTGTTGTCATAGTTACTATTACTTGTTGAGCTGCTCGACAGAAAGCTTGTGGATCATGATAAAAGCGTAAGACTCTTAACTTCCTGCAGAACTATAACCTTTATTTGCTTATTTTCTTTTCAGACGATCACATTAAATGATCAAACTTCCAGTCGGGGTTTTGTTTGACAGCAAACACCACAACTAAAAGATCGCTACATTGATGTTTGGTCAAATTCACCGGAGGTTTATCCAACTCGTTTTTAGGATTTAGGGGACTCGCTTGTAAATGAGTCCCTGAGGCTCAATGGGGTTAATCTGTATAAATAAAGGTTGAATGAGTGTAACACATTCCTATAAGTTAATTTTGGTTTATGGGCTGCTTTAGTTTATACAGCATGAAAGTACTTAGACAAATATATATTATGTTGAAGCAAAACAACAAATACATAAATAAAATTTAAAAATAAAACAATATCCTGTCCTCTGGATGGATTTTTCTTTCTTGAAATGGTTCAAGTTTTTTTTTTTTTTTTTTTTTTTTTTCAGTAAGACCGAAGAAGTCTTTTTGATAAAAGACGAAATGTTTCAACAAATCCGTCCAGAGGACCTGACTCAGCCTGGTTAAAAAATGAAACATTGCTCATTCATCCATTAACTTTTACCCTCTCTTTTTCCTTTTTGGGTTGTGGGGGTCACTGTGTGAGAGGTGAGGGACACCCTGGACAGGTCTCCAGTCCATCACAGGGACACATAGAGACAAACAACCATTCACTCTCTCACTCACA
>JARVLU010000583.1:23664760-23677082 GCA_031762415.1 Simpsonichthys santanae | reverse complement strand
GTGACTGCTGGTGGAATCGAACCCCCAACTCTTGCATTGGAGGACGACTGCTCTAACCACTCAGCCACAGCCGCCCCCAGTTAAGTTAACCTAACATGCATATTTGGGTTTAGGGTTGAACCTGAAGAAAACCCACACACGCACTAGGAGAAAATGCAAACTCCACACAGAAAAGCTCCAGGCTGGGAAGTGATCCTGCAACCTTCTCCCTTAGAGGTGACATCTCTTACCACTGTCCACTATGTCGCCCAGCCAGTGAACCACTGGAATAATTTGGATGAAAATGTCCAAATAAAATCATCCGAGACATAGCTACATGTGCTGACATTTTGAAATCAGTCCAATTCAAGATGGCTGCCAAAGCTACGCAAGCTTAGTAAACTCTGAGGCAAAAACCCTGTTTTGTATGCACTTACCATTGTCAGTGTAAACTTGGGAGTGAATCCCTGATGTTTAGTGACCGTGACAAAACATGTTGTGCATTTGATTAAGGGCTAATACAACCTCGCGTCTTTAAACAGAGAAACAAAAAGGATAAACACACGAGCTTGAATGAACGTCTCTTCGAGCAACAATTACGTCTGAAAGAAGATTTTTCCCATTTGTCATTATCATTAAAATATTTCACATGCATCTTCTTGAGGGAAGGATTATGATAGCTGCGTCACCCCTGCCTGCAGATAATGTACATCTGCAGCTCATTAGAATGCACCGCCACCATCTGTCCTCCATGTTTGATCCAGTCCACTGTGACAGCATCACTTTATTGACTCAGTGATCAGTCAGCTGCTTAATGTGTATACAGCAAAGCCCCGCTCACGCAGCAGTGTCTCAGCTGCATTTTCTTAAGTGTTTATTTAGAGATTAAGTTGACCGAGAGCACGTTTTTACTCACAGTATCGGACTGCTGTGGCAATTTATGTCCTCACACTGATGGCTGACGAGCTGTGAGGAATCCATCGTCTCGATCAGGCCCACAACTTCAGTCTCCTGGTTGAGTCAAAATTGGAGGATTTGAACCATAAATTTGCTCTGTTAAACACCAAGCTGCTCCTATCAAGTGCAGCACCCTTGATAAATGGGCTAACAGCCCATGTTGATGATGGCGCACACACATTCAATATAGTGGCAGGATTTATTTGCTAAACAGCCTCTAGGCGAATACAATCCTAAAGGCCCCATTGGATTTTTTTTCTCCCATTACGTAACAATAAATATGTTGTTTAGACAATGTTTTACTTTATTCCAACACAATCATTTAAGCTGTGTAATATAAACTTGGCAATAGCTTTGAAACTTAGAAATAAAGCAGTAGTCCATGTTAGCTTGGTCAGGATTTCCCTTCTTTGTTGCACTAGTTCAGGGGTCTAAATCCTACAGCTGTGGGACCACAATGGTTCCATTACAGCAGCTCTTTGCAGCTTTAGTCATAAATAACATGGAAATTAAAAATTATATTCAGAACCATATAGGACAAACAGATGTTAGCAGTTTTCCGGTTCAGTTTTTGCAATATCTGAATAAAGGGTCTGTAACATAGTGGTGTTAGATATTCAGTTACCGGTGTACAGTGTGGCACACTTCCTAAAAAGTTCAGGAGATTGGTTGTAATTCAGTTTGTCAATTTTTGCAGCACATCTTCTGCAACTTTTAGTTTAAAGACAAATCTGTTAAAAGGACTGTTGTCAAAATTGTTGAATTTAAGTATTAAATAATTGGATACGTTTTGGAAAAAGGAAATTATTATTGCAGTCGAGTTTTCCTGAATGTTTCATGAGCTAAATGATGGGTTGCCTCAAAACGACCAGGGATAAAACTATATGGTGAAGCAACGTCTCGTTAAATGTTCATAGAGAGGAGAAGAAGAAAAGTTTATAGTTAAATAGTGGAATTGCTAAAATGACAGTTTTCCAAATATTAGTTAGGCATCACAAGTTTTATTAATTATGTCTGGACAATTAAACTTTAAGATTTGTGGACACGGTTTTCTACAGTTACAAAGTATATAAAGCGTTTGAAAACAATTTACTATAAAGGTTAACAACATCTCCCTTCAATTATCTGCTGCTTGTTCTGGAGTCCGGTCGCAGGGCAGCGGCTTGAGCAGAGACGTCTAGACATCTCTTTCCACAGCCACGTCTTTCAGCCCTGCTGGAAGTATTCATAGGCATTCCCATGCCAGTATAGATACATGGTCTGTCCAGTATTTCCTGTGTCTTTCCTGGGATCTCCTCCCAGATAGACATGTTCTAGAACACTGTCTTAGTGAGCCATCCCATGGAGATCTTGACCAGATGCCAAAACTACCCAAACTTGTTCCTCTCATTGTGGAGGAGCAGCTGATTTAGAGGTACAGATCCTCATCCCTGCTGTGTCACAATCACCACTCCAGTGAGAGCTGTGGATCAAGGCATGATGACCCTAACCTCACCACAGTATCCACAAATAGAAGAGACATAATTCTAAGGTCATACTCATGAAGCCCATCCACACCCCAGAAAACTCAGTTAAATGCCTCCTCCAGGTCTATAAAACACATGTAAACTGGTTAGGTAAACATCAGTGCCACCTTGAGGACCCTAGAAAGGACAGAGTACTGGTTCAGTACTCCACATCTGACCAGAACCCGCCATGTTCCTCCTGAATCTGAGGTTTGACCATTGATCATACTCTCTTCCTGAGCATCCCTGATTAGACTTTACTGGTGAGTAAAGAGGCTGAGGAGTGGAATATACTGTAATTGGAACACGCTCTCCGGTCTCCTTACAGTCTCCTAACCAAAGACACAGGACATACGGGACATACTTTGGCATTGGAATGCCTATGAATCTTTTCCACAAGGGCTAAAAGAAGTGGTTGTGGAAAGAGATGACTGTACCTTTCTGCTCAAGCCACTGCCCCACGACTGGACTCCAGAACAAGCAGCAGATAATGGAAGGGTGGATAGTTGGTGTTATATGGGCTACCTTTGTAGCATTTTTTATTTTTTAAATTGGGGCCAAGATGGGGTAGAGAAAGGGCAGCCTACTTGGGACCAGAAAGTTGTGGATCGACTCCCAGCCCTCCCCACATGTTGTGGTGTCTCTAAGCAAGACATCTAATCCCAAATTGCTCCCCGGGCACTTACATAGCTGCCCACCGCTCCACCTAGGTGTAGTGCGATGGGTTTAATTTAGAGAAGCAATTGAATCATTGTATGGGAACATACAATGACAACAAATTGTACTTACTTAACCTGGCACCCTGGTAGAACTTGTCCTTATGTTCATGCAATGTTGAAACGGCCTAGCAATATGCAGTCTTATGGAACTCATAGCAAATCTTGTCTACCTTCTGGTTCCTCTCACCATGGAGCATTTAAACTACTTGACAAACTTTTTTTTAATTCACGGAACAACCACAAAGCTCCCTGGCTCAGCTTCCTTCATGGAAGATATGCTAATGGGATAGAGAATGTTCTCACAGTATTCCTTCCACAACTGAACAATGTCAACAGTCCCCCACCTCCACTATACACAGTGTTGGTAAAATGCTGTTTTCCTTACCTCAGATGGGGTGACTGCCAGTATATACGTACTTGGGGCCAATCAAGAGTCCCAAAAGCTAACTTCTGTAAGCTAGGGTCAGCATGCCAAGGATCTTACCTTTGGCTGCCACACTCATTAAAAAAAATGTCTGAAAATGGTTTAATGTAGATTATCTGCCAAGTTATGTCTATTGTTTGCAGAAAGAAGATTATCCCACTGTGTATACCTTTAGATGTTATTTAAAATTAAAACAATGGCTCATTGTTCTTAAACCAAACATTCTTCTTGCTTATCAAAACCTAACGCCCACATTTTGCTCACGGGGAAACATAAGTACCATTAATGTGTTGAGTATGAGACTGAGGTGTGAAATGATGTTAGATAATAAAGTATTCTGATTCCTTACAATCTGATGCTGACTGTTCACACTGGTTTATAACATTTATCAGACTTCACACAGCTCAGTGCCCTGCAGAAACACTAAAGGCTTTACAGTTCATTACAAGTCACAGTTAAGGACTAATGATCTTTACCTGCACACCCTGTGGTGGGAAATCATTAAAGGTTTACTGCTGAGCTATATTCAGATTTTCTCAGACTCAGAACATGATTATTCTGTTTTGTTTCATTCAATAAAATGATCTTACAGTCGTTGAATGTTCACCACATTATCAGCTCATAGGTCTCAGCTGTGCATAAGCTGCTTATATGTGCAGGCATTGTTACATGGTAGTGGTCATATTTCATGAGTATGATAAGTGGTGTGATATTGAAATTAATGGATGTTTGTTGTATACAATAAATATAATATTTCAGTTTATATTGTTGTACTTAGTTTAACTTGTTATATAACTTGTGTGGAAATGCTATTGGGATCAATTTGTAATTTAGGCAGAACATAAATTAAAATTAATTACTAAAACCACCTTAACAAGTGTTATAGGAGACACCCTTTTATCCTGTTAATATGAAACACATGCACATTGGTAATATCATTCATTTAATCTTATAATTTAATCTCAGATGGGTCCTAAAGCAACTAACTATACAATATGGTGGTGTCTATAAGCATATAATCAGCTTTACACACATTATTAACACACACTAAGACATGCAGCATGTGTCTACAAAGCTTACGAGGACATTAAAAGATTGTAATCTATTTAATTGCCTAAGCTGTTGACTTATGCACACACATTAGTGAAGACATCTACGTGTTCATCAGGGCATTTGCCCCCTGGTGCTGAACAGTCTGAATTAATGTCTTCTGCTGCTCCCACTTCATCAATACTCACTATACAGTATTATCACCTGGATATTGATTTGGGGGCAAAAACTTCACCACAGTGCATCCAAATTCTTGTGACATCATCAAAAACATTAATTAAGCATTATGTTCTTTGCTAAATATGTTAAAATTGTATTTGTTATAAAACCATCATTTCACAAACTCATTTTTAACCTACAATGCAATAATGTAACTAATTCTAGGACAAACTGAAAGAATCTGGGGTGATCATAAACTGAAAGAATGTTTCAAGGAAATCATCAAATAAAAAATAAAAATCAGTCAGGAAACAACTCTGTTTCTGATTGTGTTTGTTTCAGGCTCGGAAACCAGGTTACTTCTCTTTTCTTGACCCGTTCTCTCCGGCTGTGTGGCTGTTCATGCTGCTAGCTTACCTCGCCGTCAGCTGCGTTCTTTTCCTCGCCGCCAGGTGAGTTCCCCACATTCTGAACTCGGTTCAGCACATTCACAGCAGCCATCTTTAACAAGGTGAAGTGGTTTATCAAAATGCAAAATGCACTTAAACTCTGAAATCATATAGTTAAATAAGTGTTTAAGAACGTTTGTCAGAAAGATCTGGTTAAATGTTATTACATTTGTATCCTGTAAGAGTAATATTAATAAGACTTTTTAGAAAATAACGTAGATGTCGCTGCTGTTTGATCATGCATGTGACTTTTTTTTTTTTTTTTTTTTTTTTTTTTTTTTTTTTTTTTTTTGCAGGATTTCATGCTAACGTTGTACCAACAGTGAAATTAAATTTTCATATTGTCCTTATGGAACGTTTTCAGTTCATTTTCTTCGTTCTCTTTAGGCTAAGCCCCTATGAGTGGTACAACCCTCACCCATGTTTACGGGAGCGGCGGGACATCCTGGAGAACCAGTACACATTGGGAAACAGTCTGTGGTTCCCAGTCGGGGGCTTCATGCAGCAAGGGTCAGAGATCATGCCTCGAGCGCTGTCCACCCGCTGCGTCAGCGGAGTCTGGTTTGTACCAAGAAGAAAATTTTTTAGTTATGATTAAATGTTTGTCAGTCAAACCCAAAGTATTTAAAAAAATTGCTATAACAAATTATTGTTTAAGCAATGCATTTTTTTAAGCAACAAATGCCCCAAAATGCCTTTAGAAGGAAGAGCCCCTCCTAGTGGTTGTTGTAGTTATGACAGAAGCCAAGATGAATTAAAGTCATCATGTGGAGAATACAAAGGTGGATAAAAGGGAGAGACTAATTCCAGGACAGACAGTCCTGATCTCATCTTCCCATCTGTCCATCCCTCCCTCTTCAGGAACATTAGCTGAAGGTGAACAGATGGTATCGACTCTAAAGTGAAAATGATGATGTCGCTTTCTCCTTAGGTTTCATTTTCACTCCTTTACTCCTCCATCTTCTCTCTAAATCACTTTATGTTCCTACCTTTCTGCTAAAACTCACTCTGACCACTTTCAGACAAACAACAGATGTTTGCTTTGTTGTGCTTTAACTGACTTTTCTTAGGTTTTGGGTAACTTTAATTTCATTTTTATACCACTGCATCATAAATACTAAGACGTTTGCTACAGAGCAAATTTAATTCCTCATAAGTTAAATTCTTAAAATTGCTTTTTTAAAGTAATAAGATGAGTATAATATTGGAAAACCTATTTATAAAATTAAATACTAAATTTTTCATATAATTTTCTTCTAATGTGCAAAGTTTGCATTTTTACTTTTGCGGGTTTACTCTTTAAAATGCATGTTTGTTATTAGTAATTCTGTAGTGAGTACCCCTGACTTTCATTCTAGACCTCTCCTGGTCCCAGTGGCTGCAGTCAGACAGATGGTGGGGTGATGCTGATGGGACTGGAGGAGCCCATCGACATCTTTTCCCTGACAGCCCTCTGACT
Source organism: Simpsonichthys santanae (assembly GCA_031762415.1). Lineage (NCBI taxonomy): Eukaryota > Metazoa > Chordata > Actinopteri > Cyprinodontiformes > Rivulidae > Simpsonichthys > Simpsonichthys santanae. The sequence continues at coordinate 23,670,381 of JARVLU010000583.1, read as the reverse complement.
CTTCTGACACTTAGCCTCATAAAAGCTCATGATAGCTGTGGCACAAGCTGCAACATACCAACGTCTGCCGTCCGTTTGTCTAAGTGGCTTGTTGGCTGGCATGTTACATATTTAGTCAAACTAGAAGGAAAAAGGGATAAATTAAGTTATCCAAATAAAAACAAACAAAAAAATTCACAAAACTGCTCCTATAAATCTTAAAAAAAAAAAAAGACACGTCTATAAAAATGTTAATTGGGAAAAAGTGCATTAGGCAGATCAGCCTCACAATTTAATTTTGACAATAAATGTGATGTGAGTGTTTTATGGCTTTTACCAGAAGGGCGTGCTTTGTAAGCCTGAGACCATGAGCTGGACCTTGAACAAGATCAGTTTATGTTTTTAAAGAATTGCTGCAGTATTTATTTTACTGATGCACTTTCCGTTTTGTTAAATGTGTCCTTTTATGACTTGAGATCATTCCTGTCTGGACTTAGCCACAGTTAGAAGTATCTTTCAGTTTTACTCAAAATGTTTTGGAGGTTGTTTGCAGACCTGCTTGCAAGAAATACATTTCAGTGATATTAGTTATACCTGTTTTAGTTAAACACTCGAAATAGTATGTACGCTCTCACATGATTTGTCATGAGTTGCATAGGCATCACATCAGTTATATGTGATGGAGACATGTCCTCACAGTAATAAATAAATAAATAAATGTTAGGACGCCCCCATATTTACCATGAAATATTAGTTCATCCAGCGCTGTTTCTATTTATTTGAGAACAGATCCATTCCACTTGATTAATAGGAAAATACTCAAACCACTAAAAGTCCACTCCAGGTTTTCCTGGTTACCTACAAGAACTCACCACATGCAGTGTTTCCCTGAGGCCACTTGGCTTGGAAAGGTGCTAATTTCTGAGGATTAATTGTTTTTTTTTAATCAATGGAGGGGTGGGGGGAGACTCCTGTGTGTTGCACTTAGCGCTACGTTAATTCCGGCAGTTGTCGACCGGGGGTTAGGATGCATGAGAGAAGCGGAGTGTTCTCTATTCACACAAGGAGAGCTGTTGGTCAGGCTACTTCTTGCTGCTCTCTAAAATAGTTATTGAATCAAGTGTTTACTTATGTAGGTAAACGTGTACGTTTAACAACCCATTAAAATACACCAAAATGCAGGAAATGGCATACAATTTATTCACAAGCTTATGCAGGAGGACACCCCCCCAACCAGTGTGCCCCCACACCCCACCCCCACATTACAAATGCTTCTGGTGCCAATGATGACTTGAATTATGTGTTGCGAATACCTGTCAGCTACTACGATCCCAAATTTTAGCTCAATAGTTGTAAGATTCCCCAAGTAAAGCACTTCATTTGTGTGGGTTAATCTGGATTAGCTCTGAGCCTCCTAATTTAAGTTGAGTCCATAAATAGTTGTAGATGTACATCAAATTATTATTTTCTAAGAGTTTCATTGAACTCTGTAAACTGGTTTATGATATATTTTGCTAAATGACAGAGTTGACCAACAATTCATGCAAACGTTTAAAGATGCTGCACAACTTGTTCAGCTCAGGGAAAAAAACTCATCTACGACTGAACAATACAGATAAAGTCGGTTGAGGGAAAGTCACATTTTGTTTTCTAATAACAGTTGACTGTGGTGCTCATCTTGAATTGGCTTCAGTCTATAAAGTAATATTTTTAGACACAACCCAATGATTAGTCAAAAGTTTAAACTAAATGTATTTAGTGATTCATGACCCGTCTCCATCCAAACAACTTAATTCTCCAATTTCTCCACCACTGGTCCTGAACTATGAACTATGAACTGGTCCTGGATTATGTTCAAGTTGAGCATCATCTATGTTGCAATGTGTTAATGTGAAATGAAAACTTGCAGATACATTTTTTTTTTTTGACAAATAAATTGTCATATTGCATTATAGTGAGCAGCAAGAGTTCAGTTTCTTCTGGGATTCAGGAAACAAAAGGTTAAAGTTCAGGAACAGAGGTGTTTTGTCACTTGTCTGAAATGTTTACAGTAGATCCAGTATAACAATCAAATGTTCAGCATTCATCACAAAATATACTAAAGCTGTAAACATATTGAAATACAATCTTTTAGATTTATAGAAAGCACAATTTTTTTTAAACCAGATATGTTTGTTTTATAAATCTAATTTAAAATATGTATCATGCCACAAAAGCTGAAGCTGACATAAATACAGTTTCTGATTTGTGAGGTTTGTAATAAGACATAATATTTTGATTGACAAGTTTTGAACCTACATTAGTTTATCACATCAGTCGGACATTTCAGTGAATCCCCTCGTCATAAACTGGCACAGATCATGCCACACTGCCTTCCTCAAAGAGATGGAGACATCTTTCGTATCTCCTTGATAACAGTGTCAGGTGATGAGTAACATTTCTCCGCAGAAAATAAAACATTAAGCGCAGGGGAAAGGTGCATAAGTTTTAAATGGCTTTAAAAAAACATATAAATTACAAATTATGCAAAAAAAAAATCATGCAGTTGTTCCATTGAGCTGCAGCAAACATTATTTCAGAAATCTGCTTTGCTTTTACTTCCATTTAAAATGACATGCACATAATATCACTGCTAACAGTTACACTCTTAACTCTGACAGTCGCTGTCTGTTCTGTTGCAAACATTCACAGATGCATGCGTTACACTAAAAGATAATTGCACCTTCCAACCGTTCATATGATAATTTAAGTTGCTTGATTACTATAATTCAGTATAATCTTTGAAATGCATTTTTATGGTGGATAATTTTAGCAAAACTCGTATCCACCTTTGTCTGGGCTGCACTTGCTTCCTCTTTTCTTTTCTCTGTAATTCCTTTTGAAAAAGTAAACCTCCCTCCTTTAATATCGCTGCTCATAACTTTCATTCAGATTTAATTTCCCCTTGCAGTGGAGGCATCCTGCTCATCTCTGCTGCAGTCCAGGTTCAACTCCAGGTTGATGATTTTCACCTAACATTCCTGGCGTTTCCCGCCGTGCCCCTCGTCTGTCTCCCTGCTTTCCTCTCTAACTCTTGATGAAAGCAGGGAGGCGATAAAATACGAGGTGAGCTTTGCTGCGAGGTAACTGACAGCTGAAGCGTTTTCCTTTTCTTCTCTTTAGGTGGGCCTTCACGCTCATCATCATCTCGTCCTACACAGCCAACCTGGCGGCGTTTCTAACTGTCCAGAGAATGGAGGTGCCCATCGAGTCTGCTGACGATCTGGCCGACCAGACCAACATCCAGTACGGCACCATTCATGGAGGATCCACCATGACCTTCTTCATGGTGAGACTGGAAGAGCGCGTTTAATTTAATATTTTATTTTAAGTCCGACGCCAAGTTTTTGAGCAAAGAACAAAATCAATAGCAATTTTGCACAATGTTTGCTGTTGCGACCCCTGAAGAAGGGAACAGCTGAAAGAAGAAGAAGAATATCTCCTATTAGCAGCGAGGCTTCAGTAATGATTCCATGTTGTTGTACCTCCTTCTCCTGAAATGGTTTGAATTTGATCATACAAGAGTTCATAAAAAAAAGTGAATAAAATAACTAAATTTATCTCTCCAGCTGATTTCTCAAAACCTTTGAAGTTGTAAATTTATTGATTAAAAAAAAATCAACACTGTTACATTTTTGTAGAGATTTACTTTATTTGTTAGGTAGGATATTTTCTCAGTGCATAAAACCATTCTTTATACTGTATGTAAATCTTTTGCATAACTAGTACCATAATTTCCGGCCTATATCGAATGCACCTGACTGTAAGTCACGCATACTAAATTTAAAATAAAACAATTTGTGCATAAATAAGACGCGCCATGTGTCTAGTCCACAAATTCATGTTATAAACAGTTCGAAGCTCCTGGTGGCGTGTACAGCTCTTGTTGTAGTGCAAGAATGAACCACCAGATGGCGTTTCATAGACCTTGATTTGCCTTCAACATGCACAGACCCATGATTCTCACAGACAGTACTTCATGATGCTTGACTCTCTGACTCATGGTTACTGGTAATCTACTATGGTAAATAACCATTCCACCCGCAGAATGAACATAAACTAGCCTAAGAAGAACAGACTACCAGTAATTGCTGGAGAGAACAGTGCTAAGCACCTACTTAACCAAAAAAAAAAAAAAAAAACATACTGGTAAATTCTACTCATATCCTGAGATCATGCAGTACCTGGGAAAATACTACAGTACGTTAAATGTTTATTACTGCCATTATTTTTTAGCACGTTTTGGTATGTATGTTATCTTGTTAATGTGTGTATGTGATCATTTTTATAAGACATGCCTGGGCTGAGGACTTTTAGCAGCCTCTCTCTTTCCTCCTGTAGAACTCCCGGTATCAGACGTACCAGCGGATGTGGAACTACATGAAGTCCAAGCAGCCCAGTGTATTTGTAAAGAGCACAGAAGAAGGCATCGCTCGCGTCCTTAACTCCAAGTATGCTTTCCTGATGGAGAGCACCATGAATGAGTATTACCGCAGCCTCAACTGCAACCTCACGCAGATCGGAGGACTTCTCGACACAAAGGGATACGGCATCGGCATGCCTCTGGGTGAGTGTCAGAGGGACGCTGTCTGAATTTGGACGTTAGTAATCATGTCACATTCAATGGAGCACCTCAGAAGCCAAATCTGGAAATGTTTCAGTCATCAACAAAACTGTACAGTATGAAGTACGTGATTACATGATAACAAACAAACAAGGATTTAATTAGCTGTAGCAAATGTCATATGTTGCCAATGGCTATTTATTATTCAAGACATATCTGTTGAAATCTCCTTCACTCCAGATAAAATAAGTAAAAGAGTTTACATTATGTCATGTTTTCATCAAATGGTCATTTAGGTAGAAATCTATTGCGATGGCAGACAGATCATGCTGTAACAGTCTGTGGTCTGTTGCAACACGTATAAATTGTGTTGCAAACAAACTGCGTTACCCAGTCCCTACATTTATACCATGCAAATGTAATGAGTATAAAAATCCATAACTCAAGTGTTTTCTTGAATTTAAGACTAAAGTCAGCCACAATCCAGTGTAAGTGCTCCTAAGGGTAGTCTTTTGAGAATAATTTGGCTTTGTAGAAGGGAACATATTGACCATGGAGGCTTTTAGTCCTGCCCACAATAATTATACAAGTATTGTCAAAAAGTAGGAACATACAATAGGAATGGAAGCTGTACTTCTTGTGAATGCCTGAACCAAGTCATATTCACCTCTACAGGCTTTACAATGACAATAAAATACACAAATTGCATGTGGGCATTGTACCAGCCACATGCCTAGAAGAACTAGACAAGTACTCCCCAGTTGCTCCTTGTGTGGTTCTGCAGGTCAGAAGCACATTTGACTTTCAAGCCACTTGTTCCACAAGCACAGCTTGCACTTCTGGTTCAGGAGACTGGCTAATTAGAACGATCATGCAATTATCACTCCACATACGCTTTCCACAGCCTGATGGCACAAACGTATCCACGCTTTGAGCATACCAGTCATGCAGCCTGGACTTGACAAGTATTTTGTCTGTCTACCTGGATTATTAAGCATGCATCAGGATATTTTGTCTGTGCTGTTTCTCAAATGTTATG
>JARVLU010000583.1:23592821-23603681 GCA_031762415.1 Simpsonichthys santanae | reverse complement strand
TAACATCCTTCTACCAATATACCCACTGTCCCTCCTCTGGACATGTCCAAACCATCTCAGTCTGGCCTCCCTAACTTCATCGCCCAGTTGTTCAACCTGTGCTGTACCTCTGATGACCTCATTCCTAATCTTATCCATCCTTGTCGCTCCTAAGAACCTCAATATCTTCATTTCTGCTACTTCCAGTTCTTTCTTCTGTCTTTTTGTCAATTCCACCATCTCCAGTCCATAAAATTGGTCTCACAACTGTTTTGTCTTTCACCTTTTTTTTTACCACATTCCCTATTTTCCTGGACAGTGGACCCCAAGTATTTGAAGTCATGCACCTTTGTGACATCTACTCGTTCACACACATGGACTCTCGTCTTACTACGGCTGACTTTCATTCCTCTTCTTTCAAGTGCATACCGCCACCTCTCCAAGTTCTCTTCCACCTGCTCTCTGTTCTCACCACAGATCACAATGTCCTCTGCAAACATCATAGTTCACATCGTACCCATCATGAGATCAATCTACTAAATATGTTTGTCTAAAATCATTCAATTTGTACAGATTTGAACAGACAAGCAAACAGAGCTAAGTGTGCACTGACAGAGACCTTAATGGGTTTTTGGTTACAAGCAGCCTTGAGAAATGTGGCTATTTAATAATCCCCTCTCTAGGATTCACTGTATTTTATTTATAGAAGAATATCTGTATTAAAATATGCCTTCTATTAATTTGTGTCCAGCTGACACAATCTGATTAATACACTTGTATTTAGCCCACTTCCAGAAATACTGTTCCTTCAAACTAGGATCAATTCTGAGTCAAATAGCAATGAGGCCACATGAAACAAGTCATGACTGCAAAGGTTTTGGTTCTTCCTTGCACATTAGTGTTGGCATTTTCATACTTGGGAGTGTTTCAACCTTGAGTTTCCAAAATAAAGTGTAACAAGAATGTAATATTTAAGTTGACTCCCTCTTTTCTGTCTAATCTTTCATCATCTGAGAACAGGACAAAAAGAACCAGAAACTCTTCAGGACAAAATGTGTGATGCAACAAGAAAGAAACATCCTGCATAACCAGCACGTTTGATGTGAACTGGGCCCAAACAAATAAATGAATTGAACTGAAAATGCCACAAGCCGCCTCAGAGTTCATTTACCATTGTCACGTTCTAAAGACGCGTCTTGGAAAATAAAAAAAAAATTAAAAAATCTATCAGCTTTGTCTCAACTGCTTGTGCTGCTACGCTTTATTCAAAATGGTCAAACAATTTTGTTTTTTTGTTTTTTCTGGGGGAGTGGGGGGTAAAAACGTTAAAATGTACAAACTCAAATTAAATGTATTTTAGACAGGACCCCAACTATGTTGATTTTCTTTATATATGTTCCAATGCATTAAACACTTTTTACTGATGGGGTTATTTTTCAACATCTGTTCAGATAAAATCATGTTATAGATTGTATATTTAGGAAATGCCATAAAACTGGATTAACCATAATTTCCAGACTAAGCCACTACTTTTCCACAAGCTTTGAACCCCACAGCTTATAAATGATGCAGATAATTTATGGAGTTTTATTTTTATTTTGTTTGTTTTTTGTTGGGTGGTGTTACATCCACTGATTTCTAGTGGTTCTCTTACTAGAGGACAACCTTTCTCCTCATCTGCTTGTTTACAGGCCTGCTGTCACTCCATGATGTCACTCCATGCTGCACACCTGGAATCACTTCCTCCTCATCAGTAGACTGCATAAAAGCTTCAGTGATCCAGCACCACACCTCTTTTCTACCTGAGCAGTGTGCTTGACTCTAAACTCTGTGCAAATCATCTTGTAGCAACTCTGAGTTGATCTCTGTTAACTTCTGTGAACAGTTCTACTTTTGTTAGATAAGAGGTCATTTTGTTTTCTAGCCATACGGGACATTCTTTTGTTTGTTGTTTTGGCCTTGGAGACCCTGACGTTCATGGCTTCCCTTCCTGTCTGCAACACCCCAAATTCTTACTTTGATTAAGTAGTTGTAAATGTCAAGTTGGTTTGATTTTGAGTCATTAGCTTTATATTTAGTTTACAATTTTTGTGTTACCCCTTGTACCTCGGAGACTTATTCCAAGGGTTGTAACAAGCGAGCTAACAAGCTTCATGCCATCAAAACATTTAGCCTCGTCACACCTGGGCATGACGTGTCTCTCTTGTGGGGTGGGTCCTCATGACTCGAGGGTACTTGTATAAATAAAGTATAGTTTTTTTTTTTTTTATATCTGATCAAATTAAATTTACTGAACAGGTCAATGTGGACTAATAAAACAGGGAGGGGAGGATGGAGGTGTGTGTGTGGGGGGACTTAGTTTCTCTCCCCACCCTTCCCTCTCCCACTTTCCATTTCTCTTGTTTTTCCTCGTTCTCTCCTCTCTGTTGTGACTTCCTGGTAGGATACTGTATTTTTTTTTATTTTAACCAGTTACTGTACATATTTGTGTATGTTATCGGTACGTATTTATGTAAAATTTTTTTTGTTTTGTTTTGTTTTTGTTTTCAATTCTTTTTAAATATGTCACAACGTGGACACCTGTGGCTTATAGACATATGTACAATTTTTTTTTTTTTTTTTTTTTTTTTTTTTAATTTAGTGGGTGCGGCTTATATTAGAGTGTGCTCAATAGTCCAAAAATTATAGTAATGGAAAATTCCATGACACAGCCATAACATGTTAATATAGTATGATCTAAAATACAATTTTCACACATTAATTACTTTAAAAAAATCGTCCATATCTCCAATGTGAAGATGCATATGATAATGTGAATAATGTGCAATAGATTCATGTTTTTCCTGCTGTGCTCAGTCTGCACATTCTTCATTCAAGAACCTTGAAGACCCTACTCAAGCAGCTGTGCAGGAATGAAACCTTCATCTTTTCTCTGTAGCATCAAACTGTTTTAGAACAGACGTCCGTCTTTCAGATATTTTACAAAAACTGTTTGAAATCACTGACTTGAAGACAAACTCTGTGTCAACAAGGCATGAAGTGACTCGTGACCTCTTAGCAACACAGAACTTCACAACACCAGCATGGAGCCTGGTCACATTACTCACCCATCACAGAAAATCGAACAGCAGGTGAGGCGACGACACGTTTGGTTTTGTCATTTTGGGCTCTGCACGTGTAGTCCGCCAGCTGCTTTCCAAATCCTTGAGTTTCAATGGTCTTCAGGGTGAGGATGGGACCGCTGGCCTTGATTTCAACCGTGTTGTAGTACCATGTGAAGGTGGCAGGCGGGTTGGAGCGGGCTGCACATGTCAGGTTGAAGTCCGAGTTGGATGTAACGTACTCGCTGGGTTTCAGGGGGGTTATAGTGATGTCCTCGGGTCCATCTGCGGAGCACAAAGATAGAATTAGAATTTAAAACTTGTAATTGGGAACACAACGCTACTTTGTACATTGCAACGGTGGCACAGTTGGTAGAGCTGTTGTCTCTCAGCGAGAAGGTCGCCAGATCAAATCCCAGTCAGGGCACCTTTCTGGAGGGAGTATGCATGTTCTCTCCATGCATGCGTGAGTTTCCTCCCACATACTAAAATCATGCATAAGGCTTAAATAAAATTGTCATATGAATAAAGCAATAAATAAATACTGGTTCTCATTACCTAAACATATTTTTCCCATAATTTATTTTGAAAACTTTTGGCCAGTTGCCTTTAAACAACTTTTATTTTATTTTATTTTTATCTTTCGGCCGCTCCCTTCTTCAAGGGTCGCCACAGCAAACTGACTCACATGAAGACTTGACAATTGTTTTTATCATGATAATACTACTTTGTTCAATTTGTTATGCACTTTACATTTTACGATCTGAAAGAGGTACAATATAAAACATCTCAACTAGAGAGAATAAAACATGGACTAAAAAAATGTAAAAAACTAAAAACAGTATTAAAAATGCCTTTAAACAATATAAAATATTCCACATTAAACTGTCTTCAGTCCTTTCTTAAAACTTTCTGTAGTTTTGAAGTATCGTTAGATGCCCTGGGCTTAGTTTTTTATCACAGATGCTCTTCCTGACTCAACCACAGACCACATCCCTGGGGTAGAAGATGGTGGGGGTTAAGGGCCTTGCTTGAGGGCACAGAGTTGAGCAAACGAGGGTGGAGGCAGGTCCCGCCCACATTTTGATAAAACAGTTACACCCACATTTTGATGATGACAGTCTGGGGGATCAAACCAGCAACCTTCTAATCGCAGGCTCACCTTCTCTAACCTCTACACCACCACTCCACGCATTTAAACAACTTTTAGATCAAGCTTTTAAAAACAAATTATGTAAAACTAAAACTACCCTAATCTCTGGACTATTGAGCGCACCTGAATATAAGCCACACCCACTCAATTTAAAAAGAAAAAAAGTGTACATATATAGGCCGCACTTGTCTACAAGCCGTAGGTGTCTATGTTGTAACGTGAAAGATTTTTTTTTTACTTAAAATATGTACCGTAAATGTTTAATTTTCAGAATAGTAGCTGGTTACAAAAAATAAAATACATTAGTCCTGTTCTGTAATTTCATTGGTCAGATAAAAAAAAAAAAAAAAAAAAAAAAAACTTTATTTATACAGGCTGTCTCAATGAGCCACGATATAAATAATAAAATAAAATAATCCATAAATTAGCCACAGACTTGTAAAAGCCATGGTGTTCAAAGTGTGTGAAAAAAGTGGCAGCTTATAGTCCAGAAATTACGGTAATTTTTCTACCAAATCCCAGTTTTCTTGACTATTTCATAGATGACCTAACCAGGTTAAACCCCGCTGAGCTGTAGCTGTGAGCTTGTGATTAATTAATAACAGGACTGAGCTGCGGTCGGTGCGGTTCGACTGCCTTTCAGGTTATTCACGCCGAAGGGGACGAGGTGTGGGTTGCTGTGTACACAACGTGGTTTCAGCTCGACAGCACAGGCTGAAGAGGAGTGCCTTGCAAACACACGCAGCAGTTTAAATAACTACAAGACCACAAGGATGCCTGCTTTTTTTTAACCTGCATTTAAACAGGATTTAAGTCTTAACAAGAATATCTAGACATAATGTAGGTGCTCGTGTGTGGGTGTGACTCAAAGCAACAAAATAGTAGATTAAGTATTAATGACAAATGGCCTGTTGGGGTGGAGTGGCAGCCGATGGCGCTGGAGTGACCTTTTGCAGTCAACTAGGCGTGGAAGCTCTTTCAGTCAAGTGCAGCATGTCAAATAATAGGAATTCAACAGAATGAATGGAGAATGATGACAACTGTCTAAACTGCCATGGCTGATATTATGTCAGGACCAATAAAAGAGGGAAACTTGGGAGTGATTTCACAAGTTTCAAATCAAAAATGAGAAATGAAAGTTTGTCACTGAATCATTTAATCTCAAAATAAACCAAGAATCAACAGTCTCAAAAAGTCTGTTAATCCAAGATGCTGCTGCCAGAGTCTTAACTGGAGAAAGTAGGATAAATCATATCTCTCCAGTTTTAGCTTCTCTCCATTGGCTCTGCCAAACCCAGAGTTTACTTCAAAATCTTACTTCTAACCTACAAAGCCCTCAACAACCTAGCTCCATCTTATATTCAAGAGCTTGTTGTTCCATATTTTCCTAACAGAGCACTTCGCTCTCAGACTGCAGGTTTACTCGCAGTTCCTAGAGTTTCTAAAAGCAGAATGGGAGGAAGAGCTTCCAGTTCTCAGTTAATCTCTTGTGGAACAAACTTCCAGTTTCTGTCCATGAGGCTGACACATTGTCCATTTTTAAGACTTTCCTTTTTGATAAATCCTATAGTTAGGGTTGGTTTGTTATGCTGTTTTAAGTTTAGACTACTAGAGGAAAAAACTGACCTCATTTCCTTAAATTAATTGTTAAAATTCAATATTTTCATTTGATTGTATTTCTATCTTAACATGTGACCTGCCATTGTGTATCTGTTCCTACCAAACCCAGCCGGTCAAATGAGATGGCCGCTTGTCCTGAGCCTGGTTCTGCTAAAGGTTTCTTCCTTATGAGTTTTTTTTTTTCCTTCCCCCTGTCGCCTTCATGCTTGCTCAAGATGAGAGTTCTGTGATGGAGTTAAACTCAAAGCAGTCTACTCCTCAGATAAATAGTTTTATATATGGATGTTTCTGTTCAGTGCCCTAAGATGACTTCTGTTGTGACTTAGCGCTTCATAAATAAAATGAACTGAATAGTTAGTTTTGGACTTTAGGTTTCACCCCCTGTAAACACCAATACTTGAACCTTGATGGTAATTTGGAGAGTGATGATGTACAGGAGACCTGTTTCACCTGCTTTTCAGACTTCAGGCCAACAGGTTCCTCTTGTCACTGTTTGCAAGAAAGCCGCATAGTTTTGTACTAGAAAAATGAAGCTTACAAGATGGTCAAGAACACAGCTTGTTTTAAAGAAGGAGTTGAACAGAAGCTTAATAATAGTTCCACTGAAGGCAATTAAGTTAACAGCTGCCATATATTCTCTGCTGAAGCGGCGGAAGTTGCTCTAAGTGGTAATCTGATCTGTCTCTGGAGTAATTCATTCTTTCTTTTGCTAAGCCACTCCTTCTCGTTTAGCCAAAACATGTTAGCTCCTGCGCAAGAGGAGTCACTCGGCAGAACGGTGCAGGTGAAATACTTACAGTAAACCGTGAGGTTGAAAGGGGGACTCTTCCCTTGTTCCAGTGAGTTTTTAGCAGTGCAGAAAATGGGACCAACCAGGTCTGACCTGAGGACACTTGTGATGGTCAACTTACTGGAACCGCCGTTCAGTGATGGTGGCATCTAAAAATAAAGGTTTGAAACAAGGAGCAAATAAATGAAAACACTGTAACGTTCTGAAAACAATAAATGTCACAGATTCAGATTGTTGCATCAATGCAGTGTATAATCTTTCCTAAACAATAATTTAAATTTACTTTGTGTTGGTTAACTTAATAATCCTATCAACTCCTTAAATAATTAAGCCGCACAAGGAAACTAGAAGATCTTTATCAACCCAGGTTCAACCATGCAAGATGGAGCAGTGGTTGAAAAACAAGCATCAAGATGTTGCATGGCACTTCGTCTCACAAGTTCTGCTCACAGGCAGTAAAGTCCTTTAATAAATCCATCATCAGACAGAGGTGAGGTCAAAACAACCTCTGCTTCACAGCTCACATCTCTTGAAGCCATAGGCCTGTCACGATAACTTTTGCTGGGCGATTAATTGTCTCAGAAATTATTGCGATAAACGATAATATTGTTTGAAATTTCGGCCTGTTAGCTTAGCTTCTCAGTTTAGCTGTTTTTAACGATCCAAAAAAAACGCAATTTTGGATGGTTACAATGGATTTTAAAGAGACAAGGGAAAGGGAGGGGGTCAGTGAAGAGCACCGGAGTTGAGCCTTTTGTCATGCAGTGTCTTCAGTAGAAAGAGAGTGACACGAAGAAACAATGAAGTCGATAAATGAAAATCCGGTCGATAACTTTAATTCATTGTGTCATTCATCCATTATCTTTACCCGCTTTTTCCATTTTGGGTTACGGGGGTTGCCGGTGCCCATGTCCAGCAATCACTGTGCGAGGGGTGGGGTACACCCTGGACGGGTCGCAAGAGACACATAGAGACAAACAACCATTCACTCTCTCACCTAGGGACAATTTAGAATCACCAAACAGCCTTTCATGCATGTTTTTGGACTGTGGGAGGAAATCACAGTACCCGGAGAAAACCCACGCATGCACGGAGCGAACATGCAAACTCCACCCAGAAAGGCCCCCGGACCGGGATTTGAACCAGGGACCTGCTCGCTGAGAGGCAACGACTCTACCAGTTGCGCCACCGTGCTAACACTGAAAAATCTGCACAGAAAACGTTTGACCATCTACAGAATCATTTTAGGATCATTCTTCATAATAATGGGTTTTATGAATAAAAAAGAAGAAAATGTTCAATCCTTGCAAGAACATCCCATAGTGAAGTATGGTGGTGGTGGCAGCATCATGCTGCGGGGGTGTTTTTTATTGACAGAATTATTGGGTTTGTTTTATTACGTTGTTACATTTTAAACAGTCACACTGTGCTGGTCAGATAATATAATATAATATAATATAATATAATATAATATAATATAATATAATACAATATAATATAATATAATATAATATACACTAGTCCAGGTCATGAGAGAACAAAATGGAGAAAATGCCAAAGTCAGAGATGATGCAGTAAAGAAAGTCATGAACTGCACAATGAACTGCACAAGATTCTTTGCAGTGAGTTTGATGTACGTTCTGACTGACTGACTGACTGACTGACTGACTGACTGAGTGAGTGAGTGCAGAAAGTCATTTTTAACATTCAAACAACAGATTGGCCTGAAAAATACAGCGCAAGTGAAATCGTGCTCACTCTACATACCAGCTGTCCTTCAGCACGAACTTTGTTGAACATGGCTTCTCTCTTCCTTTGTAGAAACTCCTCAATCTGAAAGGTCTGTTCAGATACCATCGGACCACGTTGCCTGAAACCAGAACACAAGAACTATTTTAGCTACCATTCAAGAAGAGATTTTTTTCCTTTTAATTTCAACGTAATTTCCAGCTTGATTCACCGGCTATTGACTTTTTTTGAAACATGTTGCATCTTATGAAGTTCTATCTTAATTGCTTCTGGGTTCAGGTGTTGAGTGGGGCCAGTGGGCAGAACTGGACCTGCAGCAGCTGGGAGTCCTCTGAAAAATAAAAGGATTTAAAAAAAATTATACAACACAAACTGAATTAAAGAAAGATGAAACAACAACTTACAGCCTGGGACTGCCAGGTCCTGCTGAGACCCCCTCCCTGCTGGTTTTATGTTGTGAATTAGACACTTGGTCCAGAGCAGCGTGGTACTGTTCATGTGGTCTCTTGGTGGGGATCAGGATTGAAGTAGGAGCAAAAACATAGATTGGGACAGGAGGGGCAACACCTGCAGGCCTCTTATATCCCATAAAACACTAAAAATAAAGAACAGTTATGAGCCAGATAGGAACAAGAACTAATTTGTTTTTTTGTTAAGCAAAATAATCATAGACTATAACCTTTTCAGGAAATAGAATATAATCTAACTGTACTAAGGTACAATACCTTCTTCTCTGGGCTGCTACCACCACTTGAGCTCAATACGTGCTTCCAGCCTTGTTCTCTGGCTTGGTTTATACGAGTGATCTGTTAAAAAAAAAAATCATGGGTGCTAATTGTTATTTAGTGTTTAGTGGGAGTGTTTGAGTCACATAATGATTTTTGTGGCTGGCCTCAGTCTTCTGACAGGATATAAAATCAGATTTAAGCCCTAAAGTTTTTGAGGAAAATCATCTTTTCCTTCTCGTATCTCTTCATTTGCTCTGCTCTCAACAGGAACATCTGAAGACAACGGAGATCAGAAAACTGTACAGGGCAAACACTTAGAAATGATACAGAGACTAAACTGCATGCTCACCTGTTCTTTCTGTTTTCTTTCTTTCTCAATCAACTCCATCCTTTTCTTTTTGATGCCCTCCTACAGACAAGACAGGCGCACGTCAAACACAAAGAGACATCTTCAGAAATCGTCTTGGCGGCTGCAGAACTGCTCTGTCAGAGAGCAGCCAGGTAGAACACTTCAGGGGTGGAATGGAAGAAGCAAGCTTAATGGGAGGGAGAAAACTGGATACTGCTAAGTGAACCACGTGTGGAGAGAAGACGCAGGGAGGTCAAAGGTCAAAGTTATACGGGGCACTCAGCTGTACCTTGTGCTTTTTTCTTTCCTCCTCCACTTGGCTGAGTTTTCTCTGAGGAGCTGCTGGGAGAGGGGCCTAAACGACATGACACTTGACTTCAGAGTTTGCCGATACAGTGAGATGTCGAAAACATTTGCATAATCACAAACACACAGGGAGAGGCCTCGGATATTTAGAACAATGAGCTTAACCTCAAGAGCATCAAGGGCTAAATTTCAAGTCAACATTAACACACTAACCGGTTTGTGTTTTACAGCTGCTTTCCTCTCTGGTGGCTTTTTGGCTCCACCTCCAACCTTCCTCACAGTTAAAGGCACTCCATATTTGCAGGCTGGGTTTGTAATTTTCTGGGCTATAGCAGCACGGTATGAAAAGAGGAGCAAGAGGAATAATTCAGCCAAGTAAAACATTTCTACTGTCCAAACAGCAAATGCAACATCTGCCAACTTGAACACAACTAAAATCAACTCAACTTTCTGGTTGGTTATGCACAAACCTTTTGTCTTGAATATAAAGATATTATACAGTGGTCCCTTGTTTATCATGGGTGTTAGGGACCACCCCCACATGCAATAAGTGGAAGAAAAAAAAACCAAGTAAGGATATGGTAGTCCAAGTTCAGTTCAAGTTCAGTAAACTTTGTCATGACATGTGCCAGGCTGCAATCACACTCATCACCTGTTGCTCACAATCTTCCTCAAATATACAATTTAAAGTTAAATAATGTAAAAATCCATGCAGCATGGATTATTTATTTAAAATGTTACAGTATTTAAATTGAAGAGAAGTGCAGCAGGACATCAAAGGGTTAACCCTTCACACAGCTCTGCAGCACGGAGCAGAAATGTACTTCTTGATCAATTACACTGAAACAACTGAACATAGAAGACATTCTAATTGTAAAAAACAACAAAAAAAAAACCAACTTTTAAGACTTAGGTTTTGTGATTTGACAATTTTACGGTGTGCATCTGGACAGGAAAGGGTTAACCCTTCACAACGCCTCAGCAGGAGAAATGTGTGGCAGAGAAGATTTTGATTTGATTTGATGTTTATTTATTCATTAAAAAAAAAAAAGATACAAAGCAGTTTCATCAGATACAAGAATACA
>JARVLU010000583.1:23505369-23515867 GCA_031762415.1 Simpsonichthys santanae | reverse complement strand
ATATGTATATGTATATATATGTATACAATCTGTCATAATCATTAAGATGTGCATCCCTTTACATTATCTTTTTATGTTTTTACAGTGAGTTTACTTATCTTTTATCTGTAGTTTTTGATAAATGGTGAAATTTACTTCCTGTGTTGAATTTTGTTGCATTTCCTTTTTTTTAATCAGTAAATCCTTTGTGCTTTCACACATTTATTGTGAAACTGGTGGTTTCGTCTGAAATGATCTGCATCAGAGGCTTCTGTTAGGAAGTGAAACAGAAAAAATGATGAAGCAGAAACACACCTGGCAGAAAATCACCTCTCTCACTGTAACCATGACAACGATGGAACAGTGACCATGGTCACTGTAACCATACACTGTAACCGTACATTTGCGCTGTTATATATAAGGAAAGTTTACATTTCAGATTTTATATGCGATAAAAACAATTTTTATCAAAATCCATTCTATTTCTTTGTGTATTTTTAACAGTTCTATTTTTAATATGTTGATTTGTTGTTCAGTTTCATCAAATCAGAGAAATCAGTCAGTCATTGTCCAATGTGCACATTGTCGTGCTTCTTTTGAAAATTTTAAGAGCAATAAATTGTATTTAGACTAGAATTATTTTTATTTTATTTTATTTTCAGTTTTTGTTCTACATATTTCCTTTTAATTCTCTTTACAGGATTAGCCATGGTTAAATATTAGCTGTATGGTCTGGACAGCCAAATTATTATTTTTTATTTATTTATGTATGCATGTGTTTATTTACATTTTTTATCTATTTGTTTGTTTTTGTTAAATACAATTTATATTATATTATAATTGAAAATTAAAATAAACGTCTTCTAACATTTGCGTTATGTGGTGTGCCATAAAAACAATACCGGGACCTGTTCTTTGTAGTTCACAGTTTTCTCCGGACACTTTTTTCCGACGTACCTAAATGTATTTTTCTTTTGTTCCTGATCTTTTTTTAAATTTTATTTCTATATTATCAGTGAAATGTGACCAACTTAACTTCACCTATAGTTTATATTTAATACATTTATGTCTTCGTGTCTTTTTAATATCAACAATATTAACTGTTTTAACGCCGAGGAGTGCCAGCAGTCATGTCCGCAGATCTGCTGATGTTCCCGTCGCATCCCGCCGGTTCGCAGGGGGTTGTCGGACCCGTGGAGCCTTTTAGCAGCTCCTTGTCAGAGATGGAGACTTTTCGGATGTTCCTGAACGAGCGGATGGCGGCAGCAGTGGAAGATATTCTGGGTTTGTTCGGGGAAACGGTGGCCCGGTACCGGGAGCAGATAGACCGCCAGCAGCGGGAGCTGGAGAGCCTCAGGTCCAGGGAGGTCGAGTGGAGCCGGGCTACAGGTCGGTTTGAGTCAGCTGAGCTTCCATAAACACCAAAACAACAACTAATAAACGATGTATGCATTCAAAAAGTTGTGCATGGGTTATTTGAACCCCGAGCCACCACATGAACACAAGAGCTGCAACAAGTTTATCACTATTTTTCTGTTTGATCAAGTAATTTCTGACAAATTTAACAAGCCCTGATAAGAAGAACTCAGTTTTGTCTGTTTAAAAACCATTCCATAAAATAAGATTCATCAAACATGAGGAATGGAAAACAGAACTGACATTTTGTCCATGTGGTGAAGTTCTCAGGGGTGTCAAACTCACAAAAGGGCCAACATTAAAACCTTTTTCAAACTAAAGGCCGGTTTCAGAATCTACATTAACTCAAGTTGGATACTTCAGCATCTTTTCTTGGTCACAGGTTCCTCAAAATGAGTTTGATTGATTCTCGGTTGCACTTTTAACATTATAATCAAAGATTACTGAAAAAAATCAAAGTGATAAAAGTATTTTACATTTAAAATGTCATCTTGGGGGCCAGATACGATGTCAACGAGGGCCTTATTTAGCCCCCGAGCCATGAGTTTGACACATGTTCTAAATCATGGTACTCAAACTTTTCAGTTCTTGACTCAAAACAAGAGTTGTGATCTCAACTATTTCTGGATAAAATATTTGATATAATTGATGGAGATGTGAAAAGCAACAGATGTTTCTTTCACTTACTGAAGTCAAATTTATAACTCGTATTTCCGTGTGTGTGTGTTAAAGAGTTATGTCTATATCAGATCACTGCAGTCGTCTGACCTTGCCTTTGTCTGATAACAAATATAAAAAGTGGCTCTTCTAGGCTCTCGGTGAGCAGACAGGATGGAGCGTCATGTAACATTTTGATGCTTGTATTTCCAACGCTGCTCCATCTTGCAAGATTAAAACCTGGGATTAAGAAAATATCAACGTCTCCTGTGTGGCACATTTTATTTAAAGCGCTTTTACAAGGATAATAATAAATTATCCCAACTTAAACACATTCATTCATGACCAGTGGTTTTTATCATTTTTAACCGTTAAGGCAGAGAACACATTAGAAATCATAGTCAAGGTTAATTTGATTTCACATCAAGTTTAATTTTACACAGAGCTGTTGATGCACTTCAACCCTTAATGTAGTTCTGGTCTTCTGTTGTGTAACTTTTCTAATGTATATGGTTCTATTTTTTCACTGATTTTTGTGTGTGCGTTGCTGCTAAAGTCCACAAACAGAAAAGCTTTTGAATTTTTCTTCAAGTGATCATTATCAAGCAAACGATGCAGCAAAACTAACGAGATCTTTTGTATTTTATCTAAAAAATTAATAAAACGGGAGGTTGAGCAATAACTGATATGTCTTCACACATTTTCTGTTATTGATGCCCTGTTAAAGCAACTCTTTCTGTTTGTCTCCTTTTAGACCCTCACGAGGACTCGTCCTGGACAAAGAGGTATCCTGAACACCAGAGCCCTGATGTGTCTCTGATCCAGACCGATAGAGTTGATGAGACAGATGTTGACACCGTGGCTGATCAGATTAAAGTAGAAGGTGGAGCTGAAGACTGTGACGAGTCAAATGTGCACAATCCCTATGACTCAGCGGCTGATCCAGAGGTCGGCAGAGACAGCCAATTTCAAGATGAGGATTCAGACACAGAGGGAAGTGAAGATGGCTGGAGTGAGGCTGCCAGACTCTGGAACCCAGAGGAGACGGAGAGCGCCAAAGGTCGGAGCGCAGGCGCAGAGTTAAAGAGCCCCGGCGAGCTGTCGCAGGAGGAGAGACAACTTCCCAACGTGTTCAGCTGCAAAGTGTGTGGAGAGTCCTTTCACAAGATGCGTGTCCTGCTCGCCCACTCTTCAGCACATCTGGGGGAGTGCGGTGTGTGCGGCAAGCAGCTGGAGCCCACGGAAAGCCTGAAGCTGCACCTGAAAGTCCACAGAGAGACGTCGTTCCGCTGCGGCGTCTGCGGGCAGACGTTCACGCTGCGCGGGAACCTCGGGATTCACATGAGGATCCATTCGGGCGAGCGGCCGTTCAGCTGCACGGTCTGCGGCAAGAGCTTCGGCAGGAGGGCGACGCTGGTGCGGCACGTCCGCAGCCACACGGGCGAGAAGCCGTTCGCCTGCGAGTACTGCGGCCACAGCTTCACGGAGAAGGGGAACCTGACGGTCCATTTACGGACGCACACAGGCGAGAGGCCGTACAGCTGCTCCCTCTGCAGCCGCAGGTTCAGCCAGCTGTCCAGCTTCTACAAGCACCCGTGTCAAAAGAACGGCCTGATGTGTGTCCCCATCAATGTCGCCTGACGGCAGCAACACGAGGCGGACTGCCGAACAACCGCCCCCCCACATGAAACTGAGCAAAACAATAAAAAAGACAAACTTCTCAGGCCTGACGTGGTCGTGTTTTGAGTTCGAATTGTTTGCTTTTTGAGTAGTTTAAGCTTTTGCTGGACTTTTATCAGAACATGGCCTGCCTTATTTTAAAGGCTTATTCATGAGCAGTTTGTTCGTTCTGGATATTTTTTCTGACGCTCAAATGTTAACAATTTTGTTCGTGGCTCAAAATACGACAGTCCCCGTGAGTTTACCATAAAAAAAAACATCAGCGTTTTACTTTTAGAGCAAAGCTGGTCACATTTTGTGCTTTTGTAAAGTCCAAAACTGGTAAAATGCTTAAAAGCAAACCGCATCGTCTCTGTGGAGTTTGAGCTCGGTGGCGACATGAACTAAAATGCACCTTTTATGTTAACAATAAGCCTAAAGTTGTTTCTTTTATATATTTTGACTTTTTTAACAAGTACCATATGTTTTTTTATTGTTTATATTTTATGCCATTGTTTAAATCAACACATCAAAATACTAAACCTTCTTGTGTTGAAATAAATACATTTTTAATAGAAATAAAAAAAAGTTGAATATGTAAATTAAGTATTTTCTTTGTTTTCTGGCAGGTCTGAACTAAACATTTTTGAATTGTCAGATCATAAACATTTAATACTGAGTAGTTTGTATGAACAATTTCAGCTTTTTAAATCTTACTTTAAATCTAACTTTTTTATACACTAGTAACTGATTTACCAGTGTATAGTATTTGTATAATTTAGTAAATATAATTATGTAGAATGCTTTTTATGAATTACATTAAATCTAAAACAAACAAAAAAAGCTTGTAATGGCACAACTGTAATGGCATAATTGTATTTTTTTCTATGCAGCTGCAGAGAATATAAATTTATTTTCATAAAACTAAACATACAGCCATGTGAGAAGTTACTCAAACCTTTTCTGGTTAAAGTGAACTAAACGTTTTCTAGAGATTTTTAAAGCTGGTCAAAAACTGACATTCTTGTAACGTTTTTATCTGAGCTAAAATCAAGTTAGGCTTCCAAGTTAGTGCTATTTTATCAAAACAAACACAAAAGGTGATATGTGAGATACAAAAACTAATTATTGTGATTTTAAAAAAATCAGTCATACAAAAACATCACACTTGTAAATTTTAAACTTGAAGTTAAAATAAGACAAATTATCATCTGACAGAAAAAAAATGTATAAGAAAGAAACAGACATGAAATTAAAAATAAATGTAGAAACATAGAAAGTCACATTGGCATCAAAGTTATTTTTACATTTAAATAAATTTGAGATATAACAATTCATCTTAGTATAAGAATAACTACTACACCTAATTTTGCCATGAAAAGTTCTAAGAGTAACAAAGAAAAAAGATTATTCGTTTACAATTTTAGATAAGTTAAAAATAAAATAATGTTTAAATTTTGAATTTAAAAGATTTGAGATTACAGTAAAGTACACTGTACTTTAATTTGTAACATTAAATTATTATTGGCCCTCTTGTCCAGCTGGGGGCGCTCATATTTTACGCAACACTAACTTGTCAACCCAACTGAGCATGCGCACACCTCTACACGGAAGTTCACCCGGAACTTGACGCTTTTGTAAACACGCCACCGAACTGCCTCCGTACCGAGTACATTTATCCAGTTTTTTCCTCACGGAGCCGCTCGAACTGCTTCAGAAATGTCTAAAATTGAAATTCTGAGACTTTTGATCAACCAGCGGCTCACAGCAGCTGCAGAGGAGATCTTCAGCGTTTTCGGGAGGACCATAGCGGAATATGAGGAGGAGATCTCCCTTTCAAAGCTGGAGATTGACCGCCAGCGCCGCCTGCTGGACCTCTCCATGAAGCCGATGATTTCTCTGCAGGATGACAGCTCAGGTTAGGATTTAAACGCACCTTCTTCTTTGGTTTAATGCAAAACGGGGATGTGTGCACATACATTTAACATCAATGTGTACTATTAGTTTATAATGTGAAATGTTTGTGCGTACCTACAGGTCAGTAAAGTGCATTCATGGGACATCAGGTCATATGGGACCTGCAAAACTCAACAAAATACAGTATACTTAAACATGAATAAAAGTTAATGGAGCAAAAGAAACAAGTCAAATCAAAATAAAGTCAGGAATTTCGAAATTATTTGCTTTCAGATTGGTGGAAAGTTTAGTTTGAGCACATACAGTATACAGTATTGTTTAAATTTAATTAGAACACCAGGCTCTTTTAAAAATGGGTTTATGGCTTAGATGATTAAATCAATTCAGTTTATTTATATAACGCTAAGTCACAACAGAAGTCATCTCAGGCCACTGAACAGAATCATACATAAAAAGCAAGTTAACACTATTTATCTGATGATTAGCAAATCAATAAGGGATTTATTTGGATTTATTTATTTATTTAATGTTGCTGAACACCAAATAGAACATGTTCACAGAGAAGAGTTAAGTTTGGGCATATAGTCAGAACGACTAATGAGTGACAGGTTCTCGGGAATGATCACAGAAAATACAATTTATAGGAGTGTTTCATTTGAACAGTCTTTCAGTTTTACATCCTGTGAGTTTCAAGACACTTATTTGACCTTATTAGTTAGTAGGAAGTGTCTAAGCACATCAGTCACAAAGTAATTAAAGTATGAAATGACAGGTTCAGACCGAGTTATGGTAACTTCCTCCTGAAAGAGAGATATATTTTGTTAAAAAAAAACATAAAGAAAGTTGAGACATATTTTGCCTACAAGAGTTTATAAACATAACGATGTAAGCCTGATGACGACTCTTGTTTTCTTTGTTTTTTGTTTTTTAATAGCGTACAGGTTTAGGACTAAAAGGCGCTAAAAACTTTAGCATATTCTCAATGTAGTATAAAAGTTCTTTGTACCAAGGTAGATAAGACCACCGTTGTTGTTAAATAGTTGATCTTTCAGAATATTATGTCAAATTTAAGTCCAAAGCAAATCAAGTTTTCTGCTTGAACAAAATATCTTTATTAAACTTGTAGAGTGACTAGAAGAAAAACAGACAATGATTCCTGTACATTAAAATGATTAAAACTACATGACATAAATAGGGTGGCATTACACGGGGGTGTGGCCACTGGTAATCATCGGACAGGAAATCATGAGGTCAGAGACACGACATCTGCTTTAGGTGGAGTTTCTTATAAGATTACAGCATGTCACGATTTCAGCTCTCTGCCCCCGGCTGCTCTCTGCCAGCACTCTTGGCCACGCCCACTTATCCGCTGCAGAGTGGAGGTATGACATGCTGCGGGAGGACTGCACACAGGTCTTCAGGTCTCGATGGTGCCGTAAGTCGGTGACCACCTGTATATATATTAATGCACAGTAGTACGTATAAATTAGTTTAATTTAAACTCCTAATTTAGTGTATCACAATAAACATGTATTCTTTTAGAACAGAAATTATAATTTTAATATAGGTAAATTTTCTTGTTTTCTTTTTTGTTGTTGTTTCCTTTAATTTGTTAATCCTCTCAGACCTTTTACAAAACATGACTGGTTTAGTAAAAGTTCTGTTGATCGTTTTATGAAACACGTAGTATTTGTGTTGATTTTTCAACATGGTTTTAGCACAGTTCTGATAAAACCTGTGAACGCATGAAGCTAAATGCTTCCACAGGGAGAGAATATTCTTTCTAATGAGCGGCTGTGAAGTTTTTCTGAGCTAAAACAAAAATGCACTGATTCTGTTTTGATTCTGGTCGACAGCCGTTCCTGAGCAGCAGCTGAGCTCCAGTTTGGATCAGCACGAAGTGGAACCTTCTTGTGTCAAAATGGAGGAGCAGGATCTTCTGATCGACCAACAGGAAGGTGCGCCTCAGATGTCGGAGCAGAGCGACGTCAGTTTCGTCTTGTACCAGGGCAGCGCGGCAAGGAAGCAGCAGGACAGCAGCCGCAGGACGTCCTCAGCCTCAAGGTTCTTGAGCCAGGACCTGCAGGACTCCGAGTTTCAGCGGCAGCCCGGCACCTCGGTGCACGATATGTGCTCGGACCTGAACGAGGATGAACCTGGAATGTGTGAGGCAGCTTTAGGAATCAGCCAGTTCGACTACGGTGAACTGGAAGCTCCGCCTCCGGACGTTGCGGACACGTACATCTGCTCCATCTGTGGCCAGGCGTTCGCTCAGCGCAGCCACTGGGCCAAACACGTGCGGTCGCACCGGAAGGACGACGCGACGGCCGACAAGTCGTTCACGTGCAACATTTGTGGAAAGAGACTGACGCGGTTCGACGGCTACCAGAAACACCTGCGGGTGCACACGGGCGAGAAGCCGTACTGCTGCGGCGTGTGCGGCCGCAGGTTCAGCGACAACTCCAACTACAAGCGGCACATGCGCAAACACGCAGCCGGACAGAGGTCCCAGCAGAGCTGAGGCTGCGGGACGGAGACAGACAAGTGTTCAGAAGGATGTTAAAATGCAGTAGTCCCTCGTTTATCATGGGGGTTACGGTCAGGCCCCCCCACAATAAGTGAAAAACCATGAAGTAGGAACCTATATTACTTTTAGTATTTTTTTTTATATATATTTAACGCTTAAATTGACATTGATTTCTGAGTCGAAACAACATACAGTATTTTTCGGACTATAAGGCGCATTAAGCAAAATAAAACAGATAAGTCAAACTTTATTCAACTCATTTACAATAACCACATAAAATCGGTTTGAGGTCAGTAAGCACAGCCAGAGTTAATACATGATGCACCTGATTATAAGGCTCACTGTTGATTTTTGAGAAAATGAAAGGATTTTAAGTGCGCCTTATAGTTAAAAAAATACGGTACCAAAGCAGTTCAGTCATCTAATAATTTTAAATCAACTAAATGAAAGCAAAGGTTTATTTAGCAAGAGTTTCTTAATCAAGATAACTTGATAATGTTTAATCACTCAACTTGAAATTTTAAGTTGAGTGAGCAGCTCGGTTCTGTTCTACAGACCTGCCCTCCACGATGTTCTAAACCAGGCCTGTTACGATAACGAATTTTGCTGGGCGAGTAATTGTCTCGGAAGTTATTGAGATAAACAATATTATTGTTTGAAATTTAACAATAATTAATTGGCAAATTTTAGAAGAAATGTTGATTTGTTTGGAGTGTAGTACCTTTTTTGACCACCTGATGGCAGTATAATGCTGTTTGAATCGAAAGACAGATAGTTGAGCAGCGTGTCTCTTTTAAGAAAAATGGGAGTGAGGGCCCTTGACATGACATGGCAGACGCTCGGTGATTTGAGCTCTTTAGCATAGCATTTTTCACACAAAGCTTTTAATAAAATGTCAGTAAACAAGTTCTCAACTTCTTTTTGAAGTCACGAGTTTCAACCGTGAATTTTGGAGCTTCGACAAAACGAAGTTTTATTCCCGAGGTCGGACTGTTAGCTTAGTTCGTAGCTTAGCTTCTCAGCTTAGCTGCTTTTAACGATCCAAAAACACGATTTTGGATCATTAAAACTGAAAGGAATATGGACCAAACCGTTTCAGATCAGATCAAAACTTTCCCTATAGTATTTCATCTAAAGGAAACGGGGCTTCTGGGAAATGTAGTCGTTATGAGGCGGGATACAGTGTAGGCTTATTGAGCGAAAACTACAAAATGGCAGTGCCTGTCTGAAGTTTTTTTTTTTTTTTTTTTAAATTTTCACTGTTCCAATCACGTAATATTAAAGTTGACAATCGTGTCGTGTACAATTTTTTTTTTTTCTCGTGTACAAACACTTTGAAAAACTGCTAAGTAGCAAGAGACTACTGTACACTTTGAAACATCAGCTGTATTTGTAGTAGTAGATTTGGACACTAACGTTTTGAAAAACTTATTATTCATCTGAATATTGGCAAGAATGTAAAGACGAGTAATGCACTTTTTATATTTTATATCTAGAGTTTTCTGTTTCTGAGAACATTGAGGATCGTGGTAGCTCAGTGATCTGTGAGGCTGCAGGTTCAAACCCAGTTTGCATCAGGGAAGTCCATCTGGTGCTGTGGTGACCCCTGCAGAGGGCAGCAGAGGAAAAAACAAACAAACATCTGCTTTTAAGAATACCAGTGCATCAAATCTCTTCCTGCTTGTGTGCAACTTGGCATTTTTTTATGGCTGGAAGCTTTTTTTATTAAAATATTTTACACCTGCTGTGTTTTTGTGTAATTGACAAAAATGAAAATGCAGAAGACAAGTTGAGGAATCTCACCTCGTATTAATGCAACTCCTCAGAAAGTCAAGAGTAAAGATGTTTTAAGAACTGTGTGACATTTATTAAAGTAATAAAATAATGACATTGTTAAGCGTTTGTCCAATTTATCTCATTTGGCTTTCAGGTCATTTTTGGCTTCAGTTTAGCCTCGGGTGTTTTTGCTGAGGGCTCCTGTTAGCTTCCAGCTGATCTTAGTTTGCAGGTTTTCTTCACTCAGTCGTGGCTTTTCTTCAGATTCTCTGTTTTAAAATGTATTTTAGGTTAATTGTGTGAATTTTTATGAAGCGTTCACGCTGTGATCCATTTACTTCCGTACACTTTTTGGGATCATTGACAACTTCTACACTTTTATGCAATTTCAACAAATCATAAATCAAAACATTAAGCTATTTCATGACAATCCTACTGTGACTTTTGGTATTGATGCAACTTTAGCTTTTTGAAATATTTAGCCGTTTCTGTCATTTTTTTTTCCCTCAGAAAATTAATTAATCTAATTTTATATCCATCATATCTCCAGATCTGTTTACTGCTCCT
>JARVLU010000583.1:23488644-23499045 GCA_031762415.1 Simpsonichthys santanae | reverse complement strand
TTTATTTGTTCATTTAAAAAAAAAATACAATACAAAACAATCCCATGAACAATAACGTACAGAGTATAAAAAAAATGTCTTGTAATCTGAGCAACAGACAAAAACCTCTGAACTGTTTACCCATGTTTGCATTTGTAACAGAATTAGTGGAACTGGTCTTTTTGGGGCTAAAGTCTGTGAATGGTTAAAATTCAACAGCGTTTCAGAACTTTAATGAACTTTCAGCCTCGTCTCAGAGTCATGCAGGAAGTCGTTTTAATGTTTAGGTCATTATTATCGAAAAGGATTAATGTGCAGACACAATTTCTTTTTAAGATTTTTTTTTTTTTAGCCATTAAAAACAAGACTGTGCATTAATGTATTTTAGGGAACCTTTGCATTAGACATTTATGATCTTTTATTTATATATTTCTTTATAGTCCCAGGGCTTTTTACAAACTGGCTTTCATAAATATTTTAGAGGATTTCCAGTTAACCAAAATGGACAACACAGAAGATGACCCCACCAAAAGAAAAATAAAGTGAGTACATGTTTTATATTCTTGTTTTAGAAAGAACAGAGGTCCATTTATATGTTTTTTTTAAAGAGCCACAAGAATACATGAGAGCTGTGTAAACTGGACTACATTGTACAGAACAATCCTTTAATCTGCACAAAAGGGCAGATTCATATTTCACAGAACAAGCGTTCTGATAACGATCAGCTTCATGTACAATTTTTTTTTTTTGTCTTATCTCACAGACCCTAGAAAAGATATCAAATCTGCCACTAACAGTTGGAGACCTGGGTTTGTTGCTCTTGAGCGAGCAGGACTCATTAATTTACTCTTTGATTCTTACAGCTGCCCTCCTCCCAGAGAGAGGAACGCCGCTGATATCTAGCAAACCACATCAAACAGTTCCAGTTGGACGGCAGGTTCAGGCGGGAGATAAAGGAGGCTGATGAAACCTGCTCAAACACTGAGCTGGAAATCCCCTTTTCAGTAGGAATCAATCCTCAACTCGTACGATGTTCCTTTTATTGGACTTATTGTTGAAAATTATGGATTTTAAAGCCCAATGTTCATTGAGCAGCTTCACATTTTAGATTCCAGCTTCCTTGGTGTGATGCTGTTGGACTCTGTGTTGCATCATGTGCAGATGCTAACTGTAGCCGACAGGGATCCTTCATTAGCAGCGCCGCAGGCCGGCTGAGAGTCGGATCAAACTAAAAGCAGCCACTGGATGTGGATCTGTTCAAACACATGCAGCGAACGTGAACTGAAAGGTCTTCGAGGGGCCTGCATGGAAATTAGTTCTGTCATGGCAGCGTTATAAATTACAAACATCATTTGTTGAAAAACCACGTTCTGGTCGTTTTGGTCAAGTCTTGAATAGAACATGAATCACTTACGACGCCTCATTTGATTTGAAGGATCCTCTGCTACTACCACATCAAATATTAGCTCAATATCTACAAAAATAAAAAAAATGGCAGCACGGTTGCACGACTGGTAGAGCTGCTGCCTCTCAGCGAGAAGGTTGCTGGTTCAAATCCTGGTCCGGGGACCTTTCTGGGTGGAGTTTGCATGTTCTCTCTGTGCATGCATGAGTTTTCCCCAGGGACTCCAGTTTCCTCCCACAGACCAAAAACATGCGTGTTAGGCTGATTGGTATCTCTAACTTGTCCCTAGTTGTGACTGAGAGAGTGAAAGGTTGTTTGTCTCTGTGTCCCTGTGATGGACTGGAGACCTGTCCAGGGTGTCCTCTGCCCCTCACACAGTGACTGCTGGATATGGGCACCGGCGACCCCTGGGACCCAAAATGGAAGGTGTGTGTAAAAGATAATGGATGGATGGATCTGTAAAAATCAATGAGCCACAGCCTTTATTGTTGTGCAGAATAAGATTGATTAGCTCTGGAAGCCATCTTGAATTGGGTTGACTCCAGAAGTTAATCACCCATCCATCCATTATCCTTTACCTACTTCTTCCATTTCGGGTCGCGGGGGTCACTCCAGTCCATCACAGGGACACAGAGACAAACAACCATTCACTCTCTCAGTCACAACTAGGGACATGTTAGAGATACCAATCAGCCTAACACGCATGTTTCTGGTCTGTGGGAGGAAATCGGAGTATCTGGAGAAAACCCACGCATGCACGGAGAAAACATGCAAACTCTACCCAGAATGGAACCCCAGACGGCATTTGATCCATCGACCTTCTTGCCGAGAGGCGGCAGCTCTATCAACTGCACCACCGCGTCTATAAGTTAATCAGTTGTGGATATACAGCAAATAATTACTTTTGAGTTAAACTGAAACTCACAAGATATTTTGCTAACAAACAGGCTTGGGTGGCATGGTGGTACAGTTGTCATCTTTCCGCCAGAAGGCTGCTGGATCGAATCCCAGCTGTGGACCTTTCTAGGTGGAGTTTGCTTGTTCTCTGCAGGCCTGTGTGGGTTTTCTTTGGGTCCTCCAGTTTCCTCCCACAGACCAAAAACATGCATGTTAGAATGATGGCAGTTGTCCCCAGGTGTGAGTGATAGAGTGGTTTGTCTCTGTGTCCTGGTCATGGACTGGAGACCTATCCAGGATATCCCTGGTCCCTCTCACAGAGTCTGCAGGACATGGGCACCAGTGACCCCTGCGACCCAGAAAAGAAGCAGCGATAACACAGTTAACTCTGACGTACAGTTATGGTTTTATTCAAACATGT
This sequence comes from Simpsonichthys santanae, assembly GCA_031762415.1. NCBI lineage: Eukaryota > Metazoa > Chordata > Actinopteri > Cyprinodontiformes > Rivulidae > Simpsonichthys > Simpsonichthys santanae. The sequence continues at coordinate 23,496,343 of JARVLU010000583.1, read as the reverse complement.
CATGGAATCTTATTTTGCTACAACCGCACCGAAACGTAGCTTAAAATCTGTGCAACTGACTGAGTCGTAGCTAATTTTGTGTTTACTAAAAATACTTAGATGTGGCGGTCATCTTGAGCAGTCGTCTCAAACGTTCAATCAGTGGTAGATGTACAGCCAGTGATTCTGAGAGTCCCGATAAAACACGTTCAGTAATTCATGAGCATTTTTCTGCAAACTGTAGACAAAAACAGACACATCGTTGCTTTATCGCCTTGGGCGGCTGCCGGTAATTATGCATAATAATGTAGCAAATAATAGGAGAATGTACGCTTTTAGAGTGCCAAGAAGAAGAAGAACAAGCAGATGTGCAGGAACCTTATTTCAGAAGCTGTTGAAAGAGGACGACTCGTTATGATCGCTGCTTCATGTCATATTCATGTCTCATCAAGTCCTTTCTTCTGGAGAGGTAAAAATTCATCCACTTGGAGCTCCTCTGAAGGCACTAATGAGAGAAATACTGAAGAACCCCTCTTTTTCTTTTTCCTTCAGCAAAAGTGGGACATTGTTTCTGTTGACAATCTTCTACGACAGGAAATGTGTTTCTGTTAACCGCAATAATCACGACTACGAGTCCAATTTGTGTCTAATTGTTGTAAACATGCGGAGTCGCTGTGGATCTTTAATAATCTGGCCAGCTGCCTTGACAAAAGCTAAATAACTTTTTGCCAATCTTTGGTTCCGTATCCAATAAGATTAATTACAGAAGTTTCTAAACTTTGTTTCAAACTGTCCCAGCAGCACAGCGAGCTCTTGTTTAAACTCCCCAATGTACTTGAGCTTTATTTACAAGGACTTTGTCTCGCTCTTCAACTTTTACTGCCGCTACTGGCCGTGTTGCACATCTCGTTCAATTGTTACTTGTTTGTTCTTGCTGAAGACCAGGAGCACAAACTGAAGCAGCAGCTGCCACAAAGAAAGTGTTTCTGACCGCTGACAAACACACGGAGGCAACAAGTAAAACAGGAAATGACAGATTCTCTTCACAGTTGTATATTTTTGGACCATCTGTGAAGAAGCTCTCCCACAAACTGAACTCGGCAGCAGATTGTAGTCGGACAAGAGAGTCTGTCAAAGTGAATGTATGGGATGGAAATGGGCTCAAAGGAACACGTTCTCACTTTTCTTTACTTGTCAAACCTGGTAATTTGTCCCACTTTGAGATGCTTTTTGAGCCTGATTGCTAGGGACATCCCAGTTAATAGTTTTGTCCCAGATATCAGCCATAAAAAAGAGAGAGAGACTCTTCCAATATATCGAGGGTGAGGTTCTGCCTCAAGTGGAGGAGTTCAAGTATCCCGGGGTTTTATTCATGCATGAGGGAAGAAAAGAGCATGAGATTGACAGACAGATTGGTGCAGCACCTGCAGGATTACTGACTCAATGCCGGTCTGTTGTGGTGAAGAGGCAGCTGAGCTGTAAGGTAAAGCTCTGTTTACTGGTCCGTCTACGTTCCTACTCTCAGCTATGGTCATGAGCACTAGGGACCGAAAGAATGAGATTGTGAATACGGGAGGTTGAAATGAGTTTCCTCTGCAGGGTAGCGAGACTCTCCTTTAGAGATAGGGTGAGAAGTTCAGTTGTCTGGGAGAGACTCGGGGTAGAACCGCTGCTCCTCCACATCGAAAGGAGCCAGTTGAGGTGGTTCAGGCATCAGGTAAGGATGCTCCCTGGGCGGCTCCCTTGGGAGGTGCTTCGGGCATGTCTGACTGGGAGGAGACCCCGGGGAAGACCCAGGACACACTGGAGAGACTATCTCTCGTTTGGCCTGAGAACGCGTTTGGGGTCCTTCCAGAAAAGCTGGAAGAGGCGGCTGTGGAAATAAATGTCTGGGTTGCCCTGCTCAAGCTGCTGCCCCGCGACCCGACTTCAGAACAAGCGGAAGATAACGGATGGATGGATGGACTCTGCCAATATAGTCTCAATTTGACACTTGCATTATGTAGCTTTTTGGCAGACGCTCATTTGGTGGCCTCTACTTGCTATCGTCCTGTGTCAGACTGATTGTTGCCTGGTAGACTCTTACTGACTGGCAGACCCAACAGACCATAGCTGTTAGGTAGCTAGATACTGAACTGAGCTACTTTTGTATTTTAAAATGCTTTCATACCACAGACACATTGGAGACTGGACAATGGCTGCTGGATTATGACTGCCATACCACAGTAATAAGTAATTATTACTTATTATGGTCTTATTTAAACATCGCTTCACATGACAAACCATTGTCTGATGGGATATTTTATTATAGTTTAATGTATTGTGTATATTAGAATGTTTTTACTGCGTCAGCAAAGCTTATGGTATTTTTTAACTTATGTTTCATATGAGCCAGAAGTCAAAGATAAATCTCATCTCATGGAATGGACAGAGTCATACTGATTGATTAATGCTGCAGCATGGTATAAAACCATAAACTGTAGGTCAACAAAGATTGGTAGAGTGTGGCAACCATTCTGATACAATCAATGAAAAATGCCTTGATCAGTCTATTCGGTGTATTTGATATTGATCGGATTGGGACATCCATAGAAGAGTTTAATTTCAGACTACTCACCACCGACCACAAAACAGAACCATTTAAGTGTTAAATTGTTAAATTGCAGCATTCAGTTTGTTAATATAGAAAAACGATGTTAAAAAAAAGACACTACAGACGTCTGATATTGTATTTTATTTGAGAAAACACTGATCTTATAGTTGAGTTAAATGTATACAAGTTGTCATGCAGGTCATTTTGAGCTCCAAGAAGGCAACATCAGTCGGTGCAGATATTTATTCCCCGCCCCCACCCCCAAAAATAACTTATTTTGAAATAATACACAACCAAATACAACTTTTTTATTTAATTTATTAAATTTGATTATACTTGTGTATGTTTTATTGCACAAGTGTAAAACTGGATATTTATTTTATTTTGCAATTATAGTTTAGAGTTAATGCGCAAATGCTGGCAGCCGAATCAAAAACATTTTGGAGACACCATAATCTCTTCCATTTTGTACCCAGTTGATAACGTAAAAGCATTTCTGATCAACTAATACCTCAGATTATTTCATCAAAAGCCTAAAAGCAACACTGAGCATTTAAAGCACTTTGGTTTTACGTTTTAGACACCAAATGACTTCTTCGAAAAACTGTGCAGATGTTACACTGTTCACGAGAAAATAAATGACTTTAGAAGCTGGAGAACCAACTAAGTCATTTCAGGGTAATTAATATTTTATATGAAACCAATTAAGTAATTTGAACCCAAAACAGATCAAAATAAAGGCGCGTCGTAAACATGAATTATTAATTAGCGGGGATTGTTTATCAGAAAGCTTTATTTGATCATCTACTAGGCTTTATTGATGCTTTTTTAGATGTCGATGTGAAGGAAGGGGTGCAGTCTGGTGTGTTTACGTTGGAGTTAATGCTAATGGTGACAATTAGCTGTAATCTCCCAGTTCAGGCAATATAAATCTTAGTTTTCACTTTCTTCAGGATTGCTGATGAGTTTGTTTGCAAAAAAGCCTGAATGATGAACACAAAGACTTCTCCACATGATAGAAAAGCAAACTTTTCTTTAAATGATAATGTTCTAGTCCAGATTCAGAAACAATGGATTTCTTACTAAAACTTCCTTGTTGTTCTGTTTGATTGCTCTTGTGTAACGACATCCCCATTGCACTCAAAGTAATCCAGTAGTCCTAGATTTCGTTTATTTCGGGCCTGCATTCATCCACTTTCCCTGCTTTTTAAATATTTGCAAATGAAACCCAGACCCCGTTCCAAGGTGCAACAAGTGGGGGATATCAGATCAAAGCGCTTGTAAGAAAACTGCATTAATCAAGAAATATTTTCAGGCCACCTCGAGCCTCGGGGATTCCTTTTTGGATCGTCAACATCTTTCGCCCCACTTATGAACCATTGCTCAGATGTTTCTTGTCTGAGCTCGATTCGATCCCCGGTTTTCTGTGAACGGAACGTCTCCGTAAGGAATCGCGTCCTGCAAAGGAACAGGTTCAGGTCCGTGGCCTGGTTCGAGAGGCAGCGCATGGCATTCTCTCAGCAGCATGATGAAAATACAACTGCAAGGTTGTGAAAGGACAGCAGTTTTCTTTCTTTGTTTGTCTTTTGGGCCCGTTAATGCTCTCATTTAGCCATTTTGCCCAGGCCTGGCAGACATTTTGGAAGGTTTCCCCAGTGGCGATTGTTGCGCCCCTTCCACCTATAGTCTTAGTAGTTGTATTTTCCCGCTTCTGTTACTGAAGATGTGGCTGTATTTGGCAGAAAAAGTGGCTTTGGCGGGACTTGCGGTTTTAGCGACACAGTTCTCCGTACAACCGCCGCCCGTTGCACGTGAGGCCCTTCGCTGTAACTGTGCTGCCGTGTGAGGCAGGCGCTGGCGAGTGATGCTCTCTGGACCTCGTTGTTGTTGCTGGTGTTCGTGTTGGCCATCGCGGCGGCGCCTGGGGGGCCGTTGCTGCTGCTGTTGGTGTTCATCCTGGCCAGAAAGTGTGCGTGTGTCCCCCGCTGGTTGAAGCTGTGATGGCGGGGGACAGCTCCGCCCGCCGCGCCCATCTTGATGAGGGAGTGGCGCTGAGATTGATGACGTGCCACAGAGACCCCGCCCCCTTCGGGTCGCTCCAGGATCACCTGCTGCTGGAGGGGAGTCGAGGAAGAGGAGGACGACGACGAAGGGATGGAGGTGGAGGAGGTGGGGTTGTTGGAGGATGAGGAGGATGAAGACGAGGAGGTGGCTGAGGAGGAGGTGGAGTTTTGAGGAGCTGCGTCCAGGTGTTTGGGGAGGCCGTCCCTCGGCAGCGTGGAGGTGCTGTAGTAAGAAGTGGATTCTGTCTCTGGTATCGGTTGCTGGTGATGGTTGCTGCTGCTGCCGTTGCTGTTGTGATGGTTGCTATGGTGATGGCTGTGGTTGTAGTGGTGCGTGCGGGTCTGGCCGTGGTGACTGTGATGATGGTGGGGATTATGGTGACTGTGATGATGTCCTCCTGAAGTCGACGGTCCAGGAAACAGAGAGGACGAGGAGGTGGACGTGAGGACCTTGATACCCCCGGTTCCCGATGCGCTGACCTCGTGGATGTGTTTGAGCAGCTCGTCCAGCGCCGACACATCCACCACGGCCTGGGGCAGCGACTGCTGGGAGTGGTGATGTGAAACTCCACCGCCGCCTCCTCCTGCCGCCGCTGCATGCTCATCGTTAGAGATCCTTCTCTCCTCAGGGAGGTGCAGCGAGGTCGAAGAGGCACCTGCTCCGTGGGCTGCTCCGTTGCTCAAACTGTTGCCGTTTTGATGAGAGAAGGGAAACACTTGCTGACTTAAAGAGTTCCCCACCACAGCCATGAAACCCTGAGTGGACGCTGAGCAGCTGGGGCCCGACTTGTTCTCCTTGGCGTTGTTGCAGTTTTGGTTTTTCTCGTACTGATGATGCCTCAGGGCCCTCATACTCTTAATGGGAAGCTCCGGGGTGGTGTCAGGTGTCGGCAGGCCGGAGAGCTCTCCATCACCCTGAGACAGAGACTAAACAAAGGTTAGACCACGACCTTCAGGATTTGCTTCTTTGTTTGTAACAAACCACAAACATACAACCTTTCATAAATTCTAAATAACACTATAAACTAATAAAGATAGAGTAGTCCCTCGATACTTTTATTAAATTTTATGATCTGGTTGACTACAATATTCTTTTAATATTGTACAAGGCGCAGAACCTCACATTACCCTCAAATATCCAAACACTTTTTGTAAAAAGACAGTAATTATAATCTTAAGGGTACAGACATATTATGCCTCAACATAGAACTAGTTTAAAGAGTAGGTCTACTATAATTTATGAAATTGGTCTATGGAATAGTTTAGAAAACAATATTAAAGTTGTAAATACATTGATTTTGTTTAAAAAATTGAATAAAATTAGGTTTCTGGGAAAATATGTTTAAATTGTTTTGTATCAAAACTTATAAATGGTAAAGTGTGATGAGTTATTTATTGTGTAATATTCTTTTGTGAGTTACTGTTGTTTAAATTGATTGTTTGAGTTGGTTCTGTTAAAAAAGGGGCAGACTGAATAAGATTTTATCTTCTTCTGCTTCCTTTCATTTTATTTACGGTTTGAGTTTTTATTTACGTGAAATTGTCAAAAGTTTTTGTTTTTGTGTTTTTTTTTTTTTTAAATTGGAATTTGAAATGAATAAAGATTATAAAATAAAATAAAAAAATGAAAAATACGTTGCGGTTCGACTTTTGTGGACTTGCTCTTTTACGGTTTTTCAAAGTAAGAAGTACACGGTACATGATTGTCAACTTTAATATTACTCACATGATTGTCAACTTTAATATTACTCACGTGACTGTAAGGTAAACAGTTAAGAAAAATAAATACTTTAGACAGGTGCCCCCATTTTGTAGTTTTCTCTCAATAAGTCTACACGGCATTGCCACTCAAAATTACTACATTTCCCAGAAGCCCCATTGCCTTCTGCTAAAATGGATGGAAAGTTTGGATCCAATCCAAAATAGTTTGGTCATTAGTCATAGTGACTTCGGCGTCCAGTCGATGCAGAGCCGCACAGAACCAACCGTGAAAAGGAGTCAGAGATTTATTTGTCATTTGGTACATGTGGTGGAACGAGATGATGTACACAGGGTCCCAGTTACATTATTCAATTCATTCACAACAACTCTCAACATTGTTCAGTTGCACCACATACGTAAGGTTCACCTGATTATAAGGCTCACTGTTGATTTTTGAGAAAATTCAAGAATTTTAACTGCGCCTTATAATCTGCAAATTTATGGTATACGTATGTTGTTAAAAATATGTAAGTGTAAGAGTTTAGAACATTACAAGCCTTAAAATATATTTAAATACTAAAATAAATGTAACGTCCCAACTTGGTGGATTTACACTTATTGCCGGGGTGTCTGGAACGTAACCCCTGCAGTGAACGAGGGACTACTGTACTTTTAAGTTAACAGTGAAGAAGATGCACCAAACTCATTAAAAAAAGCTTCAACTAAATTTAAAGAAAACATCAAAGAACTTGAAGGATTCTAATTAGTTGACAGTTTAATAGGATGAAGTTTCGTTCCTTGATGCAGGTCCGTGTTATTTTAACAATATTATAACACCCAGTTTTCGTGCAGTGCTTTATTTATTTTCACTTATCTTTCATTTTATTTACATTAAATAAAAGGGATAAATAGAAACATATTTCATGGATAAGCAAAGCCCCTGAAGTATGTGCCAACCTTATGTTGCTTCATTCATCACTAAGATTTAATTTTACTTCTTTTTGCTTTGATTTACTTAATCCTTACATAAGACAATTATAACTTGAGCTTTGTAAAAAATGCTAAACCACCATTACCTCAAGTTCTCCTACCTGGGAGAGGTTGAGGTCAGGGTCTCCCAGCTGCAGACCCTGGTGTCTGGGGGTGTGCAGATGTGGCTCAGCGCGCCCGTTGGGGATGAAGGAGCTGTACATTTTGGGCGTTGATACATCCAGCTTTTCATCCTGGAGGAAAAACAGATAGAGGTGATATTTAATGGTTCCAAACAGACTAATGAGGGACTTACATGAACATACTTTTCAGCAAAAAGGTCAAAGGTCGGCAGCAGCTCAGTGACTTTTATTTTATTTTATTTTTTGCTGAA
>JARVLU010000583.1:23477864-23488634 GCA_031762415.1 Simpsonichthys santanae | reverse complement strand
TTTGAAAAAAGAATGGACTCATAATGAAACAGTTAGTTGTAATGACTGAATAAAACACCAAGGTGAAGCTTATTATGCGTTCCCTCAGGGTGAAGGGGAGGAAGAAGATGAATATTAACGCTATTGCTTCTCGAAACTCCGGCAGTTACGTTGCATCGCCTCTGATGTTTCTTGGAAGCTGCAGAAATCGTCTGCAAATGTGTGAAAAATGTATATTTTTTTTCGTTTAAAGTGGACTTCACTCGACAGGCTTCATCTAAATGTTCAAAGTGACGGCGGTGTGCTTTTGAATTTATTTAATATTTTAGAAGTTTAATCGTTTTTAGGTTGAGCTTTTTTCTCCACCAAGAGAAAGGCTAAATGCTAAAATCACAAGTTTATGAATAAAACATTTTGACTTAATGTTAATTTGCATAAATTCCAATAACCAACACGAGCCTTTTCCTAAAGAGGTCTTGGTTAAAAAAGTTTGAATATATTTTCTGTGTTTGAATTTAATCAAACAACACAAATACAGTTCATTTTTGTGATAAATGTTTTAGCTGAGCAGCTCTTTAAAGAGCACATTTTAGTATTTCTGCATGTGATCCACCATCCACCGACCTTCGGCTGTCCCTCCAGCAGCCCGTTCAGCTTGGCGAGGGATCGCAGCGACAGCGCGTGAGGCAGCGACGCTTCGGGATCTTTCCCCAACCTCTTTGCCCGGTGGTCGGCGCTGCGGCTGCAGTAACACGACACCAGGAAACCAGACAAGATGGCCCCCAGAAGAAACGCCACCAGCACACAGGCAATCAGCAAAGTGTAGTGGACGTTGGCGGCGGTACGCTGATCTGTTTCAGGGAGATGGCGAATGCCTGGAAAACAGGAGAGAAAATTGAAAGAGCTTTTTCATCTTAAGTTCTTAGGGTGTCCAATTCTGGTCATCAAGGGCCACCATCCTGCATGTTTTACTTGTTTACCTGCTCCAGTACCTGATTCAGTGGCTGCATTACCTTTTCATGCCCTGCAGAAGTCTGTTAATCACCCATTCATTCAAATTAGGCATGCTGGAGCAGAGAAACATCTAAAAGATGCAGGATAGTGGCCCTCAAGGACCAGGACTGGACAATCATGTTGTAGGCAAATGTGCATTTTATTCATAGACTTTTACCAGTACTTGCCCTGATTAAAAACACTGAAGCCATACCTTGAATTTTTTTCCCCCATTAAATATGAAGCACATTAATTTCAGAAGTAGTCGTCTGCATTGTTTGATACTTCATTAGAACACTACAGTTTCCCTTGGCGTTATCCAAGAGGGCGCCTCACCCTGTTAAAAGAACTGAGCACCCCCCTCCCCCAACCCCCCCAAAAAAAGTTCCACTAATGGTCGGAGAGCAGAGATTGCCAAGGACAGGTCACCACAGGATACATGACTTTGACTTTGCATTAGAAATGTAGCACTCTGCTATGTTCAAGTTCGACAAGTTTAATGTCATTCACATCAAATGTGGTACATGAGGTGGAATGAAATTATGTGCACAGGGGCCCAGTCACCCAAAATAGCAAAATATAAAATATAAAAAGAAACAGTACGTGATGATCTAAGATATACACTAAGACATAAGCTAAACAAATGCCAAATAGTATGCTAAAAGAACTAAGATAAATGCTAAACACTAAACGCACCGTGTAACAACAGCAGCCAGAACATGAGTCTGTGGTGAGCAGATAGGTATGAGATAATCAGCAGCATGGATAATCAGCAGCACAGATAAGTCACATGACACCAATTAAAATGGCATTAGTGATTTTTTTTTTCTTTTCTTACAGTTACAGTTTCTAACAGTGCTCGTTACAAGGTGTTTCCTAGCGTTCAGAGTTAGACGGTATCTATTTCTGAAAAAGAAACCCAGTTTTACTTTCAGTTTGTTTACCAAGTTTTCAACTTGATGCTTAAAAGAATGACGTGAATTGACCAAGATACCCATATATTCGTATGAATGGACAAACTCTGGGAACACCATTTGAGGATAACACAGAAGGAAGGACCGCTGGAATTGACTTCCTGTTTGAAAACAACACCCCTTTGGTATTGTCAGCATTTAGCACCAGTTTGAGATGGAACAAATCTCACTGGATGATGTCGATTGCAGACTGTAAAAGCTGGAAACTCTTAGCAACTTTTTTTAGCTCGACAATAAACAACTGTCATCAGCATACAGTAGAAATGTAAGGATGCATCAAGAATGATCTGACCTACATTACTTATATAGATTGTGAAGAGGGTGGGTCCCAAGACGGAACCTTGTGGTACACCATTGTTAACAGTTAGATCACTATGTAGGGGAAAAACACTGCACTCAGTATATTTAATTACTAATATAACTAATTAGATGATGATGGAAAAAAGGTAATGAGATAAAAGTACAATGATAAATGTACACATGTTCCAGTCTGAACCACATGTGGTCAGTTTGCTCTATCATAAACCCATAAAACAATGTTTAATGCAGGAATTGCTAAATAAATTAAACCTCTAATTCAAGCTCAGACAAGAAAAAAATGGTTCAATTTAACAATTTAGACCCAAAAATTAGGATCACATTTTCTTAGTGATCTCCAGATGTCACCTTCAAGCATGGTGGAACTAAAAAAAGTGTTTTCTTCAATATATACCAACATTTTTATAGGTAGCCTACACCATATTTTTTGCCAAATAAGTCACACCTTTTTGCATAAATTTGCACGTTCTGCAACTTATACACCGAAGCGACTAATATACTCCCCCCATCCAATTTTCTTCATTGTGCATTATTATAACACAACTCAGTCTTTAAGATTATAACCTTTAAAGATGTCGTTTCCTTGAGTCAAAGTCCCATCAGGCCTTTTTCTTCCATGCATAATCACATTGATGAGGTGCATGTACACAATGTGAAATCAGATCAGCAGGAGTTTTTTTGGCTGGATGGGTAAATATTTTGCTGACAGCAAGTTGACAATACAGTTGAAGAGGAGAGGAAAACTAATGGATGAGAGTTGAAACCAAGGTGAACAGGAGAAAGACGAGAGAGTGAAAGACAGGAAGTAGGATGAGGCTTAATGAGGCGCTTTACAGGTGAGAAATCCTCATGACAGACAAGAGGAGAAGACAAGGAGGACATAAAGGTGAGATCTGACATCTGGAGAGGCGAAAAGAAAAGGAAGTGATGAGATGATTTAAAGGAGAGAGATGACGAGGCTGACAAAAGGATGAAGGTATGATGGGAGAAGGAAAGGAGGATGTGGAGGAACAGAGATGAAAGAGGTTTTGCTTGGCAGCGTTCACCTCATCAGGTTCAGGTACACCATCAAAGCCTCACAGATACAATGACTCATCAGTCTGTCCAGCAGCAGTGACGCATGAAACCCCACGCTGCGTTCAGGGGAGGAGGAGAGGGTCTCCACTAATCAATACTTTGATGCACAGATTTGAACAGTTGCCACATCTGGACTAAACATAAGGATAAATTCATAGTTTGACAAAGATGTGACGGTTGTTGCAGAGGCTTCATCCAAAACTACTTAAAAGAAAAAAAAAAGAAAAAAGTTTAATGTGTAAACTAATTATTTTTATAATGAGGAGACCCAGAACCAACTGCTTTGATTTTTTTTCTGATCATCAGGACAAATTAAATGTTTAATTATTCTGGCTGCTAAATGGGGAAAAAGAACAATAATAATGTAAAAAAAAAAAAAACAATAATAATAAAAATGAAAGCTTCAATTTTTGTGCATTTGAACCCAGATAAGACCTGCAGTTGTGCAATTAATACAGTATTCTGTTAAAATATGACAAAATAAAACATGCAGCCTTTTGACTTCCATATTTAGTGCTGAGTGTTTAATTTATATAATGTTATCAGTGGATGTCTTATGAGTAATGTTTCCGTTTTACAACATAAATATGCTCCATTTATATCCATCCATCCATTATCTTTACCCATTTTTTTCCATTTTCAGGTTGCAGGGGTCAATGGTGCCCATATCCAGCCATCACTGTGTGAGACTGTGTGTGGAGGGGGGGACGACACCCTGGACAGGTCTCCAGTCCATCACAGGGACACACAGAGACAAACGAGACAAACAACTATTCACTCTCACTCACAACTAGAGACAATTTAGAGTTACCAATCAGTCTCACATGCATGTTTTTAGTCTGTGGGAGGAAACTGAAGTACCCAGAGAAAACCCATGCATGCACATGAGAACATGCAAACTCTGCCCAGATAGACCCCACCAGCTGGGATTAGATCCGACAACCTTCTCACTGAAGCAGCAGCTCTACCAACTGAGTCACAGAGTCACCCTTGTTCATTTATATTAATTTCTGAAATCTTTTAGTAGAGCTTCACCTGCATGTGGAAGTTGCAATATTATCTGCACATTTTCAATAAGTACGCATGTTTTTACTTTATGTACTTAGAATATTCATGTTTTTTATGCCTTATAGTTTATTTAAAATCAATATGAACCATTTGTTAGTAGTTTTTCAGGCTGCATATAGATTTAAAAGCACCTCTACATGTAGTGGCTTTAGATGTGTTGAAGCTGAAAATGTCTTGTGGTCATAAAATAAGTAAAAAGTCAGACTCTAGCGTATGAAACTGGCTCTTCCTGCATTTCATCTGGTTTGAAAAATCACATCAGCTTTTGATGGATGGCTGCGTCCGCCATCGCTGAGTCACCGCTGCTGCTCTCTCCGGTGATTAACCATTTTAACTGATGAAAACTGTGACTTTCAGGTTGACGGTGTTTATCTTAAGCCCCCGTTTTGCCCTGAAAGCTCCCTCTTCCTGCGACACACACAGCGGGCAGCCGTCCAGGCCAGAAGCCGAAAGGTCGATTTGCCTCTCGGACACTCAGAGTGCATTTTATACATCAGCTGACGCCTCGCGAACAGGTTGAGATTAGATTCTTAAGAGGACGGGGGGAAAAGGTTTAATGTTCTGGAATAATTTCCACAGTTTTGCTTCAGCCTTCTTCAAAAAAAGTGGAAAAAAAACAAAAAAAAAACAGCATTTTGCATTGTTTAAAATGTGTCGTGTACAACCTTGAGACTGACTTTGGAGTTTTAGATGGGACTCCATGAGCCTCAAGTTAAATGGCTTTAATTTAAACAAAAACAAAGTCATGGTCATGAGTGTTTGAAGCAGATAAAATGCATTAAATATAAAACTAAATTTATTTTATACATCTTGTATTCATGAGCTTTTTACATCTTGCCGAGGTCAGTGAGAAATAAATAAATCTGTGGGGCTATTTATCACGAGTCTGAGCTTTTGTTGTGAAATGAGACATATTTAGCAGACCTAAAAGAGCAGTGGACTTCCTCTTATTCCCTAGTTAAGTTAAAGTGCTCAGCCTTGGTTCATGTCCATGAAAACCTGATCAAAGGGGCGAAAACGCTCCAGAAACAGAAAGCTAATTCCGTGCCCTTCACTGGGAGCCGTTAGGGGATTTTCCTCCCTGCTCCCAGTTGGTGTGGGACTTAAAGTGGCAACCATCTCCAACCTCAAAGCCAGAGTGGCCTCTAAGCTTCTGGGGCTTTACTTTGATACAAGAAGCCACGGAACAAATGTGCCTTTTATTCAAAAGTACTTTTGAAATTGAGCAAGCAGTCATTACACGTCCAGACAGAATTAACACACACACACACACAAACATGTATCCCTAGAGTTTAAGAGACAATTTCATGTTCGTTATTTTCACTCTTTTATCTCCGTCCTTCAGTCTGACAGTTAAAAATAGGATGATGGAGACACCAAGAGAAAAATATTATGCTAATTACAGTCCAACATGGAAATGTTTCATTCTCTGCCCTCCGTCTTTGCTCCTTTCTTCTTTGCTCTGTCAGTTTGAAAGTTTCTCCTTCGTTGCCGTCAGCCCGGATGGTGAAAGTTTGACATCTGGGATGAAGATTCTGGGTGAAACCTTGACTTGTCACGTTTTTAGCCACATTATCTGTCAGTCTATATTTTACAGTGTACAGCAAGTCTGAATTGCCATAATCTTTGGCCTATAAGTCGCAGTTTTTTTTTTTTTTTTGCATAATTTGCATGCCAAAACAACAAACAAATTTATGGCTTTTTTCCCATATTTATAAACCAGTTTTTGGTTGAGATATGACCGTTTTCATTCATTCCGACTGAAAATATTGAACACTACCATTTCCAGCCACTAGATGGCACTCAAGTAGTATGGCATACCGTTGTGTCATGTAATAGGTAAAAGTAGCTGTTAATGACACAATCAGCTTGCCATATTCTACCTCCTTCATCCACCTCGCCTGGAGCAACCGTCAAACCAGCTTGATTTCACTGCACGACCCCAGCAAAATGCAGGTAATATGACCATTGAAGTGCATTTATTGAGTAAAAGTTCAGCTGAGACACGCCTTTGTTATATTGCTGAGCAAACAAATAATTGTTTTAGGTGCTTATCTTGTTTAATTTTGAAGAAATGTGCAGCGTCTCTCCTTCCTGATGCGCTCCCGGAGCACCGAGACAACTATTACTTTTGACAATACAGCTGACTTAACCATCAAAGTGCATTTATTAAGGAAACGTTCAACTGAGACACACCTTTACTATAATTTTGAGGAAATAAATAATAGTTTTAAGGTGCTTATCTTGTTAAATTCTTGTTAAAGTCCTCCCATGCACGCTCCTGCGGCCGCCATTTGGCAGCCCATTACTTTTTGGCACAACACCAGCCCACATTTCCAGGTTGTCAGTGGTGACATAATAGATGCGACTTATTCAATGAAGCAACATACAGTATTTATGTATTTTTCCACTTTATTAGACATATTTGGACTGATGAGGCTTATAGGGCGGTGCAACGTATACGGCGGAAAATACGGTAGTGACCATGTAGTTCTCTCTTTCATCTGTCCTCAGATTCACTCTGTCTAAAACTCCATCTGCTTATCTCCATCCTCTGCTGTTTTTCATTGAATTCAGCTGAAATCAATAGAGTCTGTCTAGGAGGATATAATTAAATTGATCAGACAAATGAACCGCACGAGTAGATTCTGCAAGAAGCCATGAGGGGAATTATTAAAAACATACTGAAAAGCTTTATTAAAGAGAGGTTAGGTACAGCAGATTTCCACCAGAAGGCAAATCAAAGTGTCTCATATAAGTTTTTAGGGCACCGACATGTGGAATGTGAGGTTTGGAATAAAACAAACCAAACTTCAGACAAAACTATTAAAAAATAATAATAATAATAAAAAAATTACAAAATAGACAATATGAAGTCATTGTTTATCAACTTCCCAGCAGTGCAGACACTGAGTTTTTGCTGCATTATCTTAATCATTTTAAGTTTTGATGAAAAGTTCAGTTGTCTGGGAGAGACTCTGAGTAGAACCACTGCTCCTCCACATCGAAAGGAGCCAGTTGAGGAGGTTCGGGCATCTGGTAAGGATGTTCTATGGGCGCCTCCTTAGGGAGGTGCTTCAGGCATGTCTGACGAGGAGACCACAGGGAAGACCCAGGACGTGCTGGAGAGACTATAGTCTCTCAATTGGCCTGGGAACTCCATGAGGTCCTCCCAGAAGAAGAGGAAAAAAGAAAGGAAGGAGAGGAAGGAAGGAAGAAGATGAAAAAAAGAAAGGAAGGAGAGGAAGGAAGGAAGAAGATGAAAAAAAGAAAGGAAGGAGAGGAAGGAAGGAAGAAGAAAAAAGAAAGGAAGGAGAGGAAGGAAGGAAGAAGATGAAAAAAGAAAGGAAGGAGAGGAAGGAAGGAATAAGATGAAAAAAAGAAAGGAAGGAGAGGAAGGAAGGAATAAGAGGAAAAAAAGAAAGGAAGGAGAGGAAAGAAGGAATAAGATGAAAAAGAAAGGAAGGAGAGGAAAGAAGGAATAAGATGAAAAAAGAAAGGAAGGAATGAATGAAGGAATGAATGAATGACTGAATGAAGGAAGGAAGGAAGAAAGGAAGGAAGGAAGAAGAGGAAGAAGAGGAAGAAAGGAAGGAAGAAGAGGAAGAAAGGAAGGAAGAAGAGGAAGGAAGAAGAGGAAGAAGAGGAAGAAAGGAAGGAAGAAGATGAAAAAAGAAAGGAAGGAGAGGAAGGAAGGAATAAGATGAAAAAAAAGAAAGGAAGGAGAGGAAGGAAGGAATAAGATGAAAAAAGAAAGGAAGGAATGAATGAAGGAATGAATGAATGACTGAATGACAGAAGGAAGGAAGGAAGGAAGGAAGGAAGAAGAGGAAGAAAGGAAGGAAGAAGAGGAAGAAAGGAAGGAAGAAGAGGAAGAAAGGAAGGAAGAAGAGGAAGGAAGAAGAGGAAGAAAGGAAGGAAGAAGAGGAAGAAGAGGAAGGAGGGAAGGAAGGACGGAAGGAATAAGAGGGAGGAAGGATGGATGGATGGACGGAAGGCCGGAGCAAAATTTTTATTTTAAAGCAGACAAAACAGTTTCAAGAACAGAATCAATGTTTTGGTTGCTAAACTTTTAAGTAATTTCACTTCCTGAACTTATCTTGAACAAGGATTGAAACTATAAAGTGATGAAAAAAGTTAAATCAGATCAACTATGAAAAAGAATAAATAAAAATCAATAAATAAAACTGACCTAAAGTGGTCCCAGCCTCAACAGTTTGCTGCATAAAAAGCATTGTTTCTAAATAATCAGCTATAATAACTGTGTGGTGACTTAACATGGGTTTTCCACTGAAATGCTGCTGTTTTTAACCAGTTACAACTAAACTATGTAAAATACAAGATTAAGCTCAGCTCATTAACATTTGACAATACACATACATTATTGTGCATTACGTAAAAAAAAAGTTTGGAAAAAAATCAGCATTATGAATTAAATTAAATATTTAAATCACCTAATTTGTTAAAGAAAGCATATATATATTTTAACAGAATTGCATTTTCGCAGCTTTGGACAGTAAAGTGTTTATTGTCTGTTTACTCAATGCAAGGGACGGTTTATAGAAAGAGTTATGGTTGTCGGTGCTAAAGAAAGTTTTCACTGACCTGCTTCATTATCACGACTAAATACATCGGAACAAATGCAACAAACTGACACGGAAGTAGAATCAGATTATCAGAAAAATATCAGACCAGACTTACAGAAAATACTTGATGAAAAGCAGCAACAAGCTGAACTTTTACTCTGTGCCTGACTCAATACTCAAGACAACCACAGCAAATGCAACAGATACTTTATTTGTTTTCTCGTGTTAACAAGTGTAGAAAAATTCAAAACTAAAGTTAATGTGTAAAATTAATTTTGGACGTGAAAACAGCAGAAACATCAGAATAGCTCATCTCTTGCTGGGATAATGATCCGTGCCTCGACGGATGTCCTTCCTCCAAGACATTAAAAATTTATTGAATTCACAAATACAAAGAGACAACGATTATTATTTACCGTATTTTTTGCTGTATAAATCACACCTTTTTGCATAAACTTGCAAGTCCTGAGACTTATACACTGAAGCAACTAAAATATGTTTTTCCCCACCATATTTATAACCCAACTTTTGGCTGAGATCTGACAATTTCATTCATTCTAAAATGGAAAATATTGAACACTACTATTTTCAGCCACTTGAGGGCCTTTGACTAATATGGCAAGCCAAGTGTCTTATTAATAGGTAAAAGTGGCTATTAATGAGATACTTGGCTTGCCATACTAGGCCACCTTTGTCTCGCTCTAGAACTCCTGGAGCAAACGTACTGATTTGACCATTAAAGTGCATTTTTTTTAAGGAAACGTTAAACTTAGACACACCTTTACTATAATGCTGATCAAACAAATAATTGTTTTTAAGTGTTAATCTTGTTGAATTCTTGTTAAAGTCCTCCCGTGCATGCTCCTGCAGTGGCCATTTGGCAGCCAATCGATTCTTGGCACAACACTTTTCTGGGTGGTCAGCAGTGACGCAAAATAGATATGACTTATTTATGTTATTTTTAAAGACATATTTAGATTGATGTGTTTACATGGTGATGCAACGTGTTTGATGGCAAGTACGGTAAATGCCAGATTCATATTGGGATACAGTTTTTCAGATTTTGTAGCAACTACAATAAAATCTGTCAACAAAGAGCTCTGTAGGTAGGCCTTAATACACAATTTTGTAACAATTTGATAATTCCAGTTTTTTATTTGTAGCAACAAGCGCGAGATAAAATCAATATTGAATTCTGTCTTTTAGGTCGAGTGATGCTAAAGTTAGGCTCCAGAAATGTCCAGCCCATTAGCATGCTCCACGGCCCACTTGTTCCCTTATTGGTATTCACACGCAGCCCGACCCCAGTGACAGAATTTGTAGAGTGATGAAGTGAGCAACACAGAGAATGACAAAAAAAAAAAAAAAAGAAAAGAAATGACACAGAGACGAGGGAGGATGAGGGAAACTGTTCAAAATCAAACTGAAAGAGAAAAATGAGAGCAGGTGCGACAAGAGGGTCGAGAAAACGGAGAGAGTTTGTCAACTCTGGCTTTTGGCTTGACCACTGAGAAGCAGCGTAACCGACCCACTCCCACCCACTTTAAAGGTCAGACAGTGCACACCTGAAAGACTGCAGAGGTGTGTGTCACGTGTGTGTGTGTGGCTTCCTCTGCAGCAGAACGAAAATCGCTGCTCTTCAGCGACTCTGCACTCCCGATTTTCATTTAGTCTCCGCCGTTCAGTATTTAAATGAATAACAGTGACACATTTATGGTTCAGAGGATTCAGAGGGCTGCTGGGTGGGCGGGGGGGGGGGGGGGGGGGGGCAAACA
>JARVLU010000583.1:23461979-23473819 GCA_031762415.1 Simpsonichthys santanae | reverse complement strand
TTGTCGGTACCGGGGTTTGAACCGGCTATCTTCCGATCACAAACCCACCGTCTAACCACTTGCGCCACCACTCCCCCAAGAATGAATGTAATCATCATATCTCAGCCAAAAATTGGGTTATAAATACGGGGTACAATGTATTTTAGCAGCTTTAAGTTGCAGAACTTGCAAATTTATGCAAAAATGTGCGACTTATATGGTGAAAAATATGGTATTTGCTCTAGAACTTTTACTGGTAAAGCAGATAGAACTTTTGCTTTAGCTTCTTTTTAGAAAGTACATAAGGTTGGTTTATTTCAAATACGAGTAGAACTTTTAAATTTTAATAGATAATTTCTAAATCATTAAGACTGAGCAGCAGAAAAAATGCATCAGTAGACATTGTAGAAGCACTCAATCTATATGATTCTTTTGGTTTGATATCCTTTACTGAGTCAAAAATATCATCATCACTCAGAGCCTGCTGGAGACTCATTAGCAACAAACAGCAGCCTGAAATCCACCCAGAGAAGCTCCGTACACCCTTCCACTTATTTTGCTCCGGCGCAGGGAGAAGATGAAGACAATTAGCGTCAACACAACCGCTTTTGGCTGCTTTCTAACACCTCCCATCCCCGCCTGTTCGGCATGAGCCACATAACGCTCAGTCCATTTGTAAGAGCTCCAGCTCATTAAAAAGCACTTTAACACGCTTTGATGGCTCTTTTGCCTGCTCATACACACATAACACACATGCTCTTGGAAAGAAAACATCTCACCAAGCAATTGGCAAACACATTATCACACACTTTTTGCACTTCTACATGTTACGAACACAACCCTTTGTTTTACCTTATTGTGCTGCAAAGTATATCTGAAACAATCATAAATTATAATTACCCTCTTTGTGTCTTTGGTGTACACACTCTGTAATTAGGATGTTGCCTTTTATGGAGTGAAGAACCAAGAGCATGCCTTTGGGCTTCACCACAGAGACAAGAACTGCATCTGTTGGCATTTTTCTGAGCTGCATTAACAATCCAGGAGCAAAGTGCAGGTGAAAAGGTCAGAACTCGTATTTTAAATTAAAGTGTGTTGGAAAATAGGAATTCAAAACTTAAAAAAACTAAAATGACTAAGAAATAGAATAATATCATGACTAATATTTCCTATAATTGATAATAAAGTACACTGAATATGCTGCAAATAGAAGGAATAGTAGTTCAAGTAGTAAGTAGTAGTTTTAAACCCTTCCCACACTCTCGCAATATTCTAAACAATGTTCTAAACTCTAAATGCTCTAAAAGACACAGAATGTCATGATTTCAGTTCTCTGCTCTTGGCCACGCCCACTTGTCCACGCTGCACAGAGAACAGCTGATCAGCAGCAGCAGGAAGTTGATCCTGCAGTTTGGGCTGCACAAATGTGCAGCATGTGCTCAATAATTAAAAATAATTGATTTGAAATAAAAATGCCATGCTGATCATGCAGCTCATCCATCAATCAGCCAACTGTGTGTCATGTCAAATCTTATTTTGAAAAACCGTGATAGAGTGAGTCTGCAATAAATGAACCGCAAAATAGTGAGGGACTACTGTACACTAAAAAAGCCTAATACTGTAATTAGGTATGAAACAAAAAAATAAATAAATAAAAGTTTTATGATGCATGACTTGGTTCAGAATCTGACAACCTTCAGCAGGCCTCTTATCTTTTTTAACTACCATACTTTTTGGACTATAAGTCCCATCTTTTTGCATACATTTGCAAGTCCTGCAACGTATAGTCCGAAGCAACCTATATTTATAAGCTAAATTTTGGCTGAGATCTGACAATTTCATTCATTTTGACATTGAAACTACTGTATTGAACACTACCACTATTTCAGGTAGTATGGCAAGCCAAGTGTCTTATTAATAGGTAAAAGTGACCATTAATGAGACACTTGGCTTGCCATACCAAGCCACTTTGGTCTGGAACGCCTGGAGCAAACATCAAATCAAGTTTATTTTGCCGCGCCGCTCAGGTGAAATGCAGCTGATTTGAACTTTAAAATTCATTTATTAAGGCAAAGTTCAACTGAGACAAAACTTTGCTATAATTTCAAACAAACAAACAATTGTTTTTAGTGTTAAGCTGGCTAAATTCTGGTTAAAGTCATCCTGTGCATGCTCCTGCAGCCGCCACTTGGCTGCCAATTGATTTCTGGCACAACACCGGCCCATGTTTCTGGGTGGTCAGCGGGCCGGTGACCACCCGGTAATAGATGCGACTTATTTATGGTTTTTTTCCCCACTTTATTAGACATAATCGGACTGATGCAACTTATATGGCGGTGCAATTTTTAAAGTAGAAAGTACGGTAAAGATGGCAGCTTTTTGATGTTCAGCAAGGTGAAAAGAAGACAACTGTTTATTTTTTTTCCATTTCCTCCAGCAGTGGTGTTGGTGCTGGTGTGGTGGGAGGATCTAACATGGATGTCCTGACCTCCTTCACTGAGCTGCAGCTTTCATTCTCTCAGACACACATTTGTAAATGCAGCTCCGGCTTTCATCCATGTACACACACACACACACACACGGTGTGAGACATTTATTTATTTTTGATCCAGCATCAGAACCTGAACGTGTCAGGCACAGACAGACAGACAGACATGACGTGCTGCTGGACGGTAGAGATAAGGACAGATAGTCTATATTAATAATATACATTCCTGATTTGAAATGGTGATGGACACATGTGCAACTACCAGTAGTCCAAAATTCAAACGGCAGCTTTTGACAAAAATAAATACATTTCAGAGTAACATAAATAAAGAGAGAGTCTGTTGCAAACTTCTGTTGAGTTTAAATCATCTAATAAATATTACATCATATTAAAAAGGAATGATGGCGCAGAGGTTAGAGAAGGTATGACTGTGATAGGAAGGTCGCCGGTTCAACTCCCCGGACTGACAACATCAAAATGTGGGTGGGAATAGTGAAGCACCCACACTTGCCTCCACACTCATTCGCCCCACCCTGGGTCCTTGAGCAAGGCTCTTCACCCCGGGCGCCCTGGATGCAGCTCTCTGCTCCACACAGAGGGCTGTGGTAGCTCAGTGGTCTGCGGTTGTGTCACGATGGGTATTCAGCATAAAAACAATCACCAAGTCTTCATGCAAATTAGTTTATTGTGGCAACCCCAGAAGCGAGCAGCCAAATTGATTTTTTTTTATTTTTAAATCAAATCAAAATTGAATTAGGACCAAAATTATGTGTTTTTGTTCAATTTAAATATGTCTCATTATTTCCCCTAGTTTATCTAATGATGGCAATTAAAAGCCAACAATTTTTCATAGACAAATAAATAAATAAATCCCAGTCTGACACCAACAAGGTTAATGATTGCCTCTAAAAGTTTTAATGTATATTCAAGACAATAATGAGTTAGTTTGGGTTCATTTGTTTATTTTGGGGCGGCTGTGGCTGAGTGGTTAGAGCAGTCGTCTGAAGTGTCCCTGGGCAAGACACTGAACCCCTCATTGCCTCTGATGTGTGTCCCATTGGTGAATTAATGTGATAAAGCTCTGATTATTCTCTACAGATTAAGATTAGCTTTGTAGAGATCTAGAAGAGTTCTGTATGAATGGATAAATGAGGCAACAGATTGTGTTGTAAAGTGCTTTGAGTGTCTTGAGTACACAGAAAGAAGCTAGATATAAGCATCATTTATTGACACAAAACATCATAGTTATCCTTTTGTTGATGAACTTCACAAGTCAAAGCTTAATGTCCACTCTTCATCAGTCTGGTGAGGCTCTGCTCTCCGCTGACCGCTGCCCTGAGCATGTTCAAGAGGCGAAACTGAAAATTCAGTTCAATCTTCTGATTCCACTGAACAGTTGTGTAAAAACTGCATCTTTAAAATGTTTACTCATAATAAATTGGATGATATTTAACAGGACAAAAAACTGGAATAAGCCTGGATTAAATACAGTTACAGTAGTCCCTCGTTACTTCATGGATCATTTATCACAGACTCGCTATATCGCGGTTTTTCAAAATAAGATTGGACATGACGCACAATTGGCTGATTAATGGATGAGCCGAATGATTAACATGGAATTTTTTATTAAAAATAAATTATTTTAAATTATTTAGCACCTGTGTGCAGCCCACATCTGCAGAAAAAGCTTCCATCTGCAGCTGATCAGCTGATCTCTGCTCTGCAGTGGAGAAGTGGGCGTGGCCAAGAGCAGCAAGTAGTAGAGAGCAGCTGGAGCTGAAATCATGACATTCTGTGCTCTTTTAGAGCATTTAGAGTTTAGAAGCTTAAACAAACTACTACTTAATACTTGTACTACTATTCCTACTTCATGGTTTTTCACTTATCAAAGGCTTCAGGGTACGCATCCCCCACGATAAATGACGAGGAACCACTGTATTTGCTTTGAAAAGTGACTTTAGATGTCTTTTTTGTGATGTGGCACCACATAAAACAAACTGAAAAGCCTCTTTAAACATTCACACTTACTGGGAAACTTCCTGATCTGAATACGCAGACTAAAACTCACAACATTTAGACGTACACAAGTAAGTTTGAGGCTCAAGAAAAACATATTGGATATTTTAAACTAATCAAACAGCTGAAACTAAATGCAAATTAAATCCTAATGTTTGCATTAATCTTGCAGAGTGTTTGCGCTCCTCATAGCTGCAAACCAGCTCAGTCATTCTCAAAGTTCAGGCTGGGACCCCGTCGTGGTCGTAAAACACCAAGTGTGAGGATTTGGAAAATTGACAAACATAAAATGATTTTCAACAGAATTAGCCTAAATTGTTACAAATACCGGTAATGATCATAAACATTGATCATGTTTGACAAGGTTCTTTGTTGAATGGTTTAATAGGAAGGTTTAGCTAAATAAATTGGGTAACGAGTCTCTGCAGTTTATATTTTGTGGGTCAAAACAGACGAATATTTGGAAATCTGGTTGACTCTACGTTTAATGGGTGTTGACCTGCTTGCAAATGTTTTGGACCCAATGATGAAAATATAAATCTAATCATGTTCACGTTTTTTGTGGCACCTCCACCCCGTAAGCAGCAGATAATGACTTTTGCTTTCAAATGATGTTGCAAAATGTAATGAAATGTATGGGAAACAATAAAGTTGATTGCTAATTGTTTCACATATGCTACAAAACAGACTGTTTGGTAAGTTAAAAAAAAAACAAGCAAAAAGAAACCTAAAAATCCACTGACTATAGAAATGATCGTAAAACACAAGAGATGAACAAGTGACAAGTTATCCCATGAGAAAAAAATAAATATATCTAAACTATTTATGTGTATACCACTGAGGCTAGCGATACTAGACGGAGTTTAATGGAAAGTTATTGAGCTGTTGTCTGGGAACCTTAAACATAAATGTCACGTAACAGTTGCTGTACAGTGATAAGATAATTAACGCTTCAATTAAACTGAATTTTGAGCCTTTGGGCATGGCTTAAATGTCAGCGTCTCACTTTTATGAAATTACAAACAGAAGGGGCTGTTGTGCTACATGTGAATGTGAGTCACCCCCACCGTCTCCCCCGAGGCAACAGAGAGCCCACAAACCACTGCAAAGAGCTGCTCTGCGTGTGACAGCAGCACAGCGATGCTGAAAACAGCTAGATGCTGTTGGAATAAATGAGGTCTGGGAAATAAAACACACCATCTATGTCCTTCACACACAAGAGGAATGTTCAAGTAAAAATCTTCACGTAGAACCACCCGTTCAGGTAGGTTTTAAATTGCTTAAAGGCTCGTCAAAACACAGGCAAACTCCCAGAATGCACTACTGCAGTCCTGCTGAAAAGTACTAGAAGGCAATCACAGCTAGTTTTGTCTTTATATATATGTACTAAACCAATTTAAACATCACAGGCATTTACTGATGTACCACCTCTATAAGCCAGGATACAATTTGTTTTGATAAAGTGCAATTGTTCACAGCTGTGTTGAAATTGTCTCCTTGTTACATGGTTTAGTAAAAGTAGTGTACAGAATAGAAAAAATATATACAGTATATATATATATATATATATATATTTCAGAATAAAATTCTAAATCTTGCTTACAAAGCAACAACCTAGCTCTATCGTATATTGCATACCGCATCATGAAGGACCACACTCACCCAGCACACACCTTTTGCCTCGCTCCCCTCAGGAAGGAGGTTAAGGAGCATTAAGTGTAGAACAACTAGACTGAGGAACAGCTTCTACCCCGAGGCTGTTAGACTCATGAATATCTAACCAGGATAATCACTGTGAAAAATCACATGTTGCTGCTGATCTGTTCCATGTTGCTGCTGATCTTTTTCATGTTGCTGCTGATCTGTTTCATGTTGCTGTGTTCATTCATACTCATCTGCTCATGCAGACTCATGTCAGTGCTGCTGTTCGTTTTTGTACTACTATTGCTTAGTGTACTTTTACTTAACACATTTCTTAGTTCATATCTTAGATCTTGTTACTGTTTTTCTTATACATTTGATGCTCTTGTTGGATGGAACTGGGACCCTGTGCACACAATTTCGTTCCACCACAGCATGACAAAAAAAAAAGACCCTTGAATCCTTGAATATTACAGAGCTTATTGTTCCATGTTTTCCAAACAGTGCACTTTGCTCTCAAACTGCAGGTTTACTTGTGGTGCCTAGAGGTTCCTAAAGCAGAATGAGAGGCAGAGCTTTTATCAGGCTCCTCTCTTGTGAAACTTCCAGTTTCTGTCTGTGAGGCTGACACTTTGTCCAGTTTGAAGATTAGGTTCAAGTCTGTTCTTTTTGATAAATCCTATAGTTAGAGTTGGCTTGAGTTTCCTGAGCTATCCCTTATGCTGCTATAGGACACACTGACTGCATGTCTTCACTCTGCTGCTGTCTTTACTCACTCTACGTGTTTTGTTTTTTAAATTTTTCTATTATTGACTTTTTTTTTTAATTAATTTTTTTTTTTAACTTTCTTCCAATAGTGTGCACACCTGCACCTACATCTGGACCTGCCATTCTGTTTGTTTCTCCTTCCTGTCCTCTCAAACCCAGCTGGTCGAAGCAGATGGCCACTCATCCTGAGGTTACTTCCTGTTAAAAGTGGGGTTTTCCTTCCCACTGTTGCCTTTGTGCTTGCTGAGGATGAGAAACTGCAACGAAGTGAAGATCCAATGCGTCTGCTGGCTTCCTTCCTTAGATTGAGAACTTTTACTAACTGGCTTTTTTATGTGTGTGAATGTTTTTGTGCAGTGGCCTGAGACAACTTCTGTTGTGATTTGGTGCTTTTATCCAACACTTGGCTGTGAATTCTCAGTGTATGATGATAAAATATGTGTTTCAAATGCAAAAACAAAAGAAGAGTGTTATCCCCTCTACAGTCTACAGTACAGTGGCCACGGTACGGTGAGTGAACATTCTGAACACAGCGCTAGTGCAGACCAACTGGAAGTCTCACAAAGGTTCTGGAGACATTTAATGGCACGTATAAACTCTGATCCTTGTTGTATTAATTTGCATTCTCAACTTTCTCAACAAAAAGTCAATGTACTTTTTGATGGTACACTAGGAGGCTTAGCACTCTGTAGGTCACCAGCAGAATAAACTTAATTTACCGAATCGTCAGCGATGCAATAAGTAATACAAAGGTCACAGACGGCACTCATGTCATGCGAGAATCATTATAATTTGCATTTGTATCAGTCATTTTGCACAATGTCAACTCTAATCAAAAAAAAAAAAAAAAAAAACTGCAGTGTAAAAGCACACAGCAGCATAATGGCCAATTTATGTCCATTCAGAGCCTAAACTAAACCCACAGGGGCCTCCTTCCCAGTGCATTAAATAAGCAATTTGTAGCAAAAACGCCATTATGAGAACAGTTCCCGGCCAAACGATGTCATTACAGTAACTACAGTTAGTCTGGCGTAGCTCTGCAGATGAATACAGGTGCATGTGGGCTGTAGCATCACTCATTCGGTGTAGTGAGAGTCCTTCATGCTTGGCTGCCTCACGTCACAAAGTTAATACCTCAGAGACCGTTATGGAGGAAGTACCTGCCGACAGTCTTGCTATATAGAACACCAACACCATTCACTTCTGGCTTTATCGCTCAGAGTTTTACAAAGAGGAACTGGAGAATAAGCGCCATGCAGACGAGAGTTAAAGAATGTGTGAGGAGGATAGTGCCACTTTACGTAGGTGTGCTCATGCAATTCACTCTTTTGGCAACATCCACAGCCTTAATGGAAATCTAATATGTGAATGTCAGTTTATCACAAACAGTCAAAGCCTTTTTTTAATCCTAAAGGAGAATTAATTTCACATTTGATATGCCAGCAATCATAGTTGGGCTAATCTTCACACAGCAACATTTAGACCTGGGAACAATTTAAATGTAAACCAGGCAGGAAAACAGAACGTCTCTGGATCGAATCAGAAACAAATCAGGAGCATTATGGGAAAACTGTAAAAACTGTTTAGAATTAATTTATTAATTGCCTTATATGTATCTTTTCAACAGAATAGTTTGAATCATTTTCTAAAATATAAACATTGACTCCACTTTTTTTACATCATTTTCCAAATTATTCCATAGACCTATTCCCTGTGTTGTAGTAGACTGACCTTTAAGACTGGTTCTATACTTATATGCTGCAAAATACGGTAATTTAAACCATTGTAAGCTTCTACAAAGCTCTAATACTTTGTATTGAACACAATATACGCTGAGAAATAACAACAACAGTGTTACATTTTAACCACAGCGTAGCAAACACATCCTCTGACAGTTCGCGCTTCACTGCCGTGGCTCTCGGAGCTCGCCTCTCATCTTTTGTTAAATGGATCATTTTCATTCTTGTCGACAGCCTTTTTTTTTCAATGGCAGGTTGATGCAATTAGTTAAAGTGGTTGGATACAAAGCGAGCTTTTCTCTGAGCTCTGACTACTCTCAATCTAACCTTTCCTGCACTAAAAAAAAAAAATCCTCTTATGTGCAGCGAGTTCAGTTTAGGAGAAGCTGCTTCTGATTGAATCAGGTTAAAAAAAATGTTCCAGCGTGAACATGACGATGTCAAATCGTGGCAGTGATTGAAGCTGAAGAGACTGACGGAGAACATCATTCAGACCTGGATCGAGTCTGTAACAGAAAAAAACTTTAAGGATGAAGAGGAGAAGAAAAGACGAATCATTCGTCACTTTCAATTCCTCTTGATCCACTCAGGTCTTGGCACCGCGATGACCTAACTCTCCTCACTCAGCGTTGTAACTGCTGATGCACAATGCAGCCTCTTGGGTTGAAGTGCGCCCAAAAGACGAACTCAGCTGAAGTTAAGTAGACTTCGGAGCAGAAATGGCTCGCGCTCCGGCTTTAATCACAAGAACGCAGCAGCGAGAGCCTTAATGGGATTCACCGCGAGGGTCGGCTGTTGCTCTGTGAATGACAATGCTGCTGCCGGCTTACGAGAAACGCTGCTGACAGTCAGGTAGCAGCGGAGCAGCAGCCATGAATGCAGAGCAGGGAGCTCGGCTTTGATCTGCAGGATTGTAATGTGGTCGAAGGTAATGATGTCAAATTGAGCGACGAGCCGCTGTTTGTCAACAGGAGTCAGTCCAGTGTCAAGAACAAGAACAAAAAAAAAAAAAAGTTCTTGCAGCCGAGTTCCAGCTCGTTAGCAAAGAGGTCAAACTGAGGCAATAAAGTTCGGGGTTACTCTGTCGCCTGTGGTACAGGAGAAGGGTTTTATTTGTGTAATAAACAATAGAATTCTTAGCATTGTGTGAAGGAATGCAGACAGACAAGCAAAAACATGATCACTCCTATAGCTTTGGAGGTGGGTGATAATAAAAATGTCTTGGGTTCACATTGTTTGCAATTAAATAAAATCTAAGTCAAAATGTGAATTTCATGTATAGTTTTCAGCTTAAAATCACTGAATTGGATCTTTTTAACTACCGTAATTTCCAGAATATAAGCCTCTACTTTTTTCATATTTGAACTAGGGGTTGAACGACTACATATTTTCTTTAAAGTCAATATTAACGTAATAATAGTTGAGTCAATGTCGACTAGTTGATGACATCATAGGAACTCAAGACGCTAAAAAAAAAAAAAAAAAAAAAAAAAAGGAACAAAAAAACAGCGGGAGCATTATGCTCCAAATATTTATCATACTGCAAATAAGTAAAAATATAAAAAAGACTATCATTAAGGTGCAAACGTTAGTTTTAATTTATTTAATCCGCTAAATAAAATAAACCACGGCGGCGGTGGTGGATTCTCTGGTGAAGTGCACCCCTGTTTTAATTTTTATTTCATTTAGAGGATTACATAAAATGAAACCAGAAGCATCATCTTTAGTGAAACCCTTCCACACTGTTGATGTATTTCTACCTGTTTGGGTCGACTTGGCCTGCTCCTCACCTTCCATCTGCTTGGAAGAATCCGTTTTGTAGCCAGTGGCCCGGCGCTGATCACGTGACACAATCACCGACTGTGACTAGTCGACGTGAAATTGTAAAACTCGCCAAATGTCCTGGAATCGACTAGTCGACTGGTCTGTTCAGCTCCTACTTTGAACCCCACGGGTTACACAGTACAACTGTGGCAAATTTATGGATTTATTTATTTATTTATTGACGGACTAACGAGCTCCATGCCACCAAAACATTTAGCCTCGTCACACCCAGGTGCTCACATATCTGCCCAATAGACGTCTCTCTCGGGGGGTGGGTTCTCATGACTCAATAAGACTACCTGTATAAATAAAGGTAAAAAAAGAATATCTGACTAGTGAAATTACCAAACAGGTCACAGCAGACCAACAAAACTTGGTTCCCCCCTCTCCCTCCCGTCTCTCCTCACCTCCCCGTTGTGCCCCCAGGAAACCCATCCCTGAAACTATATATATATATATATATATATACAGTATATATATATATATATATTTGTGTAAATATCTCATGTTACAACGTGGAGCCCCGCAGCTTATAGACAAGTGAGGCCTACATGTGTACATTTGTTGTTTTATTTTTAAATTAAGTGGGCACGACTTATATTCAGGTGCATTCAATAGTGTGGAATTTACAATACTTTATAAAAGGTATAGTGTGTGATTGTTTTAAGGGGCTGCTTTAAGCAACTTTGACACTGATGTTATTTTGTTTTTAAAATACTTAAAAGACTCATTTGCTCTCGAGACTTCACTTTCACGTGTCCATCTGCCTTGGCAAAGAAAAGAGTGTTCCAGTAGCTGCTGCTCCGCCATCAGCTCTGAAATGTTAATTATGTCAAACAAACCACACAAAAAAAGAAGAAAAGTTTCATGTTTTTACCGTAAGCAGAGTCAACTGCAGAGTCCTGGTTCCGTGTAGTCGCCAGCACATCAGCTGCACAGAAAGAAAACCAGTCAAACTCCTCAGTGACGCAACACACGCAACAGCTTTACATCAATATTTGCCATCCTATTCGTCAATGCATGAATCATGGAGTGTTTTTAATTCAATTCAGTTCAGTTTATTTATATAGCGCCAAATCCCAACAGAAGTCGTCTCAGGGCGTTGAACAAGAAATACAAACTATTCATTTGTATGCGTTTGTAACTATGGATATGATGAAACTAGGTCAATTTGTCCTCCAGTAGTCTAAGGTTACAGCAGCATAGGATAAGGAATACCAGTAGGTCAGGAAACCAAACTGACTAACTATAGGATTTATCAAAAAGGAAAGTCTTAATCAGAGTTTTAAAACTGGACAATGTGTCAGACATGGACAGAAACTGGAAGTTGGTTCCACAAGAGAGGAGCCTGATAACTGAAAGATCTTCCTCCCATTCTGTTTTTG
>JARVLU010000583.1:23422319-23441325 GCA_031762415.1 Simpsonichthys santanae | reverse complement strand
TATATATATTTTTTTTTTTAATTAAATGAGTCAATAGTGCAACAAAAATGTTCCTGTAGTAAAAACAGATTACAGACGTGAAAGAGGAACCCTGCAAATTATTATACCCAGACTATTAAGAGGCCACAATTTACAGATTATTGCATAAATACCAGTAGAAACAAACAAACAAACAAACAAACAAACAAACAAACAAACAAACAAGTGGCACATCCAGAGGACAAAACCTAAAAATGCTACACTGTCCAGCATGAAAACTAAACTGATGTTTTGCAACCCTGCTCCAGGATCTCTGTAATGACCTGCCTATAGAGTTTATGAGAATTTATGTTTGTTTTCCCCGGCCACATTCCCCAGATCTCTTATGCAACAAAACACATTTACAGTGTGTTTACACTGGAGACTTCCAGCATAAAGTGTAGAAAACAAATTATCTAGCAACTTGGTGATTCTGTCACGCTAACGTTGACCCCAAACCACAAGTTTCCCCACCCAGCTGGATATGTTGTTTTGGAAAAGATACACCTTAAAAAGTGTTTTTAGTGCCGTCAGATGATAGAAGAACTGATTTAAAGAGATGCATATTGATGCCTCAGGATGTTTGAATGGGACTTCAGGTTATTTAGACCAACAAAGTGCACGCAGTACATTCCCCCAGAAATCCTTTTCAACTTTTGCCCCAGTTGGGCTTCCTCCTCCATCCTTCCACGGTGACTGCAAGTGTTAAAGCTTCAAAGATTTACAACCGCCGGACGTATGACCCTTCACACAGATGAGCAGAGACGTCAGAGTTTTATTGGCTGTCAGACTGACGATGACTAAGTGGAGTAAGAGGGAGGGAAAGGGAAAGGCCGAAAGCCAGGGTGAAAACGCTGAACAGAAAAGAAAAAGAATCGACACATACTTGAAGCCCGGCGCCATGTTGGCACAACTCCCGGTGCGAAGCCAGATGCAGTAAGGATCACGGGAGGCCAGGCAGGCTCTGAAAATATAAAAAGAAAAGGGACATTTCTTCTTAACTACATACAGCCTGATTTGGTTCATTGAGACTATGCTGATTCAATGAAGGGAATGTATTACTACTACTACAACTAATTCCTTAATTGTATTCTTTGCTGTATGTTTTCATCAGTTAAGCCAAGTGCTTCTATTTCCACTTGATTTAATTTATTTGTAAAGTATTCTGTAACTAAAGATGATTAAACCAACCTAAAAACAGTCTAGTGTAACAATTCTGGAAAGTGGTGGACCAACAGTAGCCATTAGGAGACATTCGGTCTGAAATGCACATCATCAATCTGCAATGCTCTGCTAAATATGACCTGCATAGATGTTTAATATGATAATAGATTTTATTTCAGTGAAACAAAGACCTGGACCTTAAAAACAACAGTGAACTCTCTAAAAGTCCTCTCTCCAAAACCAAAGGGCTTTTTGTTTCAGACCAAGTGGACGTTCTTGTTCCAGTTGGACTCCGTATCAGTTTGTCATGTTTTACAAATGTAATTTACATTCTTAGTTTTGTAGTTGCATGTTTTACTGGGGGCCAACACGGTGGCGCAGTTGGTAAAGCTGCCGCCTCTCAGCGAGTGTCGCCTCGGTTCAAACCCCGGCCGAGAGCCTTTCTGGGTGGGGTTTGCAGGTTCTCTCTGTGAATGTGTGGGTTTTCTCCGGGTACTCCAGTTTCTTCCCACAGACCAAAAACATGCATGTTAGACCCCAGGTGTGTGTGAGAGAGTGAATAGTTGTTTGTCTCGTTTGTCTCTTTGTGTCCATGATGGACTTGTGACCTGTCCAGGGTGTCCCTGACCTCTTGCACAGTGATTGTTGGACATGGGCACCAGTGATCCCCACAACACTAAAAGGAAGAAGTGAGTAAAGATAATGGGTGGATGTTTTGCTGTGTTTGGTGTGAACATCATGGTTTTGTCTTGGCTTTGTCACTGAGCTCATCAGTGACATTTGTTGTAAAATTGCTCCTTCGCTTGAACTTAATGAATGCTGGCTTATCATTGGCTGGACACTCAGGATCAGTGGGTGCCTGGAGAGATGGGGAGAGGATATGTCCCACTGCTCGGCTCCTTCCCTGCATGTCTATCTGACAGGTCTGCTGCAAGGTGTCGTGATCCTGGTTTCAACTCTCAAAGTCTTCAGCTAAAGGAAAGTGCATATTTTGTCCTATGGGTTATGTGGATACCAGTGGGATTACTGGAGTGGCGATCAGGCCTCTTCTTAGTCCCTGTTGCGTATGGTGGAGAAGGATGTGGATATGCAGCTGGGATGCACAGACTCTCACCAGTGCAACACCTGGAAAGTAGGCAGACAACTCCACTTCCTGGTTTGCTGGCTAAGAAGACTGACACTCATCTGTACCCCGTGTCGATGGGACTTTACCAGTACTGTCGTCATCTCCCCTGGTTGGTGTGGGGTATTGATTGATTGACTTTTAAATGGACTTTGCTTTCTGAACTGAGTTGTGACGACTCAACTATTCGTTCAATGGTGTTTGTGAAATCTGTTATGCATAACCTGATTTGACAGATTTCAGCTCTTCCAGTCATCTTTACCTGTTTTAAATCATTTTTAAGATTTTTTTTTTTGGTTTGTTTTGTTAATAGACAAAAGTTGAATTTTCTATTTTGTCTCAAGTCCTCACTGTGTTTGTGTGATCAGAAGGTTGAACCTAATTTGTGCAAAAAGTGGCTCGAGGCTGTGACACATTGTTATATTTTAACACTCAAGAAGCTAATTATTGGTTCTGGTTTATGATTTTTCAATGGGTTTAATAAAATATGAAATCAGATTTAATGTTTATTGTATCTGTGATGGGTTGGGGACATTAGTTTTACATAACACTGTTCAACATCTACGACTGGCTGGACTCCCCTGACTCCTCCGGATGGACCTCTGCATTGACCTTTTTAAAGTTACTAATACACATGCAAAAAATCAGGCACAATATGCTCAAATACAGTATATATTCATAGCTTTTTAGAGTACTAAGGTTCAGTGTTTTGCTTATCTTTCGGTCCTTTACAGCTGTTTTTTGTTGACTTTTATATACAAATTTGTTTCACTAGGTATGTATGTTGTAATAGCAGTTTCCTCAATGTGCAAAGTTGCTGGATGTTGGGATGACGATGGAGCACGACTAAACTAAAATATATCATTTTTTTCTAAACCAATTCCATTTAGGTTAGTGTTAGTTCCCCTTTCCCGTATCCATGCTGGTTTGTGAAAGTATTGATTTTTACAAAGGATAAATAAAATATTCTACAATTTGTCATGTAATTCAAGGTTTTGATTTCAAATGACATGGCATGTCGTATGTATGCATAAAAGCTGTTTGTTTCTCTTACAGAGTGCTATGACAGACTAAAACAAATACTTAGTACCACAACATTACATTTATTTTAATATTATTAATTTATTAAATAATTTCTAAAATTTTAATATAACAGGCAAATGTTTAATCATAAGAAAATGTTATATTTGAACTGTGCTAACTTTAATTAAATTTCCCATAGCAATCCTCGCCTTTCACAAATGGTGATAATGTGTATTATTCATGACTAACACCAGATTATTTCAATCCAAATTGCATTTTTTTTTTTTTTTTTAATCTTTATAAAGCGAGACCTAATGTAGCAACTTTCACTCATCCTGTCTCAATTTCTCTAAATTCTGGTTCCTTTCAGAGTCTGTAGCTGTGTAAAGTGATAAATCAGCAGAAGAAAAACAATGGTCTGACTGGCAACGCGCTCTGTATTTGCATGATGGAGTTACAGCTGGTAGAAGCCTCTCTGTGCTCCTGCAGCTGGTGCCACACCAGACTGGCTGGCTTTCATTCATCCTACTCAGTAAATAAAATGAGCCTGATTAATGGCAGTGTGTGTGCATGTGTGTGTGCACGCAAGTGATGAATGTGCTCTAGTTTGGGCAGTGAGCTCTGTTCATATTAGTCTAATGAAGTCTATAATACGGTTCTATTTTTTCCCTCATATTTTACTGCTCAAATTTCCAATATACGCCAAAACACATGTTTCTATCGTATTTATCATGTTGCCAAATTAGGCTCCAAATTCAAGATTAAAGTGCATTTCCACAGTTAAAATGGTGTTTTAGTCAAATTCAGAACCTCATGTTTCTCCGGCTGAAAAAGGCAGCTCTGATTTAACATCACTGTACAACCAACCGAGTGCTGCTTCCTGTCTCCTGGTGAGACTGGTGGTTCCTTACTTTTTACAGGCTCCGTGCTGGGTGCAGCGGCTGAGCGGCACTCGAATGACACAGCTGGTGAAGGCTACAAACAACGCATGATGGTCTTTATCCAGCTCCAAGCCCAGAACCCTCCTGTCCTCCTGACCCTGAACATTGCACCTGGACACATGCACATTGAATGAAGATTATGTAATCTTGTATAAATATTTCAGCAGCTGCAGAGTGCAGGTTAGAAATGTGAGAAGAGCAATACTTTGAAGGGTTGTAGACGTCAATGTCCTCCAGAAGTTTGGACCCAAAGCTGTCATTTGGATGTGTGCTAGCCAACACTTTGAGGACTCGTCCGTCGTCTGAGCCGAGGAACATCACCGTCCGGTCCTTGTGAGGGCCGGCTGATACATCCACCACAATCTGGGTCAACTTGGACCTGAAAAAATAATAAGACAATTTTCAAGTCTTCCTTCATTGTACACCTCCACAGAGCGAAGAGGGGGAATTGGAAATACACATCTGTTTGTCCGTCCATCCCTGAATGTTGTGAGCACGATATCTTAAAAAAGAAGTGAGGTACCAACTTCTATTTTGGTGTGTGGCTGCATGTAGCCATAAGAAAGGTTGATAATTGGGGTGTTACGTAAAAATACAAGATGGCTGCCACCATATATATACAGTATACAGTACTGTATATGTAACCCAACCACCACTAATACTTAAACTATTCCTTCTAGTTATTATATTGTTTAAAAGTATAGTTTTCTTAAATAATTGGGGTGGCCTTTGGGGTGGCCAAATAATAATATATGATGGCTAAGGCCACCACTGGCCACCCGCTGGCTCCACCACAGCACCTGACGGTGGATAAAATTGCTCAGTCCACTTGTCAGGATCGGCCACTCTGCACTGCCTCAGACAAGCAAAAAAATACTACCCCTGTTCTTATACACCATGTTACTCCTACCCACTGAAATATATTGCACCAACATTTACTACATGCCCAGTCCTGAAAAACATTCCTCTCGAAAAATACAAACATTTACTATTTAAACCAATCAGTGGTAGTGGACATCAGCTTGTTTTTTTTCACCTGTCCATCACAATGGATGAGCTCAAAAATGAACTAATTTGGGGATTAATTCTCCTTTGCCAAAGAAAACTTATCCAAATTGATTTTTTAAAATTGCTATTAGCCATTATTTAACCAGTCAAATCCCACAGAAAATCCAGATTGCTTTTGCAAGCGATGAAAATGACTGTCGGTAATTTACTATAACTGAACTCTAGTGGAGGCTGCTTAGTTTCATTAAACTACTTTTTTGTCATTTTCCTTTATAGCAGCCAGTCAACATGGTAAATGATAAATGGACTGTACTTATAGAGCACCTTTCTATCTTATCAAGACAATCAAAGCACTTTACAAAACAATCTGTGCCTCACTTACCCATTCACACAGCACTCTACTAGATCTCTACAAAACTAATTGAACAAATCATTCCAAAGAGACTGATCAGAGCTTTATCACATTCATACACTGATGGAACACACATCAGAGGCAACGAGGGATTCGGTGTCTTGCCCAGAGACACATCGGCATGTGACTGCTGGTGGAGTCGAACTCCCAACTCTTGAATTGGAGGACGACTGCTCTAACCACACAGCCACAGCTGCCCAACACCAAAAGATTTAACTGCATGTCTGCTTCAAGAACAGTTGGGTCATTTACCTGCTATAAACTGTCAGTAACAAACGGTACTAATCATTTTTTAATAATATTAAGACAAATTAAGCTGATCAGTTGGTAAAATAAGATTGAAATCCCTTCTTGGATTCTGCGTATCTGCACCAACATTTGTGATAATCCATTAATTAAACAATCACGCGGTGGTCTCATCTCTGCTGTGCTTCCGTTATTACTTTTATTCCCCTTCCTCCTATAACACTTGGATTAAAGTAAAAACAAATCCAAGATCATTATTGTTTCCGGTGTTCTGACCATTCTACTCACTGTCGTTATATAAAAGGAGTCAGCAGAACTGTGCTGCTCCTCAGAGATCTGCATCATCATTATCTGGGTCAGCTCGGACCTCTACAGCAGAGAGGCTAATTTGAACATGGAATTAAGAATCTCATTCTCATTTCAGACTGGTAATTAGAATCCATCAGAAACTCATTTAAAAATCTGCAGGCGGAGATTAAAAAGGTCAAAGAATTTCAGAGCTGCCGAGTCAGAGGGAGACTTCCTGTGAGCCGGCGACTAATCATGGCTGATGCCGATTATTATCCTCAAGGCTTCAGGTCAGGATGGTGGATTCACTGCCTCTCAGAGAAGCTGTCATTTCCTAACTTACCTCTTCTAGGTCCACTTTAAAGTTTCCTCTTTCATGTTGGCCGTTTAGAATTAATTCTGTATCGCCCCAGGCTTCCAGGACTATATGGCTTAATAGTTATCTTGGCACAATAAAACTAGAGAAAACTCATTTCCTGCAAACATGCAATGTGAAAGCTTATTGATGAAAAACAGCTGAAATTAGCTAAAAAAGCTGAAAAGTAGCTAAAAAGGTAGAACAAGTCTAAATTAGCAGAAGAAAACACAAAAAAAAATGTTTGCTGAAATAAACCAAAAAAGAACAAAAAAGTGGAAGTTATCTGAAAAAAGCTGAAATTAGCACAAAAAAACCTGAAAAGTAGCAAAAAAAAAAAAAAAAAAATCAGAAAGAAGCTTAAATTACCAGTAGGAGGTGGAGTGAGCATAATTTTGCTGAATTAGGCTGAATAAAGTTGGAGTGTAAAAAATGTGGCATTAGCTGAAAAAAGCTAAAATTAACATAAAACTGCTAAATAGTAGCTGAAATAAGCTGAAAGGAGCAAAACAAGTGTAAATTATTGGAAATAAGTTAATTAGGCTGAAATAAGCAGAAATGAACACAAAAAGTGGAAATTATTTAAAAACAGTTGAAATTAGCAAAAAAAGCTAAAAAAAGGGCAGCTGAAAAGGTAGAACAAGCTTAAATTAGCAGAAGAAAACAACAAAAAAACTAACAAAAAAACGTTTACCCAATCCAGCCGAAAGACGCAGAAATCAGCACAAAACAGTTGAAATTATAAGAAAAACATTGAAATTGTCAAAAAAACTGAAAAGTAGCTAAAAAAAGGCTGAAAGAAGCTGAAATTACAAGAAGGAAGTGGACAGAGCAAAGTGTTGCTGAATTAGGCTGTAAAACGTTGAAATGAGTGTAAAAATGTGGAATTAGCTACAAAAAAAAGCTTAAATTAGCACAAAACAGCTACACAGCAGCTGAAATAGGAGAAAAAGCTAAACTTTCAGAAATAGGTTCAAAGGAGCATAACAAGCTGAAATTAGCAGAATGAAGTTAGAAGATGCACAAAAAAATGTAACAAAGAATCTGAAAGGAGCCCAAAACAGCAACAAAAAAAGAAGCTGAAATTAGCTGAAAAGAGGTGGAAAAAAAGCTAACATTTGCACAAGGAAGCTGGAAGAAGCTGAACCAGAACAAAATGTGAAAGGAGCAGGTAAAGGTTGTAAACACATCTAAAGATTTGAAGGATGTAAAATGAGCCCAATTCATTTTCTATGAGAAAAAAAAAAATGGCAGAAAAGGCTAACTATTCCAAAAAGCTAAAGTTGCATCAATACCAACAGTCACAGCAAGATTGTCCTAAAAGAGCTGAACGTTGTGATTTATGATTTGTTGAAATAGCACAAAAATTGTGGAAAGAGAAAGATGCCGAAAAACGAAAAGAAGAAAAAAAGGATCACAATAGAGTGAATGCTTCTTAAACATTCACACTATTATTGTGCTGATTGTAGCAGTCAGTGGGAGCTGCACTTACTGTGCTTTAAAGTTCAATTTGACTGGATTTCAGAACTGATTTATACCTGCAGAGGCAAATGTTGGTGTAAAACCCCTTCAAGCTACAGAGGCTTTGAGTCAGAGGTTCAATGTAGGTGAGAGCCAGTGAATGTGCTGCTTATCTTAAGCAGCAGACTCCTTTCCTTACACCGTTTACATTAGGCGTTACATTTTTCTACATTCTTATTTTGCCAGAAAATGACAATCTCAATGGTTTCTGTCTGCACGCATAACCATGCAACTTTTTATGATTTGAATCATGGCATGTCTGTTTTTCTTGGATTCTTTGACATACTTCAAGTTTCTCCAAAACATATTAAAAATCTACAGCACTTTGTGCACAATGATGCAGCCTAGCAGAGCAGAGTCAAAATCCTGTGGCCCTGAAATAATCTGTTTCCTTTGAGCAAGTGATGACATCTTAATGTTTAATATTTCATTTCTCTGCTTGCATACTTTGAGGCGGTTTTAAAATGTCAACAATCTCAATAGGCATGTTATAAGCAGTGAGCATGAGTTGTATTAATACCTGCTGGAGGTCCGAGTGAAGCAGGGCTGGTCGTTGGCTGAGGGTACAGCTTCGTCCATGAGAGGATACGACTTGATGAAGGTCAACATCTCATCTGGAAACTGCACTGAAGATTTGTAATCTGAAGCTTGACCATCACCTGCACAAGTACCGGGTCTGGAGATAAAAAACAACAAAAAATATATCTTATATAGACAGAAATGTGGGTCAAAAGTAGCAAAATGTATGTAAACCTGGATTTATTTTGATGGCCTTCTCACCTCGGTCTGGGAACGTTCTCGTCTGGTACTGGAGTCCAGGATGAGTCACTGGTCCTCTGCTCTTTGAACTTTCCATTGAAGACTTTCTCGATGTCGTCCATGTAAAAGGTGCAAACCGCCGAGCCTGGGATACTGAAGAGACACAGAGTAAGACATCCAGGCACAAAACCATTCTGCTGGAAAGTTGGATGAGAAAAAAAAATGGAGTTTTGAGAGTGCACGAGTGAAAGAAAGCTAAAATAAAAACCATTAAAGTCGGGAAAAAGTCTCAGAGCTGTACTAACTCAGTTAATCCAAAGTAAACTCAGTGAAAACCAATGGTTCACAGGGAGAGACTCAACAAACTGCACCAGAAAATGACTCTAGTGAGGTCAACTTTAAGCAAAAAACAGTCAAAGAAGAGCAGGACCTCCCTTCCAATAATAATAATAAAATAATAAAAATTTAAAAAAAAATGCATTTTTTTTTTATTAATGAAACATTCCATATCTTTGTTAGGGGGAAAAATGATGCTACTGCTGTATATAAGATAGCATAATTTGTAGCCACCAAACTCTCATCATATTCATTCATTCAAACTTTATTTACACAGGTTAATCCCATTGAGCCTCAGGGACTCATTTACAAGAGAGACCTGATTTTAACAAAAAGTGATGACAACAATGGATAACAAATACAACAACAGACAATCATAAAGGATGTGTAAAAATTGAGATTTTTTTAAAAACAAGTGGAAATAAAACATTACTAAAAAGAACATGTTACAAAAAAAAAACATCTAGGTTGTAAGGCAATGTAGAAAACTAAAAACAAGAACATATATGTCTGTATTGGTTTTTCCAGGAAATTATTAGATGATATCTTATCAGTTCTTATCTTTACCTATTTGGATCTATGTATTTTTTTTTTTTTTTTTTTTTGTCCTTTGCTTGTTTGTTATAGTTGTACAGCACTTTGGTTGGCCTTATTGCTGTTTTTAAGTGTTTTCTAAAAAAATATATATATACGGTATATTTAAAAAAAAAAGTGGTATGGTATATCTGAGTCCTGATCTATAAAAATCAGGACTCGGACTAAAGTGGTTTAAAATACTACTTTGATCCAAACCTCTGCCTTGAACGCAAATACTGTACTTAAGACACTGTTGCAAAAACTAAACCATTTTGCATTACAAAGTCCAAAAATGTCTCTGTTGAGCTTTAGACAAGAATCCATTCATCAAATTCAACTCCTATGATCCAAACAGTGCAAATAGAAACAGACAGTACACTTCTTGAGAGAGACCAACTGCTTTACCACTGACTTGTTACATCACATTAACACAATGAAAAAAAAAAAAAAAAAAAAACAACGAGGTCAGCTACCTGAAGAATTATGAGTGCTTTAAAGTTAAGAAAAAGAAATAAGTAACAGATAAATGAAAAGAACATGGGAAAATAATATAAAACAAACAACAAAAAACACACAGAAGGAACGAGAGAACCCATTAAAAATCCCATTTCCATTTTGCATATTACATAAATTTCTACCTGTAAAGATCCTCTTTGACATTTTATTATCCCTGACCCAAATTTCATCATGGACCCACTTCCAACATGATAAACTAAGTCCCAAGAGTGAGAACCTGTTCACCACGTGCACACTTTTTAAATGATGTCCTCATTTCCAGAAATGTCCCTGACTGACAGAAATAACTGTGTGTTGCTTCCCAACAATAACCAAAAACCTAAGTTATAACATTAAAATTAAATGCTTCATGTATACAATTTTTTTCCAATAACAAAATAATTTTAAAACATTTCTAAACTGCATTTCCCAATTGTTTTCCCATAAATCACATAAATGTAACCATAGTTTGCTCTAATGTACAAATTCCTGATGCCTACTTACATCTCTATGCTGACGATACATGTGTTTATTGTCGAGCTAAAACAGTTGCTAAGGTTTCTCTACAGTCTGCATTTGACATCATCCAGTCTGACCTATTCAGTCTCAAACTGGTGCTAAATGCTGATAAAACCAAAGGGATGTTGTTTTTCAAGCAGGAAGTTGGTGCCAGCAGTTCTTCCTCCTATCTTATCCACTCATGGTTTTCCTATCAACTTTGTGGATTCTTACAAATATTTGGGAATTTTAGTTAATAATAATCATGTGTTATCATTTATGTTTCCACAATGGTGAAATTTGCTCTCTGCATTTAACCCATCCACCAGAAGACACCCAGGGAGCAATTGGGGATAGCGTGTCCTGCTCAGAGACACCACGAGATGTGCAATGACTGAGGATCGAACTTGGGACTTTCGGGTCCCAAGTCTGCTGCCCTGCCTCTACCCCATCTCGGCCCCCGTGTTGATGCACATCCCTCTTTTAAGCCACATGTTGAAAACTTGATAAATAAACTGACATTAAAACTGGATTTATTTTTTCAGGAATGGATCTGGTCTAACTCTGAATGCTAGGAAATGCCTTTTAGCTACTACTTTCCTACCAGCCATTGACTATGGTGACATTATTTACATGAATGCCTTTGCCAGCTCCTTGCAGATGATGGATGCTGTCTACCATGGTGAGCTAAGATTCGTAACTGGTTGTAACTACCGTATCCATAACTGCAATCTGTACTCCTTGGTCAGTTGGTCATTATCTACACGTAGGCTCTCACGGAGGTACATCTTTGTCAATAAATCACTCATTGGTCTGCTGCCTTCATATATCTCCTCTTACGTCAAGTCGTCAGTGCAGTTACAGTGTACACTCTCAGGCCATAATTAACTGCAGTGTCCCCTCAGTGCGACATGAGCTTGGCAAAAAGCCTTTTCTTACTCTGCTCCTGTAACCTGGAACACCTAGCAACAAGATCTGAAGATGTACACTTTGATTTCTTTAGGGGATTGTGAACAACATATAAGGTCAAAAGAAAAATCAAAGCAAATATGTTCTTGCTTTCTGTATTTTACCTTGTTTTATAACACTACTTTTTTATTTTAATAGCATTTTTATTGTTGTCCTTAATACATTGTCTATCAAAAACAGTTCTCTCTTGAAAATGAGTCACTGTGACTCAGAGACTAAGCTGTATAAATAAAGGTAGAATGAATTTTCTACATTTGTCTGTTTTGCTACTTTGAGTAGTCATCCCAAACATCAGCACGTTGCACCCCCTTATAGATGATACCTGTTGGCCTGAGTGGTGAAGACTCCGATGACCGCAGGTCTCTGATTGATCTGCAGCACATTGGTGAGAGACTGAAGAACATCGAAGTAGAAGAAGGAGTCTCCAGGAACTGAGCAGTTCAATCGTGCCTGAACACACACAAACACGCACACACACGGTGCTTATTTTACGATGGTTACACACTCTAAAGCGTTCTGCAACAACACAGATGCTAACAGATGAAGTCTTTTAAATGGCCAACGTCAATGCTTTTTAAAGATCAGAGCAGCTGAAGACCTGTTTAGGAAGACAATTAGTTTGTTGTTGCTCATAAAAGTGATGAAATGTGAAGACACATGGGTTAATGCTCATGTAGGGTGCGTTTGACAGTCAGCAGTGGGAATAACTTATGGTTCCTATCCAATCAATGAGAAACACTCAAGTGATAAAACTGTGTTTTATTACACGGCCGTCTGCTCATACCTGATGTTCAAAAGACAATGCAGATTACTAGAGATAAAAACACATTTAATTATTAAAGAATATCAATAAAGCATTACATTTTTTTCATGTTGTTGTATTTTTTTTAAATGTTTACCAGTGCTGAGCCACATAAAGAAGCATTGGGCACCATGGTCTCAAGAGAAGCATTGAAACAAAGGTGCAGCCTGAAGTGTTCCAACACTGTGATACTTAAATATATGATTTAATTTTTAATTGGATTAATATGCTCAGGTGTCGCTGCTTCAGACTGTCTTGAAATATGGAAAAAACAATGATCAAATAAATCCAGCCGGCCTATCGAAGTATTCCAGCTGAAACAGGTGACGTTCCACAAGAAGACGGGACGTAAAGGAGTGAAGTTTAGTTACTTCACATTTATGAAACTCACCTTCAGGAAAGAAGTCCAGTATCTGTCCAGAACTCGAGGGGATCCTCCGTTATCATTCTTACAGACTCGGGCAACTCGAGAAAATACAACCTGCAAGCAGACAAAAGAAAACTCTTTCAAAGTGAAAAAACAAACAAGTGGAAACTTTCAGCTAAACAAGATGTTTACATAGTTCTCACATGATCCATAACTTATCAATCATCACTGCAGTAATAGAAGACTAGAACATTGACAATGTGTGAACGCGGACATTAGCTTTTGTTCTGGCTCAGTAGCTACAGTACTTTACTGCTAGAAAAAGAGGTTCTCACACACACCTTGCCCAGGGCTGTATATTCCACTGCGATCTCACTCAGGAAAAAGTAGACGTAGTTACCATAGTCGATGGCGTGCAGGAAGTGAGGCTCTGCAGAGAGAGGGGGATAACAATCATCTAGTTTCTTAAGTTTCAAGGTAAAACTGGTCTTTCCCTCTAACTGTTTTCACCTTCAGTCTGTGCTGCTCGAAACAATCCTAGTTATCAGCAGGGAGAAACCTTTTTTACACACTTTTACTTTTTGTTGCGGAGACTTTGCCTTTCCCCAAATTATTTTCTAAAAACCAGAGAAGAAGTTTCAGAATAATGAGCTTCGTTAAACTGAGGCCTGTTCAGAAGGATCAGAATGTGAGCAGCAAGATGGGATCAATGAAACAATGAGAAGGTCTGGTTTTGTGCAGACCTGCATGGTGGTCTGATCCTCACATATGAGAAAAGTATAACTGGTTAACTTGTATTGCATAGTGCAACTGACTTTTCTAATGTGGTTTTTGTTACCTTTTAGAATTATTTGCAATTTATTAAATGCAATAAATATTTAGCTTAGATACAGATAAAAGCTATCAAAAATAAGAACATTTTCTTGTTCATTTTAGGGTTTTAAACATACAATGAAGTATTAGGGTCATGTTAAAAAATACATTGTGATAAAAAAGTCATGT
Organism: Simpsonichthys santanae; assembly: GCA_031762415.1. Taxonomy (NCBI): domain Eukaryota; kingdom Metazoa; phylum Chordata; class Actinopteri; order Cyprinodontiformes; family Rivulidae; genus Simpsonichthys; species Simpsonichthys santanae. Next base: position 23,427,422 of record JARVLU010000583.1, on the reverse strand, counting down.
AATTACAAAAATAAAGTCATAATATTGCTAGAATAAAGTTGTATGGGAGTAAAGTTGAAATGATACAAGAATAAGGTCATATTACTAGAATAAAGTCATACAACAATAAAGTCACAATATTACAAGGATAAAGTCATAGTATTACTACTTTGTAGAATAAAGTAGTAGTGTTACAAGAATAGTCATAGTATTACTAGAATAATGTAGTAGTATTACTAGAAAAAAGTCATAGTATTACTAGAATAAAGTTGTAGCATTATGGCAAATTCATAATATTACTAGAATAAAGTTGTAACATTACAAGAATAAAGTCATACGACAATAAAGTCATAACATTATAACAATAGTCAAAGTATTACAACAAAAAGTCATAATATTACTAGAATAAAGTTTTAATATTACAAGAATAAAGTATGAGACAAAAGTTGTAGTATTATGATAATAAAGTTGTAATATTACTTGAAAAAAGTCATAGTATTTCAAGAGTAAAGATGTTATGTTACTAGAATGAAGTCGCACAATAATAAAGTCGTAGTTTTACAAGAATAAAGTCGTACGAGAATAAATTTGAAATAATACAAGAATAAAGTCATAATATGTGACGACTAAATCCATCAATGCAGTCATTAATTGCAATGCCATACGGCTTCAGTTTATCATAATAATCCATATGCCACAGTGCGTTGGGCCCCTTGCTGCTGTAGCAAAAGCAGCAATAACTTCCAATCCGTGTGGTTCTCCCTTCAAAACTGACAGTCATTTGCACAATCGTTTCATCATCCTGATGCTTATCTGATATTGATGTGCTAACAGATTAAGTATTTCCTTATTTGTAAAACAAATACCAAAGTTTAACTTAACAAAATGCTCAGCATTCATAATTTCACTACAGTTGTAAGGTTGTTTTTTCGTGTCGGAGTTCTGCTAATATTACAACTTTATTCTGGTAATATTATGACTTTATTCTGATGGTATTATGAATTTATTATGTTAATATTCATTCAACCTTTATTTATACAGGTTAGTCTCATTGAGCCTCGAAGACTCATTTACAAGAGAGACCTGATTTAAACAAATATGACTTTATTCTGATAGTAGTATGACTTTATTACTGTAATACTATGAGTTTATTCTTGTAATATTATGACTTTATTGTCGTACAACTTTATTTTCATAATACTATGACTTTATTCTAGTAATTCTACAACTTTTTTTTTCTCGTAATATAATTTTTTTTCTTAGTGAGGCCCTAATACTGTACTCCGTTGTATAAACATGCTGTTATTTAGGACAAAAACATGCCATTTCAGATGATTTGATATCTTCCTCCAATTTATGCTTAATGTAGATAGAAAAAAGTTCAATTCAGTTTATTTCTATAGCGTCGAGTCCCAACAGAAGTCATCTCGGGCCACTGTACAGAAACATTCACATACATTAAAAAAGACAATTAGTTATCTATCTAAGGAAGCCAGCAGATTGATGTTCTACATTAAATCGCTGAGCTCCAGCTTTAATTTCAGTGAGTTTACATCCCGGTTCCTCCTGTTAACGTGTAGGAGGACAACAAAAGAAAGGACAGAACATTTGCAGCAAGGACATCAGGCAATTACAATGCACCTAATTCAATTCATTCTGAGAAAAACAACTAAATCTTCTTTCACGTTCTCTTTAGAGAGAAACTAAAGCAAATACAAGCAAAGACTCCGCACTTCTATCAAGCAATGAATAACTAATGCCTCTGGCTTTAATGAAAACTGCTAATTTCTAAATGATGCGAGATGCAAATGTGATAAAATAATTAATTAATACAAACGCTAAATGTCAGGCAGTGATATTAAACATGTTTCTAATGATTAAGCCGCCATCAGGCTGATGTCTGGGGCGCACCTCTGAGCCACTTGGAGTCGTACTTGACGGTCCTGAGCACGGGTCGGCCTTCGCCTAGGCTTCTGTAGATGACGGCGTCGCTGGCTAGGAAGTCTGTCATGGTGGCTGAATAGAAGTCTCCTCCTGAACACAACAGAACTTTGTGAATTGTGCTCCTCTTCAGACAAACTCAATTTAGGAGAGTACTTTCAAAATGATTTTCATATTCTAGTTCAATCCATAAAATATATTTCAGACAGGAAGTTAAAATGTAATAGCAGGTCAACTGTTTCTGCGCCGCTTATTGGTTTCTGTGTGCATATTTTATTGGTGATGTTTGAAGAAAGTTTAACATTGTTAAACAGTTGTATCGTCATCAGTATCGGGGCTCTCCAAGTAAATGTTGCCTCACCAGCAAACAAGCCAACGTTTGACTGATTGGACTCAAAGGGACATCGAGCCTGACCGACCACTTCCTCCCCAACTTGCTCCAAAGAAGTCATCTGAGAACAAAAGGAAAATAAAATGCATTATTAACACTATAAAGAACTAAATACTGTAAAACTAAACAAAGCAATGCAAAATGGTATAGGGGCGTCGACATCAGTTACCCAAAGGAGCCAACATTTAAAAACTTTGAGCCATGGGCCACTTTCAGCTGATCCACTGACTCGAGTCAGATACCTGATATAATTTCTTGGTTGCAGGTTCATCAACACAAGTTTGATCTGTCTCATTTGACGTTATGTTACTTTTTCCACATCAGAATCAATAACGACAGCATGACTCAACCTTCTTTATGGCTTCAAAGTTAATCAGCTGGCAAGAGAAGTCTATAGTAAATGATGCATTTATAAGATGGCTTAAAGAAAAAAAAAAAAGAAGATGTACAATAATTTACATTGAACTTATCATCTTGGGGGACCAGATCTGGCCTGCGGCTCTTGAGTTTGACATATGTGGAAGCATTTTTAAAGAATGTTCACTTATATTCGCAGCTTTTGCTCTCAAGCAAGACGGATGCTTTTCTTCCCTCTCCTGTCTCCCTCCTGCTTTTTTGCTCTCTGTCTTGTGTAATGGAGCTTCTATTTACACCTCTTCCAAATTGTAAACTACTGTCATGGATCCAGTCAGCTGGACTTTCAATGCAATTGATAACAAATAAATAAATAAATAAACCAAGCAACAGGGTCCTGGAGAACCCTCATGCCCTGCTGAGACACATGTGGTAGGGAACATCATAGAGACTGTAAGTTGATGTGTCTTTCTGTATTGTCTCAGGAAGACTCAGAAGATGTTTCTGTCATTGGAATCATGATAGCAGGTTTTCTGCTTTTTGGCACCGTCAAATAACTATACTGTATTATCGGCTATTGAAAAAGACAGTGGCAGCAGTTTCGGCCATGACAAAGCTGCCAAGAGCATGTGGAGGATTGGTTCATGCTTTGAGCACTCAAAATCAGCTGATGTATGAGCTCAACCATAAGATGGAGGCAATTTGTGAGAATCACAGGCCAGTTGTGGCTTCTGGGACTCGCCAGCATGTTGGAGATGACCTCGGAGGGAGCTAAAGCATGGGCCAGTGGAATGCCAACAAATCTGGCCATTTTGGATCATCGAGAGTACCAGTAGAACTCAAGGCTGACGAGAAATAATCTACCTGAAAAAAAAAAAAAAAAAAAAAAAAAAAAAAAAAAATAAAAAAATGGCTTATCTGATTCTGACTCCCCCGTTCGGCCTTGAGACAGGCCAACCTGTCAAATTTCTCCTGGGATATGTGTAAACTAAGGAAGTCTCTGCTCTACCCGCCCCTGACCGAGAACTTCTGTGAATGTTTATCATAGCCGTACCGGCTGGAAGTGCTCCATGGACAAATCTCACCATCTTGTCATCAAATGTGTAATGTGTTTATAAATGTGCTTGCTAGTAGAGGGGGTTTTTTTTATGTCTTAAATCGTGTCCTGACGAGGACAAGATGTGAAAAAAATCTTTTTTTTTTTTTTTTGCAATACAACTATCCTTTCCTCAAGGCCTTTCCCCTTTTCCATCTAAATAATAAGGGGCCATGCTCTTAGGAGCAGTAGCAACGTGCACTCTGCCCATCTTTGGAACGACTGTACGAACATAATCTCACTGTACTGTACTACGGTGCAATGATAAAGTTTATTCTGATTCTGATTCTAATGCTGCCAGCTAATGCCAGCTAAAGGAACTGTCATTTTTTTTAAATGATGTTCGGTTAAAATTAATAGTCAGTGTCTTATAAAGCATGACAGTGATAGTCATAGAGCACAAAGTGTGGAAAAAAGGTACAAAGCTTGCAAAATGAAAGCTCATTCATTTATCATTTTCATGTTTATAAAACAACTCTTTGGAAACAAAACTAAAACTATTATCTTCACCTGGACACAATGTGCCTTTTCCTCATTCTCTCTGACAGATGTTTACAGTCGATAAGGTGCTAAAACTACTTGACTTGACAGAACATCCTTTTAAAATGACTGGACTACCCCTTTAGGGTAGAAATGCAACAGAAAACACCAATTTTCTCACATTTTTGAGTCCCCAACCCATCTCCAAGCGTTGCAGCCTTCTGACATAACACATCTAACATCCGGCTGCAAATGGCTTTTGTATTGTTTCTGGACTACAGTGTAAAACTAGTCATGTACATGCTGGAATGAAAAATCATAGTCTGACTTGCAAGACAAAAATGGATCTTTTTAAGAATACAGTATACTCCATTTAACCATTCACCAAAAACACATTCAACTATTGCAGAAACAAAAGCCTTTATCTGAAAACACAGCTAGTTGCTGATGGAAGAACAGCTTCATTGACATTTAAATAATATGTTGATGGTTTAATTTCAGTTCATTGTGCTGCCGAGCTGATAGACCTCCGATAATATTTCTCTGTTGTTTTGTTCCAGTCAATTTATGCAGCTCATATTGTTCTAGCTGAGCTGATCGAGCTCCTCCCTCATCCCTGCAGCTGTGGCGATGGCACTGTTCTCGGGGTATGTTAGCTGAATCTCTAACAGGGAGTTTAGCCTTCTGAGAAGCCTCATAAATACACCTGTCTGCTATACTCCCCCTGGGGAAGCTGAACCTCTTCCGAGCTGTAAGTGTGGAACTCGCTGACCTTTCTGTCAGCCTAGTGTGCCGTTTTTAATTCAGAATACATCCAACTTGCCCTCCTCTGTTCTACCTCCACCGTGAAACAAGTTTATAT
>JARVLU010000583.1:23380357-23391920 GCA_031762415.1 Simpsonichthys santanae | reverse complement strand
ATATATATACATATTTATTTATAATTTCATAATTGTAAAGAAGCTGTGCAGACATGAAGAACTGGCAGTGTCTCACCTTTTTATTCAGTGAAAATCACAAACAACCCACGCACCCCAGCCCTTCGACACAGGATGCCTAAAAGGATTTTGGGAAATGTACGTTAAGTGCCATCTGCAGAACCTAACGCTCTAAGAAATTGTGGCAAAAACTAATGAATAACTATTGTGAAATAGTGGAAGAAAACATGATCAAATAGCACACTAAACACATACAGATGTTCTGTAGGCACCTTGTCATTTTCCCTTTTATTCCAATTGCAATGATGCACTTCTGAAAAATGAGTTTGCTCATTTTCACAACTGTATGTAAGAGACCCTTTATGCTGCTTTCACTGCAGCTGGGAATTTCAGATGGTGGTAAATAACATTTGGCTATTTTGGGCTTCTTTACGACACACACAGACACAAGTGCACCGTTACAACACTCAATTTCCCTTTGGGATCAATAAAGTATATTTTATTGAATTGAATTGAACTGAACCGAACTGACACCCACACATACAGATAAATTTGAGACAACAGTCTTAGGTACAGACGTTATCTTAACTAGTGTCAAGTCTCATTTTAATTTTAGTAAAAAGTTTGAAAAATGTACAAGTATCTGAAAGTAGCAGAAATTACCAAGTAAAACTTAAATTGATGTGAAAATGGCTAAAATTAGCTTAAAAAAAGTAGCTGAAAAAGTAGAACAAGTGTCAGTTAGAACAAGAAAGTAGAAAGAACACGTTTGTCCAATTAAACTGAACAAAGCAAAAATTAGCACAAAACAGTTGAAAAAATAGCTAAAATGCAGAAAGAAGGTTAAACTACCAGAAGGAATGTAGAAAGTGCATGTTTGATGAATTAGGCTGAAACAAGTTGAAATGAGTGCAAAAAATATGGAATTAGCTGAAAAAGTTATTAGCATAAAAACAGCTAAATGGTAGCTAAAATATGAAAAGTTGAAACTTTCAGAAAGGAGCTGAAAGGAGCATAAAAAAGCTGAAATGAGCAGAAAGTCGTTATGTTGCAATTAGCGAAAATAATATGAAAAGAGCACAAAACAGCTGAAATACAGCTGAAAGTAGCAGAAAAAAAAAAGTTTAAATTTGCACAAAGAAGCTGAAAGAAGCTGAACCAGAACAAAATGTGAAAGGAGCAGTAAAAGGTTGTAAACAGTTATAAAGATTTGAAGGATGTTAAATGAGCTTAATTAATTTTCTATGAGACAAAAAAAAAAAAAAAATGGCAGAAAGGGCTAAATAATTCAAAAAGCTAAATTTTCATCAATACCAAAAGTCATAGCACCCTTCCCCTGAACGAGCTGAACGTTTTAATGATTTGTTGAAATGGCATAAAAATTGTGCAACAAATGTAGAAAAATGTAGAGACGATAAATGGATCTCAACAGAGTGAATGCTTCATATTCACACAATTAAAAAGATAAAACCATGAATATATGAAACAGGTGTGAATACCAAACTATGATGAAAACAAGCATTTTGCAACTAAAGTAACTTCTTTGAGTTTTTTATTTATTTTTTGACAAAGAAGAAAGAATAAATAAATCACACAGAATAGAATAAAATGAGTTGATTGAACTTACAGTATGAAAGTGGACGACGTCCCACCAGTGGGCTTCCAGTACAAAGAGCTGGATGTCAAAATAATTCAGGAGGCGGGGGAGGACCCCCTCAGACGTCCTGCAACAAAACAAAAACATGATTTTTGAAACTTTACCTCAATATTTAGTCATATATGTTGACATCAAAACAAGTCTAACACAAAATTAAGCTGTTTTTTTTTTCTTTTATTAGTTTGCTTTTAAAATATGATGTTTTCCACATTTTACTTTAGTTTCTTAATCTTTGCCTCTTTATTTGAAGTATAGAACAGAAGTGTCTAATTGTGGTACTAAAGGGCTACAGTCCTGCATGATCTTTAGGACCAGGAGCAATCACCTGATTTAGAGAATGTCTAAACTGAGCAACTGTACAAGTTTTTTTTATAATGCCTGGCCAATAACAATAAGATGGCTATGCTTTTTTTATATACCATATATATTTTTAAGCACCTCACAAGCAGCAATGACTAACTGAACTAGAAAAAATTGCATTTCCTGCAAACATGCAGTATGAATGCTTCTTGCAGAAGAACTTGCGGCAAAACAGCTGAAATTAGCTAAAAAAACATCTGAAATGTAACTGAAAGGGAAGAACAAGCATAAATTAGCAAAATAAAGCAGAAATAATGCTTATTTGCTGAATTAGGTTTAAATAAGCAGAAATAAGCACAAATGTTTGGAAATTAGCTAAAAAAGGCTGAAATTAGCTAAATAAATAGCTGAAAATGCAAAAAAAAAAAAAAAAAAATCTTAAACTTTCAGAAGGAAGCAAAAGAACTAAAATTAGTTAAAAAAAAAAAAATAGGGAATTAGCAGAAAAAGATACAATTTGCAACAAAAGAGCAAAGTAGCCGAAAGCAGATAAAACTGAAACTAGCAGGAAAAAAAGCTGAAAAGAGCATAAGTTGAAATTAGCATGAATAAATTAATTATAATGAAAGTAACAGAAATTAACATGAAAAACTAATTAATATGAAAACAGCTAAAATGTGTAAAATATATAAATAAATAAATAAAAGCCTAAAAAGCTAACTGTAAAGGTAGAGCAAGCTTAAATTAGCAGAAGAAAAAGTATAAAAGGATCACAAAACTGCTGTAAAATAAATGATATTAGCTGAAAGTAGTTGGTATTTATTTTTTATTATTTTATTTTTTGCACAAGGAAGCTGAAAGAAGCTGAAGCAGAACAAAACATGAAAGGAGCAGTAAAAGGTTGTAAACACATCTTCATATCTGAAGGATGTAAAATGAGTTAAATTAATTTGCTATGAGAAAAAAAGTGGTGGAAAAAGCTAAATATTTCAAAAAGCTAAAGTTGTACCAATACCAAAAGCAGGATTGTCCTGAAAGAGCTGAACGTTTTGATTTATTTGTTGAAATAGCACAAAAATTGTGGAACGAGAAAGATGCTGAAAAACGTACAGAAGAAAAATGGCTCACAATAGAGTGAATGCTTCATAAGTGTTCACTCAATAATGGTGAACAGCCTGCAAAAAATGTAATGAGTTATAAAATTTTAAATAAAGAACAGAAAGTAATTTAGACCCTACCGCTGAAATAAAATATTTTCCACTCATCAGCATCATTTTTCCATCTGAACGTTTACCATGTTTCTGTTATCCAGAGGGGAAAAAATCCCTAGAGCAGTTTTAAACATCCTAGATGTATTTTTGGCAGAAATTTCAAACTTTCCATAAATACCAAGCAGTTCTAATTATTCACAATGAGGCAGATGTTATCTGGAATCCATTCAGAGGTACATGAAGTAAATTTTCCACTTTGTTTAAGAAATCAATTTCAACGGAATTCATTTATTAACACCAGTATGCACCAGTAAGACTGAAAAATGTCCCTCAGGTTACACAAAGGAAGGCGCCACCTTCTCTCGCTGCTGAGCAGCATTCTTCACGTTCTGGAACTAATTGGATTTCTCCACTCCAAAGATTGAAGATCGAGTCTCTGGAGGATTCAAATCTCATCTGGTGGCACAACTCCAGATCGAAAAAAAAAAAAAACTAATCAGATGATGTTTGGCCTGAAGCCAATCTTTGAAACCGATTCCATTCATGAAAAAGCAACTGAGCTGCATCAGGATCAGCACAGGCATTAAATGAACATGGAGAGAGGAGGAGTAGAAACTAATGACCAACATGTCTCCCTCCTTTGCTGGATCCTCAGAAGATCTCTGAAGAGTTCGGTTTTCTAAGCGCACAGAGAAAAGAGGGACGTCGTTCACATTTAATGTGAGTGATTCCCTCAACCGCCTTTAAATAAAATCATTATTTTAATAGAAGCCCCCCGGCTTGTTGCGCAACCTTTCCAGCAAAGTAATAGGAGCTATTAGGACGAGCCGTCGCCAATTAGAAGTGACCCGCCTAACAAGGTCAAACAGAGGAGGATCATGGGAAAATGCAGTGCAGGAGGTGTGGATAAATGACGTATAGATGGATGGTCAACAGTGAATTAACCAGGCTCTTACGGTCATTATGTCTACAAAGCAACTTGTTTAATTTAGTAAAAATGAACTCATTATAGGCAGAACAAACAGACCAGTACATGAAAACCACAGCCCCAGTTTCCTCAACTGAACTGGGTCCAGTTGTCATTAAAGTTTAAGCACCAGATGCCCTAATAGTCTCACACACTGATTTAACTAGTTTCAGATGACAGAACATCTCTTGACATTTGCAATCTACCTGTACATTTATGTATCCATCCATCCATCCATTATCTTTACCTGCTTCTTCCTTTATTTTTTAAAGGGTTGTCTGGGTTGCTGGTGCCCATGTCCAGCCATCACTGTGCAAGATGTGAGGTACATCCTGGACAGTTTGCAAGTCCATTGCAGGGACATACAGAGACGAACGAGACAATCATTCACTCTCTCACTCACAGTTAGAGACAATGTAGTTAGCAGTCAGCCTAATATGCATGATGTTGGTCTGTGGGAGAAAACTGGAGTACCTGGAGAAAAGCCATGTATGCATAGAGAGAACATGCAAACTCCACCCAGAAAGATCCCCGGACCGGGATTTGAACCAGGGTAACCCGCTCACTGAGAGGCAGGAGCTCTACCAGTACCCTATCCATCAATCCATTTTCTTATATTCATGGTTGGGTCATAGAAGCAACAGCTACATGGTCAAAGCACAGACATTGCTCTCCCCAGTTCCTCTTGAAGTATAGCGAGACATTTCAAGACCAGATAGTACACATAATCTTTCCAGAAAGTTCTGTCTGCCCCATGGCGTCCTCCCAGTGGGCCATGCCTGGAAAACCTTTAAAGGTGTGCACCGCAACCTAATCAGATGTCCAAACCACCTCAACTGGCTCCATTAGATGCAAAGCTCCAAGTTCCCCCCAGATAATACAACTCCTCATCTTCCCCATAAAGCTACGACCGTCCTTCAAAGGAAGTTATTCGTATCCAGGATTTAGTTTTTGAGGTTGTGATCCTTTGGCCGTTGGTGAGGGTTGGATCACAGATGGACTCGTCCAGCTATCATGTGAAAACTATGCAATGAATAAAATGGCTCCGAACATTGTGAAAAGAACAAGGTGCAAACCATAATGTACCATTAATTGTTTGTGTTGATCTGAAAATGGCAGTTGTTGTTAGTTTTATCAAAGGAACATTCCCGTCTGCGATTGCTGCAACAGGTTGCCGTTCCTGATGCAATCTGGACTCAAACCTGCAGGTTTAGGATTATAAATTTGTAGCTACCGAGCTACTGCTAGCCCCTGAAAATGGCAGCTGAATGTCTACGATTATCAGTCAGGCTGCTTTGAGAAGCCACTTTCATTGTGGCGGGGATTACAAGGGAAAAAGTACTGATCACACAGTGGGTATTGTTCAACATTTTGTACTTGGAAACGCGGACAGTGGCTCGTTCCAGGAGGACTCCGATGGATCCTTTTTGTGAGCAAGCCCCAAATTTCTGTGACGGTGCAGACTCAGGCAAGGATTCAAAAGCTTAACTTCTAATAAATCCACCTGCTGCTCCTGCAGCTGTTCGAGAGTCAGTTTTTGTAACTGATCCACATTGTTCATTTGAGAAAAGCACTAACAAGCCATCACAACATTGCCAATGTGTATTTATTTATTTATTTTAATTATGACTAAATTTAAGTGCGAGCTTAGGACAATGAACACAAACTAGACGTTTCATTAGTGGAGAAATCAGCTGACACATCTGTATAAGAGATTCAATTTACTTTTAAGAAATATTTTTTATCAGAAAATAGTAAAAAAAAGTTAGCAGGTTTATATAGATATAAATCTGCTGACAACTTTTCTTTTTAGATTTATAGATCTACAAATATTACATCAAACTTAATGAATTAATTGATCGGGGATGTAAAGGTCATGGATGATTTTTCACTTACTAATGTCATATTAATATAAAACCATGTGTGTGAGTTGTTTTGTCTGAACAACGTGGATCCTGTGCACCTGATAAACTTCATGGCCCCTAAGCTGGACAGCAGCATTGTCTTGATCTTGCCTTTTCTGACAAGCGTATAAGTTGATGCTCCTTTATGCTGTCTGCGGGCGGACCATGTGATCCGGGTGTTGCGTAACATCTTGTATCACAGTTTTCAATTTCTGCTCCTCTTGCAAGGATTAAACCTGGGTTGTAAAGATCTTCTGGTTTCCTTGCGTGGCTTATTTATCTAATGAGTTTATGATGGGATAATTAAATTATCCAACATCAATGTTTCAGATTCCTTTTTTCCTACATCAAAACTCTGCACTTTGGTTCTTGGCTTTTTTAAATATACTGTATTTGGTATGCTTCATATCTAAAGCTTTTATTTTTTTAATGCTTCTTTTCACACAACAAAGAGTTGATCATATGGCTTAAAGTTTCGCCAGCATCTTAGCTGCTGTAGACAATGGAAAGATAAAGATTTATAATGTAGCCCATGTTACAGCAAAACAACAGTTTCTGGTCCCCTCACATCATCAAAACAACCCTAAACTTTTTTTTTTAATATGAAAATTAGCAACACCTTCACAATAATTCACAGTCATTAAAGCTTGGTGACGTGTAGGATTCTCAGTTTGGGAGAGAAAATGCTGAACACATATCCCCTCACCCCAATTATAAAACTTTTATGAGTTTTATTTGTAATATATAAATGCAAATTGGACATTTAGTGGTTTTGGATAAAAAAAAAAAGAACAGAAACAGGGCTCTAAAAATACCACCTGATGTGACTAAGAAAAGATGAATAAATCAGTTAATCACAGCAGCTTTAGGATAATAAATACTGTATTTTTCAGACTACAGGGCACATTTAAAATCTTTTTTTTTTTTTTTTTTTTTATCAACAGTGCGCCTTATATCTCAGTGCACCTTGTGTATTAATTCTGGTTGTGCTTACTGACCTCGAACCAATTTTATGTGGCACAAATGTACAATGTTAAGAGTTATTGTGAATGAGTTCAATAAAGTTTGACTTATGACTTTTTCGTTTCAATTAATGTGCCTTATGTATGAAAACAGACCAGTTTATTGATGTTACGCCTTATAATCCGGTGCGCCTTATAGTTCGAAAAATACGGTAGTGGCAGATATGCTGGTCTGTCATTTTTAAACCAGACCATCTGATTGGTCATGGTCAGCCATTTCCATAGATACAAATTTGATGTCGTCCACTTGGAGGATTCGTTTCCATGTTTAGGTTCCTTTTCCAGTCAGAAACCATATTAAACCTTTCAGCACAGTTGATCCTTAGCACTTATGTCACACACACACATGCACCACATGCACATCCAAGCCAATGGGCAGAGGTTGATTTACATCTGTTTGTCCCACTCTAATCCCACATGTGATCTTTATCCGAGGTTAATCCTCGGTGACTATCTGCCGCTATCACTCTGCTGCTGTGGATTTACTTTCACCACCACACTGACATTTACTCAACTTCTTTATCTTATACATCTTTGTCCTCTTTTTCAGTTTAACCTTCCACTGCTTCCACTTCCCTTCCTTTTTAAAGCTTTACCACCATTTCTTCAGTCATTTTGTTTGTTTGTTTGTTCCTCCCCCCTCCGTTTACGACTTTATGCAATCTCTGCAGATCACAACAGCCTAAAAGCTTTATTGGCAGCTGCACCACGTTAATGCTGCCACAGCGTTCAGAACAACACAGCAAGTGACAAATAAGAATTACCCAAACGGTGTCGCAGCGGTTTTAATAAAAAAAGACTTCAGGGGTTCTTAATAGTGTTCAAGCTTTGCAGGAGTGCTGCTGGGATTTACGGGCCCTGTAATGGTCCCTAAAAGTGTCTGCAGACTTCCATGCTCATCCATCATCATCATCATGCTTTATCAAAAACAGTTTGTAGTTTATAAAAGAGGATGGTTAAAAGGGTGATGCAATGCTAACATTTGAAGCTGTAGCATAAAAATAAAGAAAAATGGTGCAGGTGGAGATACAGGAAACATTTGTTTGGATTGTTATTTTTCTTCTATAAAGGCAAAAACAACTAGGTACAGAAATGGTAGCAAGATAATCAGAACAAAATTCTATGTCATGCAAAATGGCAGATGAAAACAAAACAGATTATATCAGAGTGTGATGGTAATTTTAAACTAGAAAGTTCCTGGAGAAACTTTGACAGGGACTGGCCAAGCTGCTGCCAATTTAAAATTTTGATTTGACAGTAATATGTGTTGGGGTTTGCTCTCACTTAAAATCTTTCTCAGTGACATTTTTCATGTTTAAATTTCTATTTTTCAAGATCTTGTTTGTTGTGTGTTTCTTTCTACATTTGTGGTCAAGTTATACATCTTTGTAATAATTTAGTTGTGTTACTATAAATTTCAGTCTTCTTGTGTATTTAGATTTGTTTGTTCCCGTTGTTGTTGTTGTTTTAACATTCTTTGCTCGTTTTGTGTCTTAAGGTCACATCATGTATTAACACTTTTTGAAAGATGGCTGGTACCTCCACGCCGGGTCCCTCTGCTTTTGTTCAATTATTTAGCCATGGATTTAAAGGTCATTACTTCTTCTAATGTTGTGAGGTGTCCAACACAACTGCCCTAATGACACCCCAACCCTCGTCTCTCGTTACTATGGAGACGTAAAAATGGAAAGTTAATGAGCTGAAACCTCGTTAGATTGTGAATCATTAAATCGACTCCTTCTCTTCCTTTTGACCCCGTTCGTTTGATTCCTCTTCTTTCTTTAATGACGCTCTGTCACTCATCCTCTGATGCTCCCGTCACCTTACTTTACTTTTTTCCTTCTTGTCCACATTAATCTCACTTCTCAGAGCTAATCAAATATTGATCACAGCCTCTTTATCCTAATAATAATATCCCCTCATATTCTACCCTTTATTTATTAACAGTTTAGTTTCTGCTCTTTGATGTTCAACATTATTGGGGACTGCCTCTATTATTATCCACCTGACGGGTTTCTTAACTTTATAACTTACTCTTCTGTCAATGTTAACGCGACCCGAACAACAACGTGTACCCCCACATGATCTATCAAAACGAATGGCTCGGCACCGTGATGTATGATATTACTTTTGTTGGTGCTTTGTTGAGTTTCCACAGTGATGTAATTTGCAAACAAAGACGCCATTTTTATCAGTCTTTTTTATTTATTCATAGACTCTGTGGTTGCAAATCACATATCCAAGATGGTCACCTGCGTTAAAAAAGAAAAATAGTATAAATCAGCCATTTTGAGATATTAATATGAAATTTGGTGTGGTAGCTGAGATAATGCCCTTTAATTAATAAAAAAAAAGTCAAGATATCTGCCAAAACTCAATTGAAAAGCTATTTTTTCAAAGAGCTGAAATTAATGTGGTTATAGCTGAGAGTCTTCCCCATCATTATTCCAAATAAAAAATCCTATGACTATAACACATTGATTTGTTGCCATGTGTAGCTGAAATTTAGTATGATGGTAGCTGAGAGTGAACCATAAAACTGTCTATTAAATTGTTTTAAATGGCTGCCATGAGAGTCCCTGTCAAAGTTTATCCAGGAACTTTCTAGTTGTTATTTCTCTTTGCTTCCTTTTCTAATTACATCAACACAGAGGCACCTTATTGTGTCATCATTGCCCTGTTTCATCAAGGCCACCTGGTCATGAACACTGCAACACATCCTCCATCCTCAGTTCTTTCCAGGAGTTGTCCTAATTCACTAAACTTAAACCTTTTGATGAAGTGTCCTTACCAATAAGGGCTAAAAAGAAAAACATCTTTAACACATGCAATATGTTGTTTTTTTTAGTCTTTCAAACCCATTGTACATGTTCCAATCTCTTTGAAATACCTTTTTAAACGTGTTTCAGTTCAAATCAGAAGGTGCTGACTTTCTTCTACCTGCATCATCAAATCAGTACATCCCAATTATCATCAGGCTGTGAAAGCTTTCAGGGCTCCATTGTTCTGCTTCAACAGGAGTGTTTTCTTTATTGCTGCATTTCTTTTCATGGTGTCTTGATTTCCGCTGCTTTTTCACGTCCTCTGTTAGTTTGAAGTAAAAAGTGCTTCAACAGCCTCTTGATTTGTTGCCTTCGCAGAGCTGACGTTGGCCCATTAGGCAAAAAAAAAAAAAAAAAGATTCTTTATCAAAGAACTGGTGTATGATTGCAAAATGTAAAAAAAAAAAAAAAAAAAAAAAAAAAATGAATATAAGTTCAAATATAAAAAGTAAAGGAGAAAACTCCCATAAATGTTAAAATCCTGAAACTGTGCTCTGTATTTTAAGGATAAAAAAAAAAAATACACTAAATGATTACTAAAATAAAAAGTTTCACCACTCTGCCCATTAAACTAACAGAATGTTAATACTTGAACTCCTTATAGCTCATTAAAATATCTAAACTCTATAGCTGCGTGCTGTGATAGAGTAAAAATACATGACAGGAAATGATGTGTGCGTTTTAGCATCTGGTACAAACATTTTGTTGACACACTTAAGATCATTTTTGCATTGTAGTCTTCAAATTAAGTGTTTAACTTAATTAGTATTCCAAAGAAGAAATCCATGGAGATGATGTACAAGATCATCTCCAAGCATGGAACTGCTTGGAGATGATTTAATAATAATAAAAAATAAATAAATAAATAAAACGTATAAAAAAATACAACTTATTTAAAAAAAACACAAGGTTCATGGGACTTTGGCTAACCTCAGGAAGTGGACGCATGAGGAAATGCAACCCCATTTTTATTAGATGGAGCATGCAAATGGTCGGAAATGAGCCAAGGAGCCCATCCAAAACTATTCAAACTACATTCTAAGGTCAATGCACGTCCTTTTCAGTTAGTACTATGCATCGCATTTTGAATCATCACGTGCTCTCTGAAATAATACCCAGGAGGGCTCCCCTGTTGTCAGCAAAACACACACACACACAAATAATAATGAAAAAAAAATAATAATCCAGGCCAGATTTTGCCAAAATGCATGACGATAAGTCCCAAAATATCTAAGAGAAATGTATGGAATTAGGTCCCAGTTTCAAAAATGCAAATATGCAACTTCACACCCAAACTTCTTACAGCTGCCAAGTTTATTTTTGGCGTTTGAAGCAGACCAATACAAAAATAAAACAGCAAAAGGTATATAGTTTTGCTTGAATCGTGATAATTTCAGATTATAGAAAAAAATAAAGTAAATAAGCATTTCTGGCACAGACATGTACGAGCAGAGGACCATCACAACTAAGGCACAATTTATATTTCTGAAACATTAGAAGCTGAACCATGTTCCTCCATCATCCAAACAGTGCACAATGCTTGATAGTGTTTGAGTCTTTTTTATTTTTATTTTATTTTTTTTAACTATTGAATCATAGAATTAAATAGCAGGTAAATATAATGGATGGATGAGTTAAAAGATTTACACATTAGAATATATA
>JARVLU010000583.1:23316220-23337230 GCA_031762415.1 Simpsonichthys santanae | reverse complement strand
TATATATATACTGTATATACTGTACATACACACACACACAACCCCTGCATCCCAGAACTGAAGAAGTGGATAATGAGCTAAATATAAGATAATGGATGGATGGATGGACGCAGCCTGTCATTATTTGCCCAAATTAAGAGCAAATGCTGTGAATGCTCGTAATTTTGTGATTGATGAAGTTTTGTCTTTACTTATCTCTGCTTTAGTTAAATCTCTTAAACAAGAGTGAACCCCTCAGAAAGTCCATCAACAGATGAAGAGATACACAGTAATACAAATCATCTACAATTCATCTATGGAATTTTGGATTATTTTCAACTTAAAAAACACAAATTCTTACACCTGAATAGGTCTTTTCATTTTTTTTTTCTGATGACCTCTAAATGTATTATCCACAACACCATTGATCATGCACTTTGCACGTTTCACTGAAAGGCTGCACTGTTTGATGAACATCTGGTTTGGGGTGATGCTCCTTTGGTCTTTAAGGACCTCTGTGAGAGGCCACATCAATGGAAGGGAAGATAAATCTGAACAATGAGAGAGCCAGTAAAGCAGTCAGCAGGGATTCTGTGGCACTGGCTACAGGAAGTGTGGCACCTTTTGACCCCTGAACCCTGAGGTGACTTGTTCCCTTCAGTCTGCTCTCTGATCTCTGACACTCATATGTTACATGGTACAGTGAAAGGGCAACCTCTTTTAGCATCATGGCAGAAATTACATTTTTTCTCAGTCGTTTTGGTGCATTTGCACAACAGTTAGTGCATTTCTCAAAACAATTAGTACAAACTGCTAAAACCAAGACGATAACCTGCAAAAGTGTGTCACATGCTCAAAACAGGTACTTTTTTCCTCAGACGCATGTACCGTAATCATGTCAATGAAAACAGCCAGTGTCATCAAAATGAAACGTCGACATCATTGTTCATCAATAAGCTAGACAAATGCCTTTGTCATGGTTTCTTTATGACAGTTCACTCTGTAAGAGTTTTCCATTGCAAAAACGTCAGTTCTTGGTGACACTACCTGAAAATGCTCAAGACAGCAATATGCACTATTTTCACAGCCATTTGAAATCTACAGTTAAGTTACACATTACTGTATTTAGTGAGGTAAATAAATACAAGACCCTGAATATGTATGTTTCACATTTTTATGGCATATGCTCATTGAAGTTTTAATTTGTTCACAGCATTGAGTAAAAGCAAAGTACAAACTCACGGTACATAAACACCCTTTGGGTTGAGATGTGCTGTAAACAACAATGCAGTTCAAACTGGAACTGAATTGGAACATACAACATGAACAGTACTGTAAATCGTTCTTGCCTATCCAGATGTTCTTGTCTGTCTGACCACACAATTTCATCAAAATCATCCTGAATATCATCAGACTCCACCCTCTGCAGGACTCTGCTGTGATGTCATCACATGCTGCATCCATGGCCACTAGCAGGGCCATTTGGGCATTTAGACGCCAGTCATATACCTTTTATCTCCAGGCAGAGAACAATTCCTCTAATGGACAAAGGAATGGGGAGTAGAGAGGGAGATACTCCACCAGCATCCTTTAATGTGCTTCAAACCTCTGTTTGACTAGATCTGAGTGATAAAAACACACATTATCCAAACAACAACATACTTGCTCAGATGGTCTCCATTTAGACCCTTCTCATTCTCAGAGATTATGCCCCTGTGAAGAATGTATAAAAAGTCAGCAGTTGTTGTGTTGAATGGACCAAGATGGGGTATGAGGATGTCATTTTCTGAAATGACCACTTGTTGTAATATTCTCTCCTCGTTGGGCTGACATCAATGTTGCTCTTTGTCCATTGCAATTTCTTCCATGCCTTCTACCTTTTGCCAGATAGAAACCCACCTCATCAGCATATATAAATGTGTGCAGTGATCCCCTGGCCTCCAGCTCGAGTGCATGCTTTAACCCAGAAGGGAGAGAGAGAATAACTATGGCAACTTTTCATGTGTAACATAATGCATTTTGGACCACGTATTGAACAGTAGGAACTGTCATTTAACTATATGGCATGGCACCCCACAAAGTAACCAGTTTACAGCACTGGACATTAGAGTATACAAAACACATCAATGTTTTAGTTGTACATTCTGGTGATGAACCTCCTTCACTCTACTGTTTCATTCACATTTGCACATTATACAATTGTTTGATGCACATTTAATTCCTCCTGAGCACTCTGTCAGTTGTAGCAATTGAAACTGATTCAATATTCCCAAATATATCATCCTCCTCTATAACAGAGCTTTGTATGTCTCTCAGCCTTAGGGCACTGTTTACAATCAGCAATTCACAAATGGCGTCCACTGGTTGCAGAGTAAAATGGGGCCTTATTCCACCTTTGCAAGGTGGTCTTGCTATGTGGTGCGGAGTAAAACTACAGTAATGAGATAGTACAGTGGAGATTGTTTAGGGCTGAATTGCTGTCCAATACATACACACCTGTTCTCCTGCCCAAATGTTTGAATAATTGAATTTACAGTAGTTCTCCCAACATTTGGCTGCACCCTTCAACCAACCTCAGCCATTGTGCGGCTGTGATTGACAACATGGTTCACAATTAGTCCATCAGGAATTTGTGTATGTTGAACTCTTCTTCCTCTTCTTGTTTTTTCCCCTTCTCCTTCATCCCCTGCATCCTCACCCCTTTTCCACGATGCTGACCTTTCATTTGTGTCACAGTATTGTCAAAATGGCGCACACTCATGGCTAAAGTCAATGCAGACATGTTTTTTTTTCTACATCACTTTACAATCTAGCTGTTTTTGTTTCATTTTTTTAATATAATTTTCTTTCTTTTATGATTGTCTAGTGTCCTCATCATTTTTGTTTAAAACAGGTCTCCTGTATAAATAGAGGTTGAATGAATGTACGGCATGCGTTCCAGTTGAGGGTTCATGGGACTCAGCTCTGAGGGACTGTGGACAAGTGGTTTATTGTTGATTACAGCTAATGCTGCTCACACTCCTCATCAGAGAAAACTGAGGTTCACCCAAGAGAAACTGTTCAATTTGGGAGACATTTTCAGAAATAAATAAATAAATGCATAAAATTTGGTTGCCAGATTATGACAACCAGTTCAACATTTTTGTATGTAATGACTCTAGCAATAAGGATAATTAGCTTTATAGGGAATGGCTGTTCAGCATTCATGAATATAGTTCACTTTGACTGAAATAATGTAAGCAAATTAAAACATAATTAAAACATTAGAGAATTGTACTGAAGCAATTGATGCATGACCAAAAGCACATGCGATTTGTTGGAAGGAATGAGAATCTGCTACAATGATGTGCACAAATGTCTAGATGTTGTGAAGGCTGAACTAAAAGTACCAGTAATGACAATTTTATTTCTGATCAGAGAGAAATGCACCAAAGCAACTGTGAAAAATTATTAAAAGGAAACATGAGTGCTCAAATATGAATTATTTCTAAGCCATGTATTTTAATGGGGGTTGGTTTGTGTCTCCAATGCTGCTTATTGTGGTATAACTCTGTTTGAACATGAACCTTAATGATTTTCCATCCATTAATAAATTCTCAGGAACAGAAAGCTGAATAACAGTCAGGCTGGTATCCAGTACATGACTGGATCTGCACTTTTTTTTTTTTTCTGGGTTTCACATTCATTGAACAGATAAAACCAACATAATTGTTGATTTGTAAAGAAATGCTGAATGTTTTAGAAACCTGATGGTGGAATAGAGTTTTGTTGCAAGGCAGTAGCTCCAAGTCCGACTTCTACTCAGTCTTTCATTGTTTTTCTTGTTCTTTAGGTTTTGGAACCAATCATTTTGCTAAAATTGTAGAAATTAGATGTATAAATTTAAATTAGGCAGAGCCAGCATATGTAGTATAAATAAGATTTTACCCATATTAAAATAAAATATGGTTTAAAAAAGTCATAAAATAAAAGCAAACACTTGGGTACGTTCCACAATGTTCAGTCAGGTCTTCTGGATAGTTTATTTTGTTGCTGAGGTGTTTTGTCCTTCATCCAAAGGACTTCTTCAATCTGAGTCTTCTTCAGTTTGAGCTGAATGAACATTCTAGGGTTTATACCATTAATGAGCATGAACTCTGGTGTTTTGAACCACTTTGGCATGGCTGCCTTAGAGGAGTTGACAGTGGAGAGGGCGGGCCCCGGAGGTCATCTTATCACCAACAAACTTTTTTTTTTTTCATTATGGGAGTGAGCTGTTTGTGGGAATCAGTTTGGTTTGGTGGATCCTCAGACTGAATAAGTCATTTGGATGAAGGACGAAACGTCTCAGCAACAAAAACCGTCCAGATGAACTGACTGAACATTGTTGGATTTATATTAATGAACATGAACTTTGGTTCTTGGATACTTTCCTACGTGCTTTTTCTTGGTCCATGGCCGGTGCCTGTTGGCAACCAGCACTTGACAAGTTGACACCATTGAGTGAATTAGCTTTTACAACAGTCTGGTACTTTATTACGGCGACAGTTGTACACTTGAAACTTCTCTCAATTAGTGCTGAGCAGATGTCACGGTGGCTGAAAAAGATCAATAAGGCCAGTTGTGACCGTGCAGTTCTTACTGTGGCCTGGCACTTTACAACCCAGCCACTGGGACTTTGGCTGCTAATAATACAAGAAGGACGCGTGGCAACAGGAGGAGAAGAATAGGACGCAACGACAGAAGGGCCACTCTGACTGAAAAGTGCCAGCACTCTGTGACCTTCTGGACCCTGGAAGCTTTTTTTACAGCACTTCAATCTGTGGCTCTGCAGGACACGAGCAGCCGTGATCAAACAGACTGTTCCACGTAAGGCTGAAGCTGAAGAAGCACTGAAAGCTGCTGAGTTTAAACAGTGGCGTTAGCTTCTGCTAGTCTGCTCCGAGATTTGCGGTAACCTGTCTAAACAAACGCAAGCGAAGCAGATATGCAGAGGAGAGGCTTTGTACTTCACATCCAGCACCATATTTGGATGAAATCAGCAGCTGTAGCTTATCAGGCTGCTGCTGGCTCAGTTTACAATTTTTTGTGAGTACCCAAAAAAAAAAAAAAAAAAAAAAAAAAAACATAAGTCTTTTTCAAAGAAAAAGAAATAGACTCAGCCCTGGTCTGGAGGAGGTAAAACTTTCAATTTCAAGATACTATTGAGTGATTAACTCTGGAGCCACTTTTATGTTTGTTCTGGCTCAAAGTTAAACCTGGTCTCCATCACCCCAAGTCTGCTGCAGTTCTTCAACATGAATAGAGACACTGCTCTTTCTAGGAAGAAACACATCCAACATGTTTTTTCCCCCCCTGTAACCCTTTTCCTAGTAGGGAAATTAAGAAAAGGCTGTTTTTGTAGTTTTACATATGATAATACTGTTATGTAAAGGAATCTGATTTCATTTAGACAGCTGAGGGGAGCTCAAGATGTTAATTTTGTTGAGTGGACCCCAGCTGGACTTTACCAACACTCCCCCCCTCCGACTTCTCATCTCTTATTTCAGGGTTTACATGTGGCCCAACACCTGATGGTGTGTGGTTTTGGTGCAGGGATGTAATCACATTCACAGCATACCCTCTCCAATCAGGATAATTGGCACCAGACTGCAAACTACAAAGGAAGGGCTGAGCTTGGACCCCCCCGTTGACTCTTTTAGAGGTTTATTATTACATAGCTGGGTTTGAAATAATGCACAGGCATCCATTAAGTCATTGCTGTACTATTTCCTGAGGATTTATTGTCAAACAACAAACAACTACTTTATTTCACTGTTACCAAAACCTGATACAAAATGTAGAAGTCTTTCACCATGTATACATTCATGCCCACTAAAATCATAAACATGGGTTATAATGTGACCATAGGCATTTAAAGGTTCATATCATAATTGTCCTTTTTTGTGTTTGAAAACTTGTGATGTGCTGTACTTTATTTTATACTCCATAAAAAAATACACACAATCTGAGGAGCTACAAACAAACTCAGTCCCTGGATTCAGTCCTTTGGATGAAGGATGAAACGTCTCAACAACAAAACAAAAAAAAAAAAGAAAAGAAGCCGTCCAGATGTCCTGACTGAACTGATGTTTTGAACCACGTTGGCCATGGCTTTCTCAGAGTTGACGGGGGAGAGAGCGGGCCCCAGAAAACTGGTTGGCTCACTATGTGAGTGTGCTGCTTATGGAACTGAGTTTGTTTCTGTTGGATGAAGGATGAAACTTCTCCAAAAAAAAAAAAAAAAAAAAAAAAAATGAAGAAAAGAAAAGAAAAAGAAAAACGAAGCCGTCCAGACGACCTGACTGAACTTTGTTATGTTCTGCAGATTTTATGAACTCAGCAACTGGACTGCTCTCTGATACTACATGTACAATGACATCCACCGTCACCTTCAGGTTCACCCAGGGATGATCTGCTGTAACAAGATATAGAAAATGTGCAGAATAAAAACAGCACATGCAGTAAAACACTGATTTGCTTTTATAACTCATGGTTTTACTAAAGATTGCTCTTGTGTGTGACATTTACTACTTTGTACATTTGCTTTACTATTTTGAACAGAGCTGTAATATTTACAAATGTATTTTATCTTAAATGAACTCCTCTGTGATCGTTCTGCTGTATCAGGACAGGACTATTTTTTTTTTTTCATTGTTCGTGAAGACAGAACAAAGCCAGGACGACAGGACAAGTAGAACAAAAGCTAAATCAGCTCTCATCTCACTGCGACCACAGAGCTGCTTTGTGGTACAAGGATCCTGGTTGTGAAGGGAGATCCAAGCTGCTCCAACTCTTTGCCTGTTATAGTATTTAATCACAAGGCCCCACCAAGGAGAAACTCCCAGCCTGAGCCCATGAAAAAGAGCACATGGTATACCACACTGGAGATTCCCATGTTCAAATATAGACGAGAGCAGAAGTACAAAATGATGAAGAAAGCAACATTCTTTCCCAGCAGCAGGTCACAGCACACACCCTGAGGTCTTGTCCAAATATGTTTGGCCTATAGTCACCAATATAAATAAATATTATCCAAATAAAAGCAAACCTTTCTCATTCCAACCCCTGTTTAAAGCTTTGTGGACAGAGTCACCCTCTCCCACAAGAAAAAAAAAAAAACAAAAACTGATGCTTTGTTCTTGTGGGATCTCATGGATGTGAATACTATTTTCTCTGTAGGACCATGTAAATGTTATCATTAATTTTTCACTTTTTGGTACTTTATTTTTGAACCCTTATTGCATGCTTTAGCATTTCTTGTTTGTTTTTTTGCAAGTCAAATCGGTTCTTCTCATCCTGAGCATTTCATTGTACTGTTAACCCTCTGTTAACCTCCTTATGACAAATAAACACAGCTTGAACTTGGACCTTCACTGCATCCAGTATTCACTGGTTAACTGGTCATCATTAACTTTACACAGACTCTCTCACTGGTACATTCTCATCTTTAAATCCCTTCTTGGTCTGCTGCCTTCATACATCTCATGTATTTACACGAGTGCAGCTACAGCGTGCGCTCTCAGGACATTATTACCTGCAGTGTTACCTCAGTGAAAACTGAACTAGGCAAAAGGGTCTTCTCCTACTCCGCTCCTGTCTCCTGGAATATATTACAAAAATATCTGAAGCTCTCGACCTTGACCTCTCTAAGTGGCTTCAAACATTTGTTAAGTTCCTGGCAAAAAACCCAACGCAGACATGTTCCTATTTTTAGTTTTCTACACCACCTTACAGCTGTTTATTTTGTTTCATTTATTAATATAATTTTCTTTAATTTATTTTTCCCAATTTGTTTGTGTTCTTTTATAGTTGTTTATTGTTGTCTTTGTTGTCCACTGTTGTCATCATTTTTTTAAAAACAGGTCTCTCTTGTAAATGAGTCCTCAAGGCTCAATGAGACTAACCTGTATAAATAAAGGCTGAATGAATGAATGGAGTTTTATTTCCTCAGTGCACAGTTGAGTCCATTCATGCCTTTTGGAGTTATATTATAGGTATAACACAGAATCCATGGGAAGAGTTGTTTTCAATATTTTAGGGTGTGATGCAGGCCAAGTGCACAGTGCACCCACATTAGCCCCTCAGCATTCCAAGGTACAGCTCACGACAGGGTTGCTAACACACAAAAGGTTTGTTAGGAACACCTGGAAGGTGAGATGAGGTCCACCAACACACTCAACAAAGCAAATTAGCAGAGTGGAAGAGAGTTGGCTAGATGAGGATGAGAGATAGAGAAATATTAAATATCCTGCGATGTGCAAGATGAGATGTAGTTTCCTCTCTGACAGCCTGCTAGTCTAGAAATACACAAACAATAAATGTGTAAACTTTATTTTTTTTTACCGTTTTCTTCTCAATTTGTTTGCTTCCTTTATGATTGTCTACTATTGTCTTTGTTGTTTACTATTGTCATCATTCTTTGTTAAAATCAGGTCTCTCTTGTAAATGAGATGCCGACGCTCAATGGGATTAACCTGTTTAAATAAAGGATGAATTAAAAAAAATTTGGCGGGTAAACTATTTACCCTCTTTCATTTTCTTGTTTTGAGTTAGAAAACCAGCTAAATTAAGTTCAGTTCAGTTTAATTCAATTTATTTATATAGCGCCAAGTCACAGCAGAAGTCGTCTCAGGGCACTGAACTGAAACATTCATATAAAAAATAATAACTTACCATTATTTTTCTGAGGAGCAGAGTGTTTTGAAGTTAACTCTATCACAGAACTCTCATCTTGAGCAAGCATGAAGGCGACAGTGGAAAGGAAAAACTCCCTCATGAGGAAGAATCCTTTAGCAGAACCAGCTGCTTTGACCAGCTGGGTGTGAGTGTAACAGGACCGTGGAACAGATACACAATGGCAGGTCAAGAATCACAAATAATTTCAAATGAAAACTATTCATTTGTAACAACTCATTTTGAAAAATGTGGTCTAAGTTTATGGCAGAAAGACGAAACTAATCCTAGCTATAGGATTTATCAAAAAGGAACATTTTAAAACTGGACAATGTTTCAGCCTCACGAACAGAAACTGGAAGTTGGTTCCACCAGAGAGGAACCTGATAACTGGAAGATCTCCTCCCATTCTGCTTTTGGAAACTAGAGGAACTGCAAGTAAACCTGCAGCCTGAGAGCCAAGTGCTCTATTGGGAAAGTATGGAACAAAAAGGTCTGTAATATAATGAGCTAGGTTGTTGAGGGCTTTGTAGGTTAGAAAGAAAATAAGTTATAAGAAATAATAAGAAAAAAGACATTTTGAGTTTTATTTACATTGATTATTAGGCGCAACATAATTTTAGCTTTCGTCATCTTAATACAAATACGTTAACTGAGTTCAGATTCTATACAATCATTTTGCAAGGAATAAACATCCTCATCTATTTAAGAACTTGAAACTCGCAGAGTACAGTCATTTTTACTTTGTAATTTTACTTTGTAATAAAAACGTATGATATTTTAATAGTTTTGAATTACATTAATGAATTGTGTAAAATAGAGCCACAATAAAGTATAAGACTGCAAAATTGAATTCATAGTAGTAAATTGTGATATATCAAGTTAGAACCTATAATAACGGATAATCATTTTAAATCATACGACTTGTATCATTAGGTTCAGCAGGAAGCACCAGATCCTTTTGATCCTTGAAAACATTTCATGTTTCAGCTTGTAGGTTTTGTCAGCTCTGACCCACTCATGGGAATGTGCAGGCCAATAAAAGCTGTTTTAATGACAAGTAACCAAGAATCCACATGGCTGATGCGTGTCTCAGATCATATTTGAATCGTTTTCCTTCTTGACTAATATATGGCATACGTTAGTCACATGAATAAAAGTTTAAGAATTACTGTATTTTTCGGAATATAAGGCGCACTGGACTATAAGGTGCAATATCAATGAACGCGTCTGTTTTCATACATGAAGCACACCGGATTATAAGGCGCATTAAGTAAAAAAAAAAAAATTAAAAAAAAAAAACAGATAAATTAAACTTTATTCATCTCATTCACAATAAAATCAGATCAAGGTCAGTAAGCACAACCAGAATTAACACATAAGGTGCACCAGATTATAAGGATCACAGTCGATTTTTGAGAAAATTAAAGTTTTATCATCCGAAAAATATGGTGATAGTTGCATTTTATTCCAGCAGAACCAGCCATTTCCTCAATTAATTTACTTCAGTGGACTTTTGGAAACCACCAAATGTCTTGATGATAACTCTCAAGCACCACATTTCAATGAGCGTATGAAAGGTTTGGGTTATTTTAGTCACTCCTCTCGTCTTTACGCGGCACTTCAGAGGCTGTATTTCAAGAAGAGATGCCCCAATAAAGCCTGTTGTAGCAACAATGTCTAAAAGTAATTGAAAATTTTATTACAGTCATTAAATGGCAGTTTATTTACCCCTTAAACAATACTACAAAGTAAAAATGTGTAAATGGCAGAATTTGAGGGAGCTCAGCACACTGTGGCATAATAACACGACAACATGCATCCCAAGGCAAAGCAGTAAAGATGAATGAGGAGAAAATTTAAATGACGCCCCACAGTGAGAAGAACTCTCCTAAATCTTCAAGGCTTCAGCTCCCACATCCATCGCTCCATCTCCCCCGGTGCTCCAAACAAACCACGGCAGAGCTGATGAGACGTTCACAGACCGAGAGGCTCATCTATTATACTCCAGCCCAACAGCAGCTGGGAGGTTCGCTGCGCTCCTCTTCACAGAAACAGGCTTCGTGATAATCAGCAGAGTTTGTGCCGATCGGCTGCAAAGATGCAGTTTGTCAAAAGTCTAGATGTGATACGACTGATTGAATTAAAGGGGTTTTTCGAGCGGTTTGCAAAGATTTAACACCTGATGCTGTGCAGGTGGGACAAGGCAAGAATTCAAATGAAGGCTAAACAATTCATGTTGGCTTTTATTATTTTTACCATGTTTCTAACCATCAACATAAACTTCAGCAGTTGACTGCATTGTCAATCTTTAATTTACTGAACATTATGACCTTTTGTGCAGGCAGAAACTCTTAATTACAAATACAGGTAGTCCTCGGGTTATGACAGTCTCGGGTTATGACAGTCTCGTCTTACGACGTTTCGAGGTTACGATGCATCTCCCTTATTCACGTTACGTGGTTAAGTCGGTTTTACGTCGGTTTTACGTCGGTTTTACATCTGTTTTACATCTGTTTTACGTCGGTTTTACGTCGGTTTCACATCGGTTTCACGTCGGTTTCACGTCGGTTTCACGACGGTTTCACGACGGTTTCACGACGGTTTCACGACGGTTTCACGACGGTTTCACGACGGTTTTACGACGGTTTTACGACGGTTTTACGACGGTTTTACGACGGTTTTACGACGTTAAACATCGTAACGCAGTGGCGCAAGAATACAGCTACACCATGCAGCGGCGGAGGAATACAGTACTGTACGGAGAAGGACGGCGTCACCAGCATCCCAGTAGGCCATTAGCCCTTCATTATTGCTCCCAAAACGCAAGGAGGACTCTTCTGATGGCCGTGCATCGAGGAAAAGGAAGGCCATCACCATGGAATTACGTCGACAATCGGTTTACGCGCTTGGTAGAACAGGTACGTCACATGTATTTACGTACGTTCCGACTTACGTCAAATTCAGTTTACGACACCGCGTGAGAATGGATCTCCGTCGTAAGTCAAGGACTACCTGTACAGTAGTCCCTCACTACTTTGCGGTTTGACTTTCTCAGACTCGCTCTTTTGCGGTTTTTCAACGTAAGAGCGGACATGACACAACTGGCTGATTAATGAGCAACATGAGCGACATGGATTGTTTATTCAAAATAAATTATTTTTTAATGATTTAGCACCTGCTAAATCATTTGGTGCAGGGAGAAGCTCCCTGCTTGTCATGATCTCCACTCTCTGCCACCGGCGGCTCTCTGCCACGCCCACATTTCTCCTCCAGCTGCAGCAGCTTTGTGAAGGGTTAACCCTTCGCTGTCCAAATGCAATGTTTCTACAATTTTTTTGTTTTGTTTTGTGTTTTGAATATCCAGAGGACCAGAATTATCTTTTTTACATACTACTTCTAGAGTCAATACTGTATTCAACTACTTACTACTACAGTAAATACTAAAATAAACAACTACTGTACTACTTCTTGTGTGTATAATTCTGTTCCATCTCATGTAGCACATGAAATGGTAATGACAATAAAGTTTACTTGAACTTGAACACTGCAGCCCTACTTTGCTGTTTTTTTACTTATCGCCGGGGCGTGGTCCACTAAACCCCGTGATAAACGAGGGACTACTGTAAAAATTAAATGTTTAAATCAATCCAGTTTGAGAAAACCTCAGGTTTAACAATGAACATTAAAAACACAGAACTGAGAATTAAACTTGAGAAAAACACAAAATCCAAACAACTTCAAAATACTTCTGGAACACTCCCTTTAATCTCTTCATCTGCCTTCGATTAGCATCCTTGATTCATTTATTGAGACAAAGTTAAGGTAGACCAAAAGAAGTTAAAAATAAAATAAATAAATAAAAAGTGTCTCTTGTTGTGTCAAAACTTCCACGCCTGATGTTCACACCTTGGGTGTGAAGAAAAACACATCTCCCACAATCCCCTGGAAAGAGCTGAACTTCAGATACTGACAGCAGATCAGCCTTCTGTCCTCACATCAGCTGTAAATCTGATTCATTTCAGTCGGGTGTATTTTCCAGTGCGACTGTGGGTCAGGCTGACTTTTTATCTTCATTGTAGAAATATAGTGAAACAAGAAGTTGGACAAAATAGTTTATAATGTTTAATCTGAAACCGACAGGTTTTTATATGAATCATTTGTTTTATTTTCAGCCTAAAAACACAGAAACAATATTATAGTAGTTCCTCGTTTATCGTGGGAATCCATACCCTGAAGCCCTGAGATAAGTGAAAAACTGTGATGTGGGAATAGTAGTCTTGCAATATTCTAAATAATGTTTTTAAATTCTAAATGCTCTTAAAAAAAAAAAAAAAAAGCACAGCGTCATGATTACAGCTCTCTGTCTTGGCTGCTCTCTCAACCACGCCCAGTTCTCAGCTCTGTACGGAGATCAGCTGATCAGCTGCAGGAGGAAGCTTCTCCCACAGCTGTGGAGTGCACACAGGTGCTAAATCATTCAAAATAATTTACATCAATCAGCCATTATGCGTCATTTCCACTCTTACTTTGAAAAACTGCAATAGAGCGAGTTCACAAAAAAAACTAACTGCAAAGTGGCAAGGGACTTCTGTATTCTTACCTGGAGAGTGTGTTTTTGGAAACTTTATGAAACGGTTTAGCCTCAATTGTTAAAACTAAAAGTCAAAAAGAGCAAAATGCTAGCTGAAGGTAGTGCAATAGCTAAAAGCTTATTGTAGCAAAACACTAGCTAAAATCAGCAAAACTAGAGCTTAACGAAGAGAAAGGTATGTGAAGAGAAGTAAAAGGCTCCCAGAAGTAATGAAAGGCTAGCTAAAGCTATGAAAAAGTAGAATGGTAGCTAACAGAAGCTAAAGGCTAAAAGCAGCTATCAAAAGAAGACAAAGATGTAGTAATGAACTTGACAAAATGCATGATTAGCTTCTTGTTACTGTGCTGGTCTGCTCACACTGAAAGCTGCAGACTGACCCTTTAAAGCCAAACTTAAATGGGAACCTGAGGACGAGCAGAGCAGCATTCAATTATCCCAACGAGGGATGAAGTGGTGTGCACATTTTGACCTTCATGAATTTACAGCAGCTCATTTTTTACCAAGCACCTGAGTGACAAAACAGCAGCGTCTTGACGGTCGTGTCCGTTCTGTGTGTGCACGCCTCCTTCCTCCCCCCACCCCATCGCCTGCGCCTTCCTAATTTCCTCTGAGCGCCGCAATTTATTTTGAAAATCACTTTTCTGTCTGAGTCAGCCGTGCAGCCGAAATAAAGCTTTTTCTGCGACTTTTCATACAAAAACTTTTGATGGACAGCATGGGGAGCTGCACTGCATGCAAACGAGGGAGGTTTCTTTCTGTGGGGAAATCTCTAACTGTGCAAATAAATAAATAAATAAATAAAATTAAACAGTGAAAAAAAAAAGTTTTTCAGGTGTTATATTTGAAAATAAAGCTTCAAGCCTTCTTTTCTTTTTAAATAAATTTGCTGAAAATTGTTAAAACATACAAACATTTGGGTCTTTCTGCTAAAGTTTCAGGCAAATTACCAGTGGCTTCAGATGTTATCAGCCCATTAAATTAGTTATTAGTCATCATCCCCATAGGTTTCCTTCAGACTGTCCCTCCTAGTAGGTTTAAAGGCAAATTCTTATTGCTAATAATAAGCAGCTTCGCCTGCATATACAACAGGAAGCATTTTTTTGTTAGCTTTTATTAACCCTTTTCCTAAACCTAACCTTAAACCTGACCCAGAGCACTGACCCTAAACTGAACCCCCTGACTCCTGACATATTATCAGCAATAAGAACGTACCTTTAAACCTGCTAGAAGGTAAAGGAGAAACAGTCTGAAGGCAACCTATGGGGATGATAACAACTAAAAACGGCCATTTAATGGCTGATAACATTGGAAGCAGGTGCAAATTTATTTCTCATACATTATTACCATTGTTTTGACGCCATTTCTTGCTTATAATCATTATTTTTGAAAACAGCTCGACTTCATCTTTACCTCTTTGAGCTTCCGCACAGCACTGAAGCTGGAATGGTTGAAGCCGCCTCATAACATCTCCCCCTGCAGCAAACAGACTAAATGTCAGGAAACATCTTCTTTTTGTATCGATTCCTTCTCCGCAGGCAGCAGGAAGTTTGCGTCTACTGCGAGCTAACTGTCAGCGCGCCGCAACCAACACAAACACCTGAAGAGAGGGCAATCTGTTGTGCTGTGGATCAATGCAAAAGGGAAGAGAAGCTTCAGAGGTCACCTGTGAGCCTGCACGAGTGTGAATGTGTGTGTGTGTGCTGAACACACGGCTGTGATGGAAAGAGTCGATACCAGCAGGGATAGTGGGCGTGTCGACGATTAAACCTGTTTACGCACAAACAACAGCCCGATCAAGGAAAATAGAATCCATCCATCTTCTCGCTCCATATCTGATCTTTTGTTTGTCCCAGTTTTATTCTGTAAACATTGTTTTATCCCACACTTGATTTGGTTTGAAAGAGTGGATTTGCATCAGAATGGCAGATGAGAATTGAAAATAAAAAGTGCTTCCTGTTTTAAAACCCGTTGCTCGAGCGCAGCCGTGTCAACAGGATCTGGTCCGTTAGCCCTCTCCTGTTAATTAAACCAGCAGCTTTTCAACATATTAACTTATTTGTCAAACGGCCACTTGGTCATTTGGTTTTTATAAAAAGTGGAAGCAGCAGTGGCAGCTTTTATAGCAGCAACTAGCTTCTCAGCGTAAAGTCTGCGCACAGTGGTGCTCGAGCGTTTGTTAACCATTTATAATTTTTATGTTTCTGCATAAAGATGAACTAAAACTTCAGATTTTCACACAAGTCCTTAAAGTAGATAAAGAAAACACAGTTAGATAAATAAGCCAAAACATATCATGGTAATTTATTTATTGAGGAAAATGATCAAATATTACATATTTGTGGGTGGTAAAAGTATGTGAACCAGACAGTCTGTATTTGTTTGACACAATTTCTTATTTCTTTACAGTTTTTAAATGTTTTTAGCACACAAAGTTAATAAGATGAAAATGAAGTTAGAAACGTATAAAAAAGTCTAACAGGTTTATTGTTATTGTTTCTATTGTGTAAAAAGCAACAGCGGACATGTGTGTGTGACGGTTGCTGGGTCATTGTTCTTTAAAAGTCAGATTTTAAAGTCTGCATGAGCCTCTCCTTAAAATATTTGTAAAAAAAAAATTTTTTTTTTTTAAACAAATGGATTTGCATGTGGGTGAGACGTGCAATTGTAGCAGGAAGTGTTTGATTTGCCAAACATCCACTGTGGCCTTAAACTCAGGACGCAAGAGTTCAACTGGAGCTCATTTCTGCAGCCTGTTAATGGAGCTGCATCGAGATGACCTGGTCTCTTTCCAGTCCAAACGTTCCACTTTACTCAGAGTAACACGGCATAATACAGGTCAGAGCACTTCATTCAGTGCATACCATCACTGCGTACCTCCCACGGGTGAATCCAGAAAGGATCGCCACATCGCACTGTTGCTTCTCTGTAAAATATGCATGTGACTGCGAATGTGTTATGCAGGAGTTGATTAGCACTCATGCATAATTCAGATGCAACAAACACATGCACACATGATAACCTGAAGTGAAAAGAGATTAACAAAGACAGAGCAGCGAGTCAGTCATCGCCGGCTCAGATGCTTGTAGCTCAGACGAGCAGACTTGACTGATGTGAAAGATGAACTCATCAGTAAAAACTGAGAATAAAAAGCCTGAAACATAAAAGTTTATTTTTTTATGAACCCTGGATAAGAACCAAAACTCAAAGCAAACAAGATTAAAAAAAGTGCCAGCCCCTTCTGTTTTTACTACTGTGACTCTAATTTGATTGTTTTTTTCTAATGTAATTTTAATTTTTACATTAGGAGAGTTAAAGCACCAGGAGTCCCTCACATTTCAGTTCTTCTGTGGAGCTCGTATCGTCTTTGCTTTGTTTTTGTATGATCCGGTTAACTTTTAAAGATCACAAATCAAACGTTTTGTGCAGAGCTGCTGTAAGAATGAAAACGCTGCTCTGTATGGAGTCAGGTATCCAGCTGTCGTCAAAGATTAAATCATTAAAGTATTTCCTACCTTTTGACTCTCTAACAGTATTAAAGACTAATCTATTCCCAATAGTGTTAAGACAAAGTTAATACTTTTTTTTATTAAACGCAATTAAACCAACTTTGCTTTTGTGCACAATAGTTTCCATGTTGTTGCATCACCATTACACTGTACTTTGTTAGAAGAGAGTGGAGAAACGTAATAATGAGAAAGAATGAAAAGACGATCTAGACGACGACGCTCATTTGCTCTAGGTACATTTCAGGTCGTTGCTTGCGGCAGTAATTAAAACTAAACACACACACCTAGAGATAAAATGTCTGAGAACATCCTATATTTGGGGGATTTTCTCATTAGTAGCAAAGAGCACTGAAATAAACCAAGCTTGCTCCAAAACAGAAAATCTGTCCTTTGTTTTTATCTATACTTGCAGTTTACTTTCAAGCTCAGTCTCCACAGGAACAGTATTTTGTGAATACTGTATTTCAGTCGTGTCTACACACACACAATAAAAACAACAACACATTTTTGGGCCCATCATTGGTAGTGCACAAACTCTGGTTCCAAAAATACAACATAGCAATTAGGGATGGGGCCAATCCGATCCGGTATCGGCCTCCGATACCAGCATAATTTACGCATCAGATTTTTCCGATCCAACCTGCCGATATTTCCGATCCATGATGCACGTTGGCTTCAAACTTTGGAATAGATTTCCTGAACGGAGGCGTGTTTCATGAACGTAGAGTGATAAGACCTGCCTCACATTCAGGAAATCCATTTCATAGCTTGCAGCCAGCTACAACGTGAGGAATGAGCGAGCAGCCCTGTGGCTAACGGCTAGCCAAATTTTCATCATAGCATGTCCGCTGTGGCTGTGTGGAAGTATTTTACACTAAACACCACAAGACAGCAACGTGCAATGTCTGCAGAGCCATAGCAAGTTAGTTTTACGTTGGACATTCGAGCTCCTTGGCTTCAGCTGGGAGCTACTCTTGCTGAATTGAAACGGTCAGCCTGACTCCCAGAAATAATAAATTGGGGGGAAAATAATCTAGAAAAAAGAATAGAACAGTCTTACAACATGTGCTTGTTGCCTTTTTTATGTCGTCTACGTGTTCACACACCTGGTGAGTAAAATACACACTTATAGGAATTCCAGAGAAGAAACGCCAGCAAAATTAATTCCAACCTGTTGTTGATTGCACTCAGCCTGACCTCTGGATAGCTGGAGACATGCTGGGTGACGGTGGACACAAGGTCAGCCCTGTCTGCTGCGGGTACAGCTGATTTGTTACTGCAGCTAATGGCGGCTTTCAGCTCTGCCTCCAATTTACTCGGCTTTGCTTCTAATGACGCCCAAAACAAAACATTGATTATGACTGCAACTCTTGCTTACAGGCAGAAACATCACTACACATCCGACTTAAAAAGAAGAAAAAAGTGGGAAAGAAAAGGAAGAAAACTATCTGCTTTGAAATTAGTCGAAAATGTGAAAATTACATTAGCATTTCGAAAAATTTGAATATTGTGAAAAAGTTCAATCTTTTTTCTCAATCATTTCGGAACGTGAAACTCATATTTCACAAATAAGTGCTATGTGTTGTCATCATTGCCATCACACCTGATACACATCCATATAATCATAAATATATTCATTACACAGAGTGAACACTTTCAAGCCTTCATTTCTTGTCATTTTGATGATTATAGCTTATAAATAATGAAAAACCCAAATTCAGTGTCTCAGAAAATGAGAATATTCCACAGCCAGCTTTTGGTACCTTCGGCAGTGTGAGCAGCCAAGTCCAGCTGGAAAATGAAAACAACATCTCCATAAAGCTCATCAGGAGAAGGAAGCATGAAGAGCTCTAAAATGTCCTGCTAGACACTGTGTTGACTGTGGACTTCAGAAAACACAGTGGACCAGCACCAATAGAGAACATGGACCCAAACCATCACTTGACTGTAAACTTCACTCTGGACTTCAAGCAACAAGGACTCTGGGCCTCTCCACTCATCCTCCAGACTCTGGGACAGTGGGGGCTGGTCAATAGAGAGCGCTAGGGTGCCGCCCCACCACTCACCATGCCTTGAAGACTTGAAAAAATTAATAGAAATTAAATAATAAAATAAAAATATTCAAAATATATGTTTGTTTTGTTGTTGTTGTTGTGTACAATAAATATCAATACAAAGAATAGGACCATTCTGGGCACTACTCTCCTGCGCCCAGAATACAGGTGCATAGTACGGATCGTGCTTCTAGTCCTGGTGTCTTCGGAATTTAATTTTTTTATTAATTTGGTCCAGGAACCGATCGTGCAGTAACACATCACGACCAGGCTAGTTAGGTAGGCTTTAAGCCATTAAAAGCCCTTTATCGAATGTTTATGTTGCCATTTCTGACTGATATACCTCTCCACTTTTAGATGTCTCTGTAAAAATACCTTCAGCTGACTGTGTACTCTAAAAGTGGGAACTGGTGAGTTTGTTTATTTGTTTCTGGAGCTAGCATGCTAGCGCTAGCCTGCATGGCATTGTACTGGGCTCTGTGATTGCTAAATTTATTTGTGCTTATAGAAAAATAATTGTAAAACATTAATACTTTTCTATACTCAGGTAAAACATTCTGATGTTGTCTCTGGTACAGGAGTGGTTTGACTTGAGGAATTAGACATTTGTAGCTCATTTAGGAGTTAATCATCTAATCAGGATGTGACACCAGACGTTTACAGTATTGAAACTCTTCACAGCACAGTATAATCATTTTCTGAGAAACAGAAGTTTGGGAAATCATTAATTGTAATCAAAAATTATCAAAATTACAAGAAATAAAGGCTTGAAATAGTTCACTATGTAAAATGAATCTATATAATATTTGAGTTTCACGTTCTGAAATGATTGACAAAAAAATGAACTTTTTCCACAACATTCAATTGTTTTTAGATGCACATGTACATAAAAAAAATCAGACGCCATTAAGATATTTACCATTACAAGTCCAAACTAAACAACATTGTTAGTGAAGCAGAGATAATTATACATAGCAAGTAAAGCACAATGACAGAAAAACAGAAACAGCTGAAGTTACAGGGGAAAAACTGGGGCAACGTAAGATGTTTCAGATCTAACCTGAAAAGTATGATTAATGAATGTTTGCAAAAGCTGCATGAAACATTAAAAACATATTTTAGTTCCTATAATTCTGCACCCACACTTTTTTCTAATGTATATAACTGGAATGCAGGACATGATGACATTTGTAGCTACCAGGTTATTAAGGATAATAAATTGACAATTGATAACAGAGGATAAATATGAAACAGTGCAAAATAAGCACTTTTGTAATACATAATATTTTTATGAATTTATTATGTTTGTAAAAATGTGTAAAGCCAGGCTGATATGGAAATTTTGGCTATCACTTATAACGATATTGGGAGGTGCAAGCTAATGCTGATATTGGATCAAACTTTTTGAACGTTGTTCTCCCTCCCCACACCCCCAAGAATCTAAGTAAACAGATACTTTTAAACCTGTTTTAACACTTGAAGTCTTGAAACAACCTTCCTAACATGTGCTCACATTTTTCTATCCTCCACTATCCACCATAAAGTTATCAAGTGTGTTACAAAAATATATGGGACAATTATTACTGATATGGATACATCCCCAAACGCCTATGTCGGTATAAAATATCGGCACTACCAATATATCGGTCTAAAATATTGGTCATACCAATACATTGGTCTAAAATATCTGTCCTACAAATGTATCTGCCTAAAATATCGGCCCTACCAATATATTGGTCTAAAATATCAGCCATACCAATACACCGGTCTAAAATATCTGTTCTACAAATGTATCAGTCTAAAATATCGGCCCTATCAATATATTGGTCTAAAATATTGGCCCTACCAATATATCGGTCTAACGTATCGGTCCTACCGATATATCAGTCAGGCTCTAGAAAGATGTAGAGTTTGTAATTGTTTGATTGTACCAGGTATGTGTCTATGACTCATTGAGCATAATTATATAGTGCCGAGTAAAGCTTCAACATGCTCATCCAACTACTGGTATGTGTTTTATTCTATGTTTGAAGCAATTATTAACCTTTATTAGTCATTAGTGTGTTTGCACATACATTACAAAATACAGGTAGTCCCCGGTTTCCGACCGTCTTGGTTAACGAATTTCCGCGTATACGACCCGCCTCCCCAGTGACGTCATCACACCTCACGGACTTTTTATG
>JARVLU010000583.1:23280114-23299035 GCA_031762415.1 Simpsonichthys santanae | reverse complement strand
ACCGAATAAACTGAATAAACACAAAAATGACTACACCTCAGTCAATTTGATGTAACATGTTGGTGACATGAACATCCTACAATTACAAAAGGTGGCAGAAAACATCTTATAGTCTAAGAGATTTGGCGTAATAAGCATGATTTTACCCATTTTGTTACAAAACTTACATATATTCTTTTGAACTTGGAGCAGTGAAACAGGAAGTGACATCAAAGGGGAACTCCCTGGTCTTTATTGAAACAATATAATTTTAACTCTGACTTTTCTCCGTCTCCCGCGAATAGTGACTTACAATAACCTAAAGAAACATCAACTTCTTCTCTACTGTCGTGTTTTCAGTCGTTGTTGCAATGCTCTGTTCACATGCAGGTCAGAATAAACTTAATTTTCATTGTACCCAGATACAGTGAAATTATGTTCGTACAGTCGTCCGAAAGATGGGCAGCATGCACGTTGCTGCTGCTATCATAGCGCGTCTCCTTACTCTTTATCAGAATAGTTTTAGATAGAAAATGGGAAAAGGCCATGAGGATGGATAGTGGTATTACAAAAAAGATCTCTTCATCTTGTCCTATCAGGATTTGAGACATCAAAAAACTCTACCAGCAAACACATTTATAAACACAATTACAGCTGCCTTTGTTTGTTGTGATATGTGAAGTTTTTCTCTAGTTACTAATGTCCCAGGACAAATTTGATAGTCAGCTTGTATACGAGGCCAAACCGGAGAGTCAGCTTCAGATAAGCCACGATTGTTGATTTTCTTCAGGCAGACTGTATTTTCCTGTTATCCTTGAGTCCTGCTGGAATTTTCTTGGTCCAAGAAGTTCAGATTAATGGGTATTCCACTCCACTGATCCACGTCATGAGCCTCCTCAAGGTCGATCCCAACATGCTGTCCAGTCCTAGAAGCCGTAGGTGGCTGTGATTCCCACAAATCGCCTCCAACTTATGGCTTAGCTCATAAATCAGCTGATTTTGAGTCCTCATAGCACAAACCAAACACAGACTCTGAAGCTTTGCCATGACCAAAACTGCTGCCGATGTCTTCTTCAAGTTGATAAAACAAAGCCCAGCCGATGCCAAAGAGCAGAACCCCTACTATCCTAAATCCAAACTATAAACGTCTTCAGCGTCCTCCTGAGACAGAACTGAGAGACACATCAGCTGATCTCTGAAGTACCCCGCAGCGTGAGTCTCAGCCGGGCAAGAGGGTTCTCCAGGATCTTGTCATTTTCCTGTTGCTGCTCATGCAAATATCCTAACATCTGTTCATCTCAGCGGTGTAGAATTTTCTTTTACAATACATTGTTAATGTTATCACTCCAAAAATGTTTTCATATTTATTATGAAAATTTGATGTCACAAGCACTTTAGTGTCAAATTTCATGTGGTGGTTGATGAAACTACTCTCCAATGAATACCCTGAGTGCTAAAAATGTTACATTTTTGTTTAAAATTGTGCATGATCTAGTTGGTTTCAATTCTGTTAGCTAAATATTTCAAGAACCACTGATTAGATTTCAATGAAACTTTTAAGAAAAAAAAAATAATCAGTGAATGTGCCTCCACAAATGAAGGTTTGAATCAAACTCAATTTGAGATGGTTGCCACAGCCACATGACCTTAAACAAAAACTGGCAACAACTGAGTCATTTTTACAGATACTGTGTGTATTTGTTTACAACAAATACTCTGCGCATGACATCTTGTGATAATATGGGAGAATTGTGCAAAATGTTTGAATGATGGATGACAATCTTAATTTTAAAATGGGGCATAAAAAGCAGCGAGCAATTTGCATGCCTTTAAGGAATGATGAGCCAAGTTTCAAACACAAAGTCAACAACCTCCATCCAGATCCACTGAATCCTGTGAGACAACCATAAACGTATTGTTAGAAGTATTAGTTGTTTGTTGGGGGTGGGGGGATAACCCCAGAATCATGACCATCAGGGATGGGATCAGATGTAAACAGTAGATTATAGCACCTATATACAGCTCAATGTTAAATACCAGCTGGAGCATAGCGTCCTCGCCGAGACTATAAAGAATGAAATGCATGACATAAATAAATGCATGAGCGTTTCCATTTCACGCAGCCACTTCTCCCGCTTTTAGTCGTCGCTGTTGTCGGAATAGAATCAATAAATCAGACATGTTGGACCCCTCAGGGCTGGAACACAGGCACTAAATCAAATCAGCAAATGTCATAAAACACACACTTTGAATGAGTTGCATAATCGAAAGCCGTTGTTGGGTCGTGAGAGCGTCCCCACCGGAGCCACTGCGCCTCAGAGATGGAAGAGGTGCACCAACCTCAGCATTAGAAAAGCTTTATAATCTAGCTATTTTTTGACTATTTTTCCTTTTAATTATCCTTTTATTTACTGTTTTATTTTCACATGTTCAACAAAAAAAAAAATTGTACGCATCCTTTATGATTGTCTATTGTTGTCGTTGTTGTCCACTGTTGTCATCACTCTTTGTTAAAATTCAGGTCTCTCTTGTAAATGAGTCCCCTAGGCTCAGTGGGATTAACCTGTCTAAATAAAGGTTGAATGAAAAAAGGAAAGAAAGAAAATTCAGGAAAACAAAACCCATCTGCCTCTCAAAAAATAAAAAATAATAAAAAATAAAAAGAGCATTTGGACCAAGACACTGTTTAATGTTTGGTAACTTTTAAATAATCTAAACAGTCCCATCATCCTTGTTGCTTTTCTTCCTCCAGTGGGAATACATCCCAGCTGGAGAAATTAAAAAAACCTTCCAACTGCCCCTAAACGAGTGCATAATGAAGCTAATATGAGAGGTTTACGATATGTGAAAGGTTTATTAAAGACATAACATTTTAACGCACACTTTATGGGTAAGAACTCCTCCTGCTTCAAACAGCTTTCTCTGAGTAGGAAGCATCAACCCTGCTCTTCTTCAGTGTTGGTTTTGGGATTGATGGCATCACTGTGGAGCTCATCTGAGCACAGTCAACATAATGTACCACTACATGAACAAACATTACCATATGTGATGGTTTGACAACACGAGACAAGACGCTACATGACTCCACAACGTTCTGTCTTCATATCAAGACACAGCGCAGATTTATGCACGGACACAACACATTTACAGAGTGATTTACACAAACTCTGAGCTCCTCAAGTGTCTTTTTGTGAAATGACGCAGCGCATGGTGAAGCTGCAGAGCGGGATGCCATTTCTCCACAGGGTGTGAAGAACATGGTGGCACATGTCATGATTTGATGTGTTCACATTTATTTTATATAAGCAGGCTGAAGCTGAGTGACCCGTTTCTGCATTTGATTTGTAAAGCAACAAAAACACAGAGTCGCCAAGTGACCTAAGATGACAGAAAGTGAAGTAATGCAGCACGATGCCATGCTTTAACTTGACATAACCTGAAACAGTACTCCCTCGCTCTCTTTGGCTCTCTTTGGCTCTCTTTCACTCACTTTCACACTCTTTCACTATCTTTTGCTCTCTTTCACTATCTTTCGTTCTCTTTTGCGCTCTTTTGCTCTCTTTCGCTCTCTTTCGCTCTCTTTCGCTCTCTTTCGCTCTCTTTCGCTCTCTTTCGCTATGTTTTGCTCTCTTTTGCTATCTTTCACTGTCTTTCGCTCTCATTCACTGTTTTGCTCTCTTTCACTCTCTTTTGCTCTCTTTCACTGTCTTTCACTATCTTTTGCTATCTTTCACTATCTTTCACTATCTTTCGCTCTCTTTCGCTCTCTTTTGCTCTCTGTTGCTCTCTTTTGCTCTCTTTTGCTCTCTTTTGCTCTCTCTTTTATTTTTTATAGAGAAACATCTGTATGAGATTGCAGCGTTGCAATGAGTACCTTTAATCCCTGAGGGGATGTGGAGCAGTCTTCGTTAGCCAACGTTTGGTTGTCTTGATCTAAAATGATCCTGAAGAACAGAACAGATCTAAGAAGGTGGATTTCTTCTGTTGAGAAGTGATTAAATGGATGATGATCATTAAAGTGATGAAATGTACAGATGGATTAATGAACAGATGGATAGATGTCAGCTGAGATGGAAGGAATTAATTGGCTCTGTGACCAAACTTTCCAAACTTTTTATTTTTATTTTGGCAGGTTTTTCTGGAGCAGTGATCTGTTTTTATCCATTTTCTTCCTTCATTCCTCAATCCATCCATCAGTCGTCTG
This sequence comes from Simpsonichthys santanae, assembly GCA_031762415.1. Taxonomy (NCBI): domain Eukaryota; kingdom Metazoa; phylum Chordata; class Actinopteri; order Cyprinodontiformes; family Rivulidae; genus Simpsonichthys; species Simpsonichthys santanae. The sequence goes on along the minus strand of JARVLU010000583.1, from coordinate 23,294,852 downwards.
ACTTATCCCTCCATCTATTGATCCAGTTCATGATTATTCCACGATCTTAGTCACCTCTCCGCTGCGCTCAATCTGCTCCTCTGATCCCATTTATCTACATTTATGTCTCAGCCTTGTCCACCTCACTTTGCCTACAGTTTATTTCATTCTCTCAGGTTTTCTGCTTCTATCTGTCATGCTCTTTCTTATTTTTATATTAATGTTTTTGCTAACATGTTAATTTTTTATCACAGTATATCATTGTTCCATTTGTTCCATTCTTTTGCATTTCACTCTTTGCCATAGAAGTACAAATCAGAGCATTTCATTCATGTCACTGAATATTTCTCCTAGGATTTATTATGTTACTTGTTTAATTTTTGTTATATTCTTTTTTGCTTTTTAACTCTTGTCATCCTGTTTCCGATCCCTCGAGAGCAGCTCAATACTTTTTTCCTAAGCCTTGAAATCTGCAGCGTTAAAGAGGCGCTTCCATCTGTGAGGAGTTCTCTGCAGCCACAGCTAATGAGACATTCACATTAATAAAACTGAAATAAGAAAACAAAACTAAATAAACTAGAGAAATTGCATTTCCTGCGAAAATGCAGTGTGAATGAGTATTGCTGAAGAACTTGCTGAAAAACAGCTGAAATTAGCTCAAAACATGCTGAAATGCAGCTGAAACTAAAGAACAAGCCTAAGCTAGAAGAAGAAAATAGAAAGAACTCATTTTCTGAATTTGGTTTAAGCAGAAACAAGCACCAAAATGAGTAAGTTAGCTTAAAAAAAGTTGAAATTAGCACAAAACATCTGAAAAGTAGCTAAAAAAGCAGAAAGAAGCTGAAATAAAGGTCTATTATATTATTTTAGATTACCAGAAGGAAGTGAAGAGAGTATATTTTTGCTGAATTAGGCTGAAAAAGCTCAAATGAGTGCAAAAATATGGAATTAGCTGAAAAAGCTAAAGTTAGCATAAAACAGCTAAATAGTAGCTGAAATGTCAGAAAACCTGAAACTTGCAGAAATAAGATGAGAGGAGTTTAAATTTGCAGAAAGAAGTTAGAAGAAGCACAAAAATATTGTAGTTAACAGAAAGAATCTGAAAAGAGCACAAAACAGCTGAAAATAACAGTTGAAGTTAGCTGAAAGTAGCTGAAAAAAATTTGCACAAGAAAGCTAAAAGAAGTTGAACCAGAACAAAATGTGAAAGGAGCAGTAAATGTTTGGAAACAGATCTAAAGATCTGAAGGATGTAAAATGAGCTCAATTAATTTTCTATGAGGAAAAAAAAAATGGCAGAAATGGCTAAATATTTCAAAAAGCTAAAGTTGCACCAATACCAAAAGTCATAGCACCCTTCTCTTGAACGAGCTGAACATTTTGATATATGGTATGATTTGTTGAAAATGTTGAAAAATCATGGAACGAGAAAGATGCTGAAAAACATACGGAATAGATAAAGTTGGATTATATTATAAACAGGATCACAACAGTGTGAATGCTTAATGAGCGTTCACACTATTAAAATACAAGGCTGGCGTTCGTTCTTTCACCTGCTGCCTTGAATGCCAGAGTTTAAACTTAAAATCACATATTGAGAAATGATGGAGGTGTAGTAACGAGGTAAATGATATGTATGATCTCGTGTGACACTGAGCGCTTTCATGAGTTGTGTTAGCTCTCAGAGAGTAGCCTGAGGATTATGTCCAGCTACTACCACGTTAAATCTGATTTCAGCGTCTGTAAAACAAACAGACTTTGTGACGTTTTTTGTTACTGTGGTGGCCATCTTTAAATAGAATGACTCAAAATGTTTTGTGGATGAAGCTACATCCTGTATATTGCTTAGGTTTTGAGAATTTTACAAACGTCTGCCCCGTTACTCATTAGATATTTTGCTAACAGACAGACAGAGTTAATGTTAACATTTATTCTCAAACTTTTAAATTAAAATATTATCTAATGAATGACGCTGACAGTTTCTGATGGGGATAAGGATCAGCTGCTGTGACCCCATATATTAACTCAATGTCTGTAAAATTGGTCGAGTTATTGATATTTTTGTGATTATCATTTGTCTGTGGCAGCCATCTTGAATTGGACTTACTCCTATAGTTGATCAGCTGTAGATGAATCGATTTTGAGAATTTCAATAAAATCTGTTCAATAGTTCATGAAATATTTTGCTGACAGTCACAGCTGACTCCTATCATTTAATCAAGTATCATGTGCTTGCTTTTATTTCTAATATTATTTCTTTTTAAATTGTATTTATGATGAACTTGCCTCTTGTTTGAGGTGAAGAATATTTGTGGTTATTTTAAAGTTGAATTTTTTTGTGTTCCATCCAACAAATCTTTGAGTATCTGGTGAAACGTACACCTTTCTGTGAAATTGTACATGAAGACAATAGTGTTTTACTTTTTGTGTTCTTTGGCACAAACATCAAACATGTTTGTAGTCACACGTATCATCCGATGCTGCAGAGAACGACACAAACTACAAAGATGGACGCCCAGATTGCGACATCACAGCCTTTTAAACAATATCGGTAAATGATAAACCACGGAGAGATTAAAGGAATAACCCCCGTGGGGAGGAAGAAGAAAAGATAAGAAGAGAAAGGGCCTTGGTGCTAATTGAAGCGGGTAAATATTTAGAAAAGGAGTTGCAGTTAGGTCTGCGGCTCCAGGCAGTTGAGTCTTGAAGCCTGCGAGGTCATTTTAGCTGCCCCTTCACCCCGGGACCAAACTGCCAGCAACAAAGATCCATACGGCACTGATGTTTGCTGACAAACCTCGCTGAGATGACAGCTGGAGCCACATGGATTAGTTAAATGCAGCTAAAAAACCGCTGTCTGGCCTGAGCTGCTGTTTGCCCCCAAACTGTCGGCCCTGATCCAAACAGTTGAGATTAATCTCCGACTTGGCCCCAGAAATCTCTGATGCTCTGCTCATCATAGAGAAGCTCTGACGTTGTGCCCTGTTTTAGCTTGAGGATCCTCCCTAGGACACATTTGTATAAAGGGTTTAATTATTTTAATTCAAATTACTCTAAGAAGTGATACATTTGTCATTAGATTTTTAATGTGTGAATGTTTATGAAGCATTCACACTATTGTGATCCATTTTTCTTCCTTACGTTTTTCAGCACAATTTATTTAAATGGATTCTAAGCTACAGTATAAAGCATTTCAATGGATCATACATCAAAACGTTCAGCTCTTGGGTGCTGTGACTTTTGGCGTTAGTGCAACTTTAGCTTTTTGAAACATTTATCCATTTTTTTTCCCTCAAAGAAAATGAACTGAGCTCATTTTTCATCCTTCAAATCTTTGCATCTGTTTACAACCTTTTATTGCATCTTTCCCATTTTGTTCTAGGTCAGGTTATTTCAGCTTAGTTGTGCAAAATTAAGCTTTTTTCAAGCTGCTTTAAGCTGTTTTGTGACCTTTTCAGATTATTTCTGCTAACTACAAGATTTTTGTGCTTCTAACTTCTTTCTGCTAATTTCAGCTTTTTATGCTCCTTTCAGCTAATTGCTGCAAGTTTGCTTCTTTTCTGTTATTTCAGCTACTATACAGCTGTTTTATGCTAATTTTGTAGCCTTTTCAGTTAATTCCACGTTTTTGCACTAATTAGGTATTTTGGTCTAATGTAGCAAAAATGTGCTCTCCACTTCCTTCTTGTAACTTTCAGCCTTTATCTACCTTTTAAGCTACTTTTCAGCTGTTTTCTGTTAATTTAAGCTTTTTCCAGATAATTTCCACTTTTTTGCCTCTTTTGCATTTTTCAGCCTATTTGGACAAACGTGTTCTTTTGGCTATCTTCTGCTGATTTAAGCTTGTTCTTCCTTTTCCGCTACTTGTAGTTGCATTTTTTTATTTAGCTAATTTCAGCTGTTTTCAGATAAATTCTAGTTTTATTTCTTAAAGTCTGATACTTTGTACTTTTGGCCTAATTGTTTTTTTTTTTTTTTTTTTTTTTTCTAATTTCAGCTTATTATGCTCCTTTAAGCTTTTTTCTGCTAGGTTCAGCTTTTTCTGCAATGTCATCTACATTTTAGCTGTTTTTGTGCTAAATGCATTCTTTTTCAGCTAATTCCAGTTTTTCTTTAGCTCAGTTCATCTTCCACTGAAGCATCTTTCTGCCTTTTCAGTTGCTTTTCAACCATTTTTGAGCCAATTTCAACTTTTTAAAGTAACTTCCTAATTTAGTGCTAATTTCTTTGCAAATTTAAACCTAATTCAGCAAATGTGTTCTGTTTTCTTCTACTTGTTCTTCCATTTCAGCATTTTTTTCAGCTAATTTCAGCTGTTTTTCAGCAGGTTCTAAAGCAAAAATCCTTCACACTGCATTTTCACAGGAAATGCAATTAATCTAGTTTTTTTCTTCACCCTCAACAATCATTTTCAAGAGGCATTGTACTTTAATTTTTTTAAAGCTTTTTCAGCTTCTTAACACAAACTAAGAATCATCAGCTCACATTTCACTGGAAAGATGTAAAATTCAATTTCATAGATTGCTTCCATTCCAATAATAAAAACTCTAATTCCAAAAAAAGTTGTGATGTTGTCTAAAAAAATAAATAAAAACAGAATGAAATGAGCAGGTCGACTGATCAGGGTTATTGTTGCGAGGTCGTAACATTTTCACTGTTAGAGAAGCATTCAGAGGATTAATGGAGGACGTTTATGACACGATTTAACCTTTTTTTTTGTTTCAGTATTCTCATTTTCACTCTGTCTGACCTTTTGTCTAACTCCCTGCATCCCTCAACTATTTCAGCCTCCAAGGTTTCTTTGACAACGGAGCGTCGCAGGAACCCGATCTAAAGGCCGTGAAGAAATGTTAACAGCACCTTAAGTGTCTCTCGGGTGAACAACAAGGTCAAACCCGGAGCTGTCTCGGCAGGACGTGTGGCGTTCGGTCGGAGCAGAGGTCTCATCACTCGGACTGAGGCGTGGCAGCCGGAGGTCAAAGGTTAAGCTCTGGCTCAGTCCTCCTCCCTTAGGTTGATGATCAGGCCCCCCGTCCTAGAGCTCCTGAGGAGTCAGCAACATCCACATCACGTGGCAATGGGGAGACAAGTGAGACAATAAAAAAATAAATATTTAAAATCATATTTATGACGGATTCTTCTGCGTTGAATCGTTTCGTCTTTTATCCAAAAGACTTCTTCAGGTGTGATAGGACATTACTTAAAATAACTAACATCTGTCTTTATTCTAAAAAAGCTAAGTCTGGTCCTCTGGACGTTCAAAAAAACAAAACACTAATTAATAAATAAAATAAAACAATTAGGCCGAAAGTACAAAGTATCAGACTTTAAGAACTAAAACTTTTTTTTTTTTTTAATGTCCAGAGGACCAGACTTAGCTTTTTTAGATTTTTCTACCTGGATTATTGAGCATGCATCAGGGTATCTGTCTTTATTCCTTCAGAAGGAATTCATTTTTAAACCTGCTTCAGCACTGTTTTTGTCTTCTTATGCTACTTTTAGCTATTCTTTTTTGTCTTTAACTTTTAGCTACTGTTTTCCTACCTTTTGCTTGTTTTTATGATCTGCTCCTGAAGTTTGTTCCCTTTTTTTAAATGTCGGTGGTTTTACTTCTTCTGCTGCTGTTTTAAGCTTTTAGCACATGGTTTTTCTTCTTTTAGTTACACTTTTGCATCCTTTTAGCTAGCATTAAGCTACGTTTAGGTTTTCACCATCATTCTACAAATTGTACCTTTTAGCCACAGTTACACAGTATTTAGTGTGTTGCTCTGGTTTTGCTCATTTAATTCTGTTTTCCTTTTCTTAAAGATTTCTCGTTTTCCGTTTGTAGTTCTGCTCTGATTGGTTTAACTATACGTCACAGTTTCAGCTGCTTCAGCAAACTTCAGCAGTCAGTCACTGCTGCTCAGATGTCACATGGGACTTTAGCAGAAAATATTGAATATTTTTTAGTTAATACTGTTTTTTTTAAATGACGACATATCTTTAAAAACATAGCAGGCGATGGCTACTTCTAGATTCACTAACGTCTTACAAAATATATCTAAGTTTCAATGGACTTAAAACATCCATAATTGAACACATCCCGGATGCCTCGTAGAACAAAGAGGTACAAAATGAGAAGTTATCTTCAGATGTTCACACTGGCTGTGTGGTAAAATATCAGCTGAACCTAATGGGCTGAATCTGGTTGAGTTTGTCTTCAGGAGCTGTCAGAGGACTGATACGTCAACAACAGACCACACTTTTTCTCTCTGCTACTGTCTTTACTTACTCTGCTCAACCTGTTTTGTATTTGTAATGATTTTGTCTTTCAGGTACACCTGGACCCACATCTGGACCTGCCATTCTGTGTTTGTTTGCCTCTCCTTCCTGTCCTCTCAAAGCAGATGGCTGCTTGTCCTGAGCCTGGTTCTGCTGGAGGTTTCTTCCTGATTAAAGGGAGTTTTTCCTTTCCACTGTTGCCATTGTGCCTGTTCAGGACGGGAGATTGTGACGAAGAGAAGAGTCAACTTGTCTGCTGGCTTCCTTAGATAGAGAACTTTACTAACTGGCCTATGTATGTGAGTGTTCATGTAAAGTGTTCTGAGACAACATTGTTGTGATTTGGCGCTATATAAATAAACTGAATTGAATTATTCAATTATTCAAATGGAGGCGTGTCCAGAACCCAAGTCCTGCTAATGATGATGAGTTCAACTCTAAGCAGTCTGCTCCTCAGGTAAATAATGTTAAATTATTATTTTATATATGAATGTTTCTGTTCAATGCTCTGAGGCGACTTCTGTTGTGACTTGGTGCTTCACAAACTGAATTAAATCTGACGAACCAGATTCTACAAAAACATTTTTATTTAAAATGCTATATTTGTTTTTCATCATTTGATGTATTTGCACTCATTGTGGTGTTGTTTCTTGTATACAGATTCTTTTTTCTTGTATACAGATTATTTTTTGCTTTGATTTAAAGTTTAGCTTTAATTTAACGCTTCAATTTAAAGTTTTGATTTAAAATGTAATTCTGGTTTTGTGGTTTTGTACATCTGTGGGTTGGGATAAAGTTTAACCAAAAGCGCTTCTTTAAACATATTTGAGGGAAATATTCCTGAGAGATCCAATAATTTTGTCTTTTTATGATTTCTCCACCAAATCGCCAAGACACAACAGAAATTATCTCGGGGCACTGGACAAAAATATGCATATATAAAATAGGTTAACAGAAACATTCATGTTATAAAATCATAATTTAACATTATCTGAGGAGCAGACTGCTTTGAGTATAAACTCATCGCAGAACTCTCACTTGGTGAACTAAAGTTCATTAGCAGAGAGAATAAATCTAGTGATGGGAGGAGATAAATGTGTCCAAAGTCACCTGGAAGAGACAGAAAGACACAAAACAATGAAAATGTCAGAGTCAGAGAGTCAGAGAATCTTTATTGTCATTTGCACCACATGTGGTACATGTGATGAAACGAAATTATGTACACAGGGTCCCAGTTACATCCAACAATAAAATGCAAAATAAAAATATTACTAAGTGTAATATTACTATGTGTGTAATATTACTAATATTACTATGTGTCAGAACATGTACAAATTGTCTTCAGCACAAATGGGTCATGGCCAGAAAATTATGTTTTAATCATAAAAATAATGTTTCTTTACTGAAAATTGATCAGAAACTTCCCCTGGAAGATGTAGAAATGGGTTCAGGGAGAAACGGTGAATCTGTTGTTGGTCTTTAGTAGCTAAAAGTATAAACTGATGTCTTTAATAAGCACTGCATGCAGGAAAACTTGCTCCGATCCTCAGGGAGAGGTGTGAGCTGCATGATGGTGCGTGGTTTACACCATCACAAAGCGCCACCATCGTGTTTGAGAATGTGTGTGTTCATTTGTCTTCACCGTTATTTTTTTAATCACCAAAACTTTCAGAAATTATTCACTGACTGCACATTCACAGCTGTTTAGTTATAGGATTGGCTCAGTTCAAGATGGCTGCTACAGCTAATCAACATCAGCCCACACAACATGCTGGTTATAACTCAGATTTACAGACATCGAGCCAAAATTCGGTGTGGTAGTAGCTATAAAGGAAATCATAAAACATACCTCTAAGGCTGACATATTATGCAATATGTTTGAAAACTACACATTTATTGACTGCCAGCTGTTTGTTCATGTACAAAAATGCAGCTCGTTGTACACATTTTTCACAAAAACACTCAATGCAGCACAAAAATGCTCTCGACATTAAGCAGAGGCAAAAAAAAAATGCAGAGGAATGCAGAACATCTACAGACTACAAGAATGGATTCAAAACCTCCTCAAAAAGACCAAATTTTCCCAAAAAGATGCTAAAAATGAACAAAAAATACCACAAATAAACAAAGCAAGACTGACTAGCATCGGAAACAATATTTGAAGCGAGCTCACAAACAAATCAATCCTCTAAAGAAGTTTAAAACATGACATCATATCAGCTGGAACTCTCCTGAGTCACTGAAGGAAGCTTCTGACCTTGAAAGGAGAAAGCATGAGTCAGCATGTTTAATGTGATGGGATGCCGCTGAGTGTCCAATTATGTCAACAAATCGTTGTCCATTGTGTTTGGTGCATTGATCCTTTTGTTTGTTTGTGTGTGAATTAATGTGTGTGGAGGCAAAAAAAATCATCATAAAGCTAATTTTTTAATAATCTCTTTAAATGATGTGATATCAAATTATGTCATATCAAATAGGAAGTGTAGGCTGACACTGAAGTCATCATTTTCTGACTGTAGTTTTATTTTCAGGTAAATTAGCTCTTTTTGAAATTTACAGAGTTTTTAAAATCTTTGCCTTGTTCCTATAATCAAGTGCCGTTCTTTTACACGTTAGTCCAAAAATTCCCAAAGCTGTAATGAAATGTTGTTTACACACTTTGGTCAACTCTCACATTTGGCTGGATTTGAAGTAAAAAAAAAAAGTTTGGGCTGGAAATCTGAATATGAACGAGAGCTGTCGTTTCTAACTTGAACCCGGAGCCGGGCACCGCCCAACCCAGATTAGGGCTGGGCCATAATAATGTGCTTAATATGTGGGCCGGGCCAGTGTCGGGCCTTTGATTGCATCAATGGACATGCGCAGCTGACGATCCAGTTATATAACATGGAATTGCAGCACAATGGCTCAGTGGTTAGCACTGTTGCCTCACATCAAGAAGGTCCTGGGTTCAATCCCCGGTTGGACCTGGGGTCTTTCTGTGTGGAGTTTGCATGTTCTTCTCGTACTTGCTTAGGTTTTCTCCGGTACTCCAGTTTCCTCCCACAGACCAAAAATATGCATGTTAGGCTGCTTTCAGGCCCAGGCCTCCCTTGCAAATGAGATCTGTGATCTCAACTGGATTTGCCAGGTTAAAGAAAGGTTAATAAATAAATGGCTTGCCATACCTTCACCAGCCACACAAGTCCATTTGACCGCACGATTACCAGCCTTGAAAGAGGTAAAAAGTTCAGTTAAGCCTCAGATGGACAACTGCCAGTGATCCATCAGCCCAAATTGACGTTCATTCAGCCGCTGCACTCAGTGGACGCATGCGTCCGACAACCCAGACAGGCGAGATCTCAAAATGTCCGACATGTCAGAGTATGGTCCATGTCTGAATAATGCAGAATGCAGGCAGAAGCAGGAATTTAATGCACATTGACGGCCACAAAAGGACAAACATCCCCTCAGCTCTGATGTTCTGCCCCCTTAGCTGCATGTGTCCACCAACCATTAATAACTATATTTAGCAGTCAAAGCTTAATTAAAAACGTCAGGGGGGTTTTGGGTTCAGTTCTGTAATTACTGCTAATGTGTTGGGTCGGGTGGGGTTTGGAAATGATAGCTACGGGCTGGGCCCGAGTTGGGTCAGATTTTTTGGGCCCGAATGCAATATTGATATGCATCTAGTTTTTAACTTAATTGACACAAACCTCATGTGAAAATTTGGGGATTTTGTTACTTCACACAACATATTTATAATTTAAAACTTGTTAAAATGATTTCATTTATAATCTGCCCATTTAAAAAAAAGTACAAATGAGATTTAATTTAAAAAATGTAATTTTAGTCAGGCCTGATCCTATGAGTGATGCTGGTTCTGATTCTTGTTTAAAATACATGTCTATAATGACCAACAGACACAGGTGGTGTCAGTCGCTGTCATGCTCAGCTCAAGGTGACTTTAAGCTGCTCATATAAACACACACTCTTAACACACACACACACACCAACTGCTGCAGGCACAAAGGTTTGCAGTCTGATAAGATGGCTCTACACACAACTCCATACTTCAGCACACATGCACACACATACACTAAGAATGATATGAATTTGAAATATGATATGAAAATATTTGCATTAAACAAAAAAGGCAACCCAACAGATTTAAGATAAAAAAAAATGACTCTTTTTCAAGCACAAAAGATTAAATTATGTGTGAAAATATGGCAGAAAATACCTTGTTTGGTCATTTTCTGGTGCTTTTTACTGTGTTAGCTTCATAAAAATACAAAATATATGCAGTATATATAACACAACTCAGTGTGTGTGGATGTAAAGAAAACAACAGTAAGAAATGAAGACAGAGATGGAAGAAAACGGTGGAAGCATGGAGGACAGAACAATACTGGAAAGAGGAGGATTAAGGGAATAAAGAACCAGCAACGGGAGGTCTGATGAGATCCGTTTCCTGAATGTGAAATGAGGTGAGCTGTGTGTGAGGGAGATGTGCTGTCATCAGCCTCACTCCGTTAGCAACACCGAGCAGGGACAATCTAAATGATAAGACTGATGCATGAGGCTGAGATCTAAAGCTCTGATCAGCTGATTATTCTGATCTTAATGTAGATTGGTGCTGCTGTTGAGGTGCCACAAGGGTGACTGTCCAGCATCGCCACCGTTTCAGTCAGAACATTCAGAGGAGAGTGTTGTCCATTCTGAGAGACACTCAAGCAAATCCTATATAGCTATTGTAATATAAACCACACTCCCATTTTGAATTAATTAATTAGATCTTAATAGCATTTTTAACAGTCAAACTGGCACGCTCATTATTCAGAACTGAACTTCAAAATATCTCAAATACCATTCTTGTCATACTCTTCATTTCAGCCGTTTTATTTTAAAGTAACACCTCAGTCAGTAAATACTGTATTCCAAATATTTTTGCATCAATTTGTAACTACATTGTTGCGAGTCATTATTCGAACTACTGATGTCTGAAATGGCTTTTCAGATGGTCACGATATGAATCCTTAGCGGCTCATTAATTTTCTGTATGGTGTTCAGGGTCACTGGAGAGGCTTGTTGCAGCACTCACTGAGCAGGACAGGCTGCATGCATGTTTTATTCTTATTTATAAAACTCTGAACTTCCCTTTATTTTCCACATGGCCAGTTGCACCATTTCTCATTGCATTAATCTTGGGTCTTCTACCAGAGGCCTGGGAGATGGTGGGTTTTGGTATCAAGAATACAGCACCACATACAGGCCTGGCATGGTTACTACAGTGTTTTTAGACATTTTCAATGTTTCCATGTGGATGAAAACAGTTTTAGAAACTGTTCCGTTTTTATGAGGAGATTAAAAACAACAAACATATAGGCCAGTTTGTATATTTATAATATGAATTGCAAATAAAAATAAAATGTATTTTAATATATATCTGAAATGTTAATTTTGAAAATCCAAATCAAAAATATGAATGTTGTTGAAAGAGTTTTTCAAAGTATTTTATGATTGAATCATGAGAGCCCCAACATAAATTACAAATAGACCTTCACAATTTAATATTTTTAGAATAAATCAAACATTTATTTGTAGAGCCCTTTCCAACAACTCTAAAGGTATACAGGTAGTCCTCGGGTTACGACGGTCTCGAGTTACAACGTTTCGCGGTTACGACGCATCTCCCTTATTTTGAGTTACGCGGTTACGTCGGTTTTACATCATTAAACGTCGTAACGCAGCGATGCAGCAGTGGAAGAATGCGGGGGAATACAGTACGTACTGTACAGGTAACTACTGTACGTACTTTACGGAAGAGGACGGCGTCACTAGCATCCCAGTACGGTAGGTACGATAGTATTTTATGTGTTTTTTGTATAATTATGTTAGTTACTGAGTTAGGATAGGTTAAGTGCATGATAAAATGGATACCGTACATGCATATGGTACGGTAATTACGTACGTTCCGACTTACGTCGAATATCGGTTTACGACGCTGCGTAGGAACGGATCTACATCGTAAGTCGAGGACTACCTGTACAAAGTTCTTTACATTACAAAAGTTAACAAACAATAAAAAAAACTACACAATGTCAGAGACCTAATAGGTATTTAAAAAAAAACTTCCAGAATAAAAAATGATTTTAAAAGGCCCAGTTCTAAGGTTGTTGGTTCCACAGTTTGGGTGTGGCCACCAAAAAGGCCCAGTCACCGTACTGTTTGTATTTGGACTTTGGTATGAACAGTAAAGAAGTATTAGTTGATCTTAAGGTTCTCTTATACTCACAAAAAATACCTGATCAGCTAAACAAGGTGAGGTGAGACCATAATGAAAGTTTAAAATCAATTGAAAAAAAGGACTGGAAGCCAATGAAGAGAAAATAAAACAGGTGATGTGCTCATGTCTGGGGATGTTGATGAAAAAATGGGCTACATCATTTTGGACCATTTGGAGACATTTGATGGAGGATTAGGAGATTCCTACATACATAGAATTGCAGTGGTCAAGCCGTGAGATGTTAAACACATGAATAATGTTTTCCATGATGATTACAAAAGGCCTAACTTTGGTTAAAATATGTAGCTGATATAAACTGTCATAAGCTCGAGACCCAGAGAGTGCAAGACCGAGACAAAGCCCCACAAGGTAAAAGTTAAACAGCGTTTACTTTGTATTATTTACAGTGATAATGAAACAATAGCTAGTTTCTACATGGGAACCCTGGAAGGCAAGGGCAGGTGTCAGGTAGGTGATCTTTGATGGAGGATTTTGGTTTTGATTCTAGTTTGTTTGGTTCTTGCAGGTTTGGTTGGTGAGGAGGGTTTGCTGGTCCAATGGTCGAAGGAGTGGAACAGGAGGGAGGGCAAGGAGACTCAGGAGGCAACAAGGTCCAAGGAAAACCAGACATGGAGGAGCACGAGGAAACCAGGTACTGTAGTACACAAAAGGAGAACAGGAGTTAGACAAGACTTTACTCATCAGAACCAGGCCAGAAGCATACTGCCATGTGGAAGATGAATGCTCCAGCGGAGAGTAGAGCTTGACTGCAGCCTTATGTAGTCTGGATCCTTGATGGGGAGACGATCTGCAGGTGTTGATCATTAGCGGCCATCTTGGATCCAGGAGCTGCAGAAGGTCATACTCTCACATAAGCTGACCTTGACTATAGAGGCTATAAGTTTGTCTAACTTCAAATTCTTGTCAATGGTCACCACCAAATCTTTAACTGTGGGTCTGGAGTTGGATGTCAAGACGCCAAAGTTACAAAGAGAATCATTGCCAAAAAATATACACTTTTTATGCTGAAAGTGCTTAGTGTATTTTTAATTGATGTTTTTCTTAGTTCATTTCTTAGATGTTATTACTGCTGTAACTGGGACCCTGTGTAAGTAAATTAGTTCCACCACATGTACCACATGTGGTGCGAACGACAATAAAGAATCTCTGACTTTCCTTCCTTTGTTTAATATTTTGGTGAAGCCATTGTTTAATATCAGCAATACAACCAATAAAAGAAGTGTGTAGGTTACTACTTTTAGACTTTGTAGTCAAATACATGTGTAGGTCATGCATATAGTAGTGGAAAGAAAAGTGGTGACTGCTATAACTGATACAAGTGGCAGCATATAAAGTAAAGAGAAAAAAGGAGAGGAATGAGAACAGAGCCCTGCGGCACACCACAAAACAGAAGTGGACAAAAGTATGCATAAGACAGCATGATAGTTTAGTGGTTAGCAATACTGCCTCACATTAAGAGGGTTCAGGATTCAATCCCCAATTTGGACCTTTGGTCTTTATGTGTGGAGTTTGAATGTTTTCTTTATGTTTGCATGTTTTTTTCTTCAGGTGCTCCGGTTTCCTCCCACAGTACAAAAACGTGCCCGTTAGGCTGTCTTCAAGCCCAGACCTCCCTTAAAAAAAGAGATCTGTGATCTCAGTGGGGTGTTCCTGGTTAAATAACGGTTAATAATAAGCATATATCTTTGTATTACTGGACTTCACTGGTAGAGGTCATAAATCTGGACACATCTGCTTCAGCCATCACTTTCGCCAAAGCATAACATTGATTGAATTGAACCCAACATGCTCCTTCTTCACGTACTGTACATCATTCTTCTGGCAGGCTGTGCCAAAGTACTGGCAGTCAGACGACACTGAACATGTCATCTCGCTCATCTGTGACTTCTCAGCTGCCTCCCTTAGACTCGCTGGTTTTGCAGAGAAATGCACCAGTTGCCCGGCATTGAAAACTGTACTTTGTTTGTGAAGACATTTTCGGAACAATAATTTTGTAAACATTTCAAACATTCCAAAACAAAAGTTCCCCATATTAAACAATATATTAAAATGTGGGGCAAAAACGTCCCAACATTTGTTGTAACGTAGTGACCCCCCACGACCCAGAAAGGAAGAAGCAAGTAAGCATAATGGATGGATGGATGGAAGGATGGATGGATGGATGGATGGATGGATGGATGGATGGATGGATGGATGGATGGATGGA
>JARVLU010000583.1:23205703-23219062 GCA_031762415.1 Simpsonichthys santanae | reverse complement strand
AAGGTTGTCCACTAGAGGGCGATCACTTGTTCATATTTATAAAGTGAAATCTCCAGAAATTGCATTATTTCTCCTCCTTGAAGAAAACTGATCAGAGGGTGAGTTATTTGATTTAAAGCCTGTAATTGTTTCTATTCTCTTCACCATAAACTACTGGAGTCAACTGTGACTGTCTGTTAGCAAAATATATCATGAACCACAGCCACCTAATCTTAGGGAACACGAAATGGCCACAACTCAGCCAGTTTTGCTAATATTCAACCAAAAATTAATGGGGTGGTAGTTGAGCATCGCACCAAATGAGCTCGATGAACTTATTATTATTATTATTATTTTTACTTTGGCTTTAACTGTAGGTGTAAATCCTGTTTGTCTGTTAGCAAAATATCTCCTGAACCATAGTTCAGATTTATTTGAAACTCAGAACAGTATCTAGAATTAACTCTTGCAGTCAACTCAATTCAAGATGGCCGCCACAGCCAACTGCGGTTCAGAAACAACTGCAGCTCAGCTGGTCCTAAAGATGCTGAGCAAATTGGGGGTTGTAGCCGGAAGTCATCTTTAACACATGAGCACTAACTCATCTCACAGTACATCATATTTTTGCATGAGATGGTGGGTCATTTACAAAATATGACCAAAAATGTCAGTAACTCGTAAAGTGAATGATTTTTCATCACAAGACGATTTCAGTTTCGAACATGAAGCTCGGCTTTTAATTAAAATAATAAATCAGCTGCAGTCTGCGGCAGCGCCGAATCACTTTTCATATCATTTTCTGTCCATTTGCTACTTTGAACGCATTCTGCATCGATCGGCTTCTGTAATAAAACATTTTTAGGAGAAACACGACAAATCGAACAGACACTGGAGAACGTTGCAACGTGGTCCACTCTTCACAGCTCTTCTTTTTGTGAGTTTGTGTAACTTCAGACGTTCAAACACAAGATAATTCTTGACCAAACCGTTTTTACCTGCAAGAAATTTTCCTCTCTTTTATACCTAAAATGTCTCCAAGCTGCATTAACTACCTGAGCGGTGGTCCAAGTTAGTGATTGAACCAGATGGAGTTTTGTCAGAACAAATAAATAAAAATAAAACTCGCATGTGTATTAATTTCATGTTGGCTTGCTCAGTAACATTAAACAGGTTGTCTCAGTATATTATAATGTTTCAGGAGTCAAACGTTACAGATGGTGAGAATTAAGGAGCCAGCTGCTGCGTCTAATTCACAGAAACCGGTTCCGTTGGTGTAAATTTAGACGTTGGCTGGCTCCTGTTTTCATCACCCCCAGATTTTTCGAAGGTCCTTGTTCTTAAAACGGAAGCCCTGTTTGTTAAAAGCTACAGTTAACAAAGATTAAAATTACTTTTTGATTACTTCTTTTGGACAATTAACTCGTTGTGAGCCCAAATCTAAAAGTTCTCCAAAGTCTAAAAGAACTGGGAGCAACACGTTAAGAAGAATTTTTTTTCCTAAATATAAAACAAAAGTGAAATATTTTGCAATGTGGTGAAAATGAAAATGAAAACGAAGCTGCCGTGAAGCTCGTGACAACACTGAGTTTTGAAAGTGATGTTTTCAGCTGCTTCCTTCCACTGAAGGTCTTTTTTAAGAGAGGATGTCAAACTGATATAAATTGTTACAGTGATCTCACATGATGTGGAGGAGGGGGGGGAGCCACTGTGGAAGGACTTGTGTGATGAACTCAACCCCACTTGATGTACGGTTCAATCTGAAGCCAATGGTTTGTGAGCATTGTGGCTCTATCTGTCACAGATCCAGGAGTGAATGTGGCCGTGAAGAGCACCGGAGTAAAAAATGTTCTGCATCAAGACTATGCTGAACTCTGTTGCTTTGATGAAATGCACTGTAGATGTTTCCTGCAAAAGATTTAAGTCAACGACTCGAGGAAAATAGAGGCCTAGCTTTCCTGAGCTAAAGTTAAAGCTGTTTGGGTCAAATCTGAGGTGCAGTAGTCCCTCGCTACTTTGCGGTTCGACTTTCGCGGACTCGCTCTTTTGCGATTTTTCAACTTTAATATTGCTCATGGGATTGGGACAGTACGAGATTAAAAAGGTGACCAAAAAAATCACTTCTGACAGGCACCGCCATTTTGTAGTTTTTTTTTTCTTTCTTTTTTTTTTCAGTAAGCCTACACAGTAAGGCCAGTTAAAATAACTACACTACCCAGAAGCCAACAGTGCTTCCGGCCGCTGCTTTCTGCCAAAATGGAGGGAAAGTTTTGCAACACAAATCTATGCTATCTATGAAGCTCACAGACGTGGCAGAAAGGTTGTAAATAATCCTGAAGCTTCCTGAAGCTCAATTATCCATGTGCACATCAAGACGGGGCGGTGGGCTTCGTCGCTGCAGGGCAGGTTTGCAGAACCGGAACCAAGCCAGACCAGAACGGAGTTGCTGTTCTGCAGAACTGGTGAGTAAAATTTTACAATACTGTACAGTACATATACTGCACATATGTATAATGTACGCACATTTGACAGGCCCCATCACTCTTCATCTTTAAAACCCGTCTGAAAACTCATCTGTACTCACTGGCCTTCAACTCAACTGAGCCTTGATTTTACTTCATTATTATTAGTATTGATTTTGTCTGTTTAACTCGTCGTTTTATTGTGATTTACGCTATCTCTATCAAGAATCCTCGCACCTGCTCCAGTACTATCTCGATTGCCACTGCCTTCATGTGCTTCAATTATTGGTTGTTTATTTGTACAATAACAAGACTATTCTTTATGAAAGTAAATTGGAATGTCTTTTCAACATTTTGATCTCTGTTATTTTTGACAAATTGACGCCGTTGTTTTGATAAGTGATGTACGTTATGTAACCCATCAACATTTCTCTTGTATTTTTAAATAGTCAAAACATTATTAAGGACACACTTAAATTGTAAAACTGATTTGCAATTAAGTTGTGCTACTTAATAATAGTTTTGTGTTTTAAATTAAATTGCCCATGACTGAACTTTTAGAGGCGGATATTTTTTTAGGGTAGAAACAGAAATGCTTACGTGAGTGGGCTGCTCTTATGTGATATTAGGAAGCTCGTAAGTGGCTGTTGTGTTTAAAATCAATGTTTATGTAATTATTTTCAGATTACATGTCCAGTATAGGTTTTATTCATTCAAGACAGTCAAATGTGTTCATAACTTTATTATTAGTAAGCCTGAGATACCAGATCCAAGCAAGCAAACAGTTACCTGAACACACCCTGTCAAAATAAAAGTTCCTGGATTCTGTTCCAGAAGGATCCAGCTCAAATTAAGTCCTGACTGAGAAGTACTTTCAGTTTTTAAATCAAATGATGGGTGGTATCGTGAAATCTTGCTAAATGTGTCAGAGCTCGGGGTGTGTATTGAGAAGTACTTTCAGCTACTACCACACCAAATTTTTCACATGAAAACACCTTAGTCTTGGAAAGCTGGTAACACAAAAAGTTACATTTTTGATGGGATAAGTTTTCTTAAATTAATATTTTTCTTATATCTTTAAAAAAAATAAGATGATGCATAAAATGGTCGTCAAGTCACATTTATGTATATATAGCACATTTAAAACCGTAACTGTTATCAAAGTGCTTAACAAAAAAGATCA
The DNA here is from genome assembly GCA_031762415.1 of Simpsonichthys santanae. Classification (NCBI taxonomy): domain Eukaryota; kingdom Metazoa; phylum Chordata; class Actinopteri; order Cyprinodontiformes; family Rivulidae; genus Simpsonichthys; species Simpsonichthys santanae. The sequence continues at coordinate 23,215,441 of JARVLU010000583.1, read as the reverse complement.
CAACATCAAATACTAATGAGATATTACAGCATCAGGAATAAAAATACAAAAACATGAAATATAATTAGAAACACTGAAATACTAAATCAGGTATTATATAAAATCCTTAAAATACTCGTGTTCTTTTAATTTATTTTAAACTTAATTTTTCCTGCTAGTTTTACCTCCTTTAACAGAGGATCGTCATGAACAAAGCAGTTCATACTTCTGAAGCTAAATCTAAAACTTTATACAAAAAACCTTAAGGGAAAATAAATTTTACACAGTTCACATCTTTGCAGCTCCTGCCTTCGTTTTGCACAGAACATCTGCTTGATTCTCCGATAAACTTCACTGTGAACGAACCCGGCTCGTCTCCGTCCCTCCATAGGCCTCCCCACATCTCCATCATCACCTTCTTCTCCCAATGAGCTCAGGTCCATCGCTATAGCAACTGGTTGCCATGGGCGATGAGACACAGCCAGCGCCAGCGAGCATCCTCCTCTCAGTTGTTGTCGAAGGCGGTCTGAGAGGAGAGAAAGGCGAGGCGCAAGCAGAGCAGCGGAGAGAGGAAGAGGCTTTATCTCTTTTCAAAGTAAAACCAACACGCACAAAAAAATTTAAATAAAAAAATACGGGAAAAAACTAAATCAGTCGACTGGATTCCTTTATCTCTAATTCTGCCGGTGGGCACGCAACGAGAAAGATGGTGACAACTTGTTCTCCCAGGAAAGTGTTGCTCCAGCCATCGGCATTGCTGGACTCCAGGTGGTGACCCCCGACACCAAGGCTGCCACGGAGACGACAGAGACCGGGACCGGTTCTGTTGCTGCGACGTCGCCGCTGTCTCTGCGGGGTGAGTCCCAACTTCCTTTCTATTTCAGTTTGCGTTTCTGATTCTTGTCTGCCAGGTGACTCGTGGGTTTGTGACGGTGCGGTGAGGCGAGAACTGTCGTGGACCCGTGCATGTGTGCCGGGCGTGGGTGATGGCGTCTGCAGCTGGTAAACACCCAGAAAGCCGTGGCACCAGGGGGGCCAAAACCTGCCTTGTGTCACCTTAAGATGTTTAATGAAATAACTAGAATGTTTTGGTGTCAAGTTGTTCATGCAACACCAAATGATGCCACCTCGGATCTAATGATGAATATTTTCATAATTCAGTGTCACTAAAGGTTTCAGTCTGAGGTGAACAAAGCAGTAATTAAACCTTCATTTCATTTAAAACGCTCCTTTTAATTTTGCGTTTAGTTTCAATTTAATTTGAGTTTTGTTGTCTCGTAGTTTTCTACGAGCCATAAAATAATAATTCATAAAACACCAGTCGTAGTTTTTAATGCTTCCTGAGCCTTTCTCACGGTTTCTTTTCACTTTAGTCAGTTATTACTGTGTAATATTCTGCTTTTTATTGAAAACAAAAGATAATCTGATAAAGCCTCTCGACACAGACACAGATGTTTACGGTGGAGTCAGTATGTTGCCAGAAATGCCTGAAATGAAAAGTGTCTGTGGAGCTACGCCCATGACGTGCCGTGGTGCCAGCTACAGGTTGGTGTCTGCTCCTCGTGAGACGTTTTCTGAGTTCTGCTTTTTGTCACAGTTTTATTGGAGGATGAGCCCAGGAATGCAGACCGGCAGTACGAGCTCATGTACAAAACAAAGCATTATGCAATATAGAAAGGCTGACGTGGCAGCAAAACAAAACAACTCCCAAAAAAAGAAAAAAAACACGAAGGAGACTTGGTGGACAACCGGACATGGCATGAAGCACAACAATGCTCAACTGAATACTGAATCTAGACAGTATACGACATAGATTGGGGTGAATGAGGTGCACGCTGCAGCTGAGATGAATGGAAATGGGAAACAGGTGTAGGTGGGCGTGGCTGCACAGAGGAGCAGAAAATGACTAGGCTTTTTTTTTTTTTTTTTTTTTTTTTGTTTGTTTTTTTTTTTTGTGTTAATTAATTTGTCTTTTTGTCTTAATCTACAGCACTTTGGCTACTCTTGCAGTTTTTAAAAACGTGCTATCGAAATAAAGTTGATTTAATGATTGGTTGATTGAAAAGTTCCAAGAATGAACTGAGGAACAGAACTAAACAAACACAAAACAAAAACAACAAACATGATAACAAAAATTAAGTAAATGTCACAACAAACAAAGAAACTACCCCCCAAAAAAAGAATGAAGACAGAAATTCTGACACATTTATGTTTTAAATTTACAAAATTGCCACTTTGTTTAATATTTGGCTAAATGATGTTGTTCAATGGGCTTATTGCTGCACAGTTATATTACTTTTCTATGTTATTCAATCTCCATGTCTCTTACAGTCCTATTTATAATCTTTATCAAAGGCTTGTATTTATAGTAATATTTGTCCTGTTTAAAAGGCGCTTCAGCTCCAATTGCATAAAAATATAATTGAGTTTTACCTTTTTAGGGTCTGAATTTTTTTATAGGTTTGGTGCTGCTTCAACTTCAAAGTATGTGTTGGTCGTCCATTTTTATCTACCATCTGTAAATATGTATTCCCATCATTTTTAAGCACTTTCATATGACACGTCTTTTAAGCAAACACTAAGGAAGACAGATTGTGGTCTTTATTTACAAAGTAACACATTTCTGTCAGTTGAATTTATTGTTTGTGCCCAAAATACAAACAGATTACATTCTTCTACCATCTTTTTATTGCTTTTTCTTTTTTTTTAGCTGCTAGTTTTAGATAGCAGACTTAACTATTTTATGCAACTCACCATCCTATGAACAGTTTGATTGTTGTGAAATGCCATGCAAGTGTCAATATGGGCAAAATTGTTCTCAAAACCTGTTGAAGTACAACATTCATGAAAAAACCCTTGAAGTATCGCCCAAAAAGCGCTAACTGATCAGTTTACACTGGTCCCAATGACAACACTGATCCATCCCACACAGGTTTAATAAACCCCTCAGGGTCCATTTCTTTTTGTTGATGGGTTTAAGAGGCCGTCATTAAAAACCTTAGCTCATATGAGCAAACTTTATTCGATATTCGCAATGACTGAATGCTGCTGCACTGAAGACGAAGCATCCAATTACATGCAGGTCGTTTAAATTTACAACTTTGCTCACGTAAAATCGAGCTGTAAAGATGGCTCTTTTCTTTCTTAAATTAACTGTGTAACTTAGATTAAGTTTGGACTTCCCTCTGGAACGCAGCACGATTAGAAGCAACACGTAGTCGTGGTCACGGCTGAAGAAAAATGTCTGGATACGTTTAGTTTCTACAGGGGGTGTAAAGCAGAGATCGTATGCTCCGATAAATTTGTATTTTATGACATTGTGGAGGAGCAAAGTGACAAGTCGGGTTGTTAAAAAGGTTTTGAGCTGGCACTGATAAATTCTTCTCATAATGTGTTTTAATGGTTAAACCCACAGTTGCCGTGTAAAATTATTGGCCTTCAAATGAAATATCAACTCTGAAAGTTGCTCTTTAAATCTGCCTTAAAAAAATGCTCCTCAAATTTAACCTAAACTTCCAGATAAGATGTAAAAAAAAAATTATCTTATTTACCGTAATTTCTTAACAGTATCTTCATTCATTCAACCTTTATTTATACAGGTTAGTCCCATTGAGCCTCGGTGACCCAAGAGACCTGATTTTAACAAAGAATGACAACAGTGAACAACAACGACAACAATAAACAATCACATTGGAGGCGTACAAATTTGTTTGTTTTTTTTAACAAATGAAAATAAAAAGTTAATTAAAAGGATAATTTAAAGGAAAAACAGCTAGATTATAAAGCTGTGTAGAAAACTAAAAATCTTCCTCCTCTGCACTAAAACCACTAAAGTCGTCTTCTTCGGTGTCAGAATTGAACAACCTCCAAAACGTCACCACACACGTCCTCAGTCTCTCGTTCGTTGTCGCTCTCAACGTCACTTTCGTCTTGAGGCAAATTCACAATTTGATTTACGATTCATTTGGAAGGGGGTAACTCCCACAGGAAACAAAGTTCCCCACTTCCCTGGGGGCACAACAGTGCTCTCCAGTGGACCAATGAAGCCAAGTTTCATTGGTCCACTGTGACCAGTTTGGTAATTTCATTGGTCAAATTGTTTTTTTTTTTTACCCTTATTTAAACAAGTGGTCTCATTGAATCACGAGGACATCCCACCCCCCAAGAGAGATGTGTGTTAAGAAGCTATGTGAGCACCCGGGTGTAATGAAGTTAAATGTTTTGGGGGCATGAAGCTCGTTAGCTCATCAAAAAATTAAAAAAATCCTTAAATTAGCTTCAGCATTGTATAAGATGCAGTGTTCAAAGTTTGTTGAAAAAGTAGCAGCTTATAGTCCAGAAATTACGGTATTTGTCTTTGCATTTCCTTTAAATTCTCTCTGAGATGCACTGGTTTTTAGAATTGATGTGAAAGGAGCTGATGGTGGCGACGGGACCGAACTGTGATTTTTATTTTTATGTACAGCAACTATGTAAAAAAATTTAAAAATTAAACTAGGATTTCTTGAAGAACCGTGTTTCACCCACTGCCATGCAAGTCTAGATTCATGCTTGTTGTTTGTAATATTATGTTTTTGGATGGGTTGAGGGTTGTTTTGGGGATTTCCCAGTGCCACCAGTTCATTCCTCCTGTACTCGTCCACAGTTTGTTTCCACTCCCTCGGTCAGTCTGCCAAGCTTCATTACACCTGTTCTTCGTTTCATTATTCACAGCTGCAGCCACTCTTTCCATCAACCTCAGTCCATATGGTCCTCATTATCCTCACCAGTCTAGGATTGTGCGTTTCAGACGCTGTCCGGTTCTTCTGCACCTCGGAGTTTTAAGCTCCTTGTGGGCATTGTGAGTCTATAACCGTGACCTGCCAAAATCCTGCCAGAATCCAAAACACAAATTGTGCACAACCTGTTAGAACTTGTAGTATGTGTCGGGTGTTGTTTGACTGTTTTTACAACAGATTCTTGTTCAATATTTATAAAATGGACTGCGTTATTGTCCCTTTTGGGCTGTTCAGTCTCTACACAGAGTTTGGTTCACATTGTAAGTAGTTCACATACTGAGTCGGACCCCTTCATGACTTAGACTCCACCAGGGCTGCCGGTTGTCACCGATTCTGTTCAGAACCTTCATGGACAGAATTTCCAGAGGGCGGAGGGAGTCCAGTTTGGTGGCTTCAGGATTCCATCTCTGCTCTTTGCAGATGATGTGGTCCTGTTGGCGTCATCGTGTCATGATCTTCACTTCTCACTGGAGCGGTTCGCAGCCGAGTGTGAAGCGGCTGGCATGAGAACCAGCACCTCCAAATCTGAGGCCATGGTCCTCAGGCGGAAAAGAGTGGATTGCTCTCTTCGGGTCGAGGGTGAGGTTCTGCCTCAAGTGGAGAAGTTCTAGTTCCTGGGAGTTTTGTCTATGAGTGAGGGAAGAATGGAGCGTGAGATTGTTGCGACTATGTGCCGGTCTGTTGTGGTGAAGAGGGAGCTGAGTACTGCTGCCCCCACGACCCAACGTCAGAATGAGCAGAAGATGGATGGATGGATGGATGGATGGATGGATGGATGGATGGATGGATGGATGGATGGATGGATGGACTTTTAGTGGTGAAAATCTTGAATCCAGCTGACTCCAAAAGTTAATCAGTTGTAAATATGTGTCCAGGGATTGATTAAAATCCATCCAGTGGTTCAGGAGATATTTTGCTAACAGTCAGAGATGGTCACTCAAACAGATGAACACACACAGACAGAAGCAGCTCCATGATCTTTAACAGCAACAACAATCACATTTTCTGTTTTTCATTAATGACATTTAAAATGTTTGTTTAACCTTTATTTAAGAACAATTATAATTTGAAAAACTCTGTATTTGAAAATGGCAGGTACTAGAAAAATATATATATTTTATGAACCAGCAAAAAAAACTGCAGAATGTGATAAATACCTTCATGTCCATTAAGCAGGATGTTCATGTTTGTGTTTTTGTTCCAGCCCTGGAAGAATCATCGTTCAGACCTCCTCTTTTTTCATGTTCCTAAATGTTTTCAAATCCCAAAGCTGAGACTGGTATGAAAAAAAAAAAAACATGTTGAATTAGAGTGTGTGTGATGTTCAGATGCTATTTTTTTCTTTTTTAGAAAAAAACAAAAAAACAAAAAAAAGATTTTTCACACTGCAAAAGGTGAAAGTGTTAAAAACATAACGAGTGAAAATGCAGCGGTGCTGGATGTGTCAACACGTTTCATCCAGGAACAGTCCCACGGTGGATTGTATCTGGTCAATACCAACTCAGACAGAACGGATGAGTGGAGATAAGGGGGGGGGGGGGGGGGGCCCCCCACGGGACAGATGGGCTGTCAGAGCATTTACATCCACTATAACCTCTTTTAACTTACTTTATATTTAGACTTCCACTGCTCTGATCTGTGTCTTTGTCTCGTCCAAACATTAGACGGCTGAGAATCAAGATGAGGACAGAAATAGCAGCTTGGGAAAAAAAAAAAACACGAGCCTCTAAATTCAGAGCAGAGATGTAAAATAACCACAAACATGCAGGAACTGAGAACTTCAGAGACAAAAATATGCAGTGATCAACAAATGGTGGCCCATGGGCTGCACTGGGCCGTTCAGAGGGGAGGTGGCACCAAGAGAGAAAAACATGAGGGAAATAAAGTGAATATTTTACATGTTTGTTTGTTTTTTTAATATACTGTATATAAAGCAGCTTCAAAACATCAGTGATAATAAAAACATTTAACAATCAGTTATGTAAGGGCTTAATTTGTAAACTGATCGATGCCGGGGGTTCTGGGAGTCCTCCCACAGAAATTGTTTATTAAAGTAGATGTGATTTCCTGATCATCACCCCCCCACCATCATTTGATGGTTCAGAACCAGACTGTTCTCCACTAAATTCACTGTCCTGCTCGTTGTTGTCCGACTCCACAGGCGCCTCCTCCATCTGTTCGTGGCAGGTGTACGTGGGGCCTTGCCCGCGTACGACTGCCTGGTTACCTCGGCACTCACCCCCACCACTCTTTTAGAGCTGGAGATTTTTTTAAGGGTAGACGCAGAAATGCATACATGAAGAGGCAGATCATATGTGGTATTAAGAAGCTCGTAAGTGACTGTTGTGTTTAAAATTAGTGTTTATGTAATTATTTTCAGTTTACATGTCCAATATAAGTTTTATTTATTCAAGACGCTCATATTTGTCCATAACTTTATAGTAGTAAGACTGAGAGTTACCAGATCCAAGCAAACGGCCAACAGAACACACCCAGTCAAAATAAGAGTTCCCAGATCCTGTTCTGGCTAAAATTAAGCACTGGTTTTAGTTTATAAATGTAAATAGACTGCACTTATATAGTGCCTTTGTGTCTTATCAAGATACTCAAAGGGCTGATTTCAATCTGTGTCCTAATTTATCCATTAATGCAGCACTCTGCTATAATTTTACAAAGAATAATCAGAGCTTTATCACATTCATACAATGATGGGACACATGTCAGAGGCAATGAGGGGTTCACTGTCTTGTCCAGGGACACTTTGACATGTGGCCGCTGGTGAATTCAAACCCCCAACTCTTTCATTGGAGGACGACTGCTCTAACCGCTCAGCCACAGATATTCATATTATCAATTAATTAAATCTATGTGAGGGTGTAGCAGTTTGTTAGTCTGACTGGTTCTTTGTAATGAATGACACACAGTCTGATGCAGAACCTCAACATCCCTCACTTGAACGCTGTTTCTGTCCCATTGGTTCTTCATTATTGGTTACAACGGGAAAATGAATGTTATTCTGTAATTTAATAATACATTTATAAAATATTGCTCCTTCTGGTGTTCATATTTCTGCCATGATTTCAAACATGAACTCACAACTGTATCAAAACTTTCATGTTTCTCTTAAAAATGTTAATTTTTCACATTTTTAAGATGACTTTAAATTGTGTGTGTGTGTGTGTGGGGGGGTCATATATTTTATTATTTAGTCATATTTTCTTACAATTGTTATCTTTTATTTAACGTTCCTGTAAGTACCGGTATACCAGGCAAAATAACAATCCAAAACTTTTGCATAGGCATAAAAACAGATCGGTTTGACAACCTAATCATGGAAATAAATAAAGTTTAGTTTAGTTTATTCATTTCATTCATTTTATATTAAATACAAAACAACATACATGCATACAATAAGAAAAGAAAAAATATATATACAGTATATATAAAATGAAAGGCAGCAGATGAAGAAAAAATCTTATTTTATCTGCCCCTTATTCTCAAACAAACTACTCATACAACAATTTTCTTTGATTAACAAAACAAAGTGAACATCTCATTTAGCCTCTTTTATCTCATACAATTTCAGAAATAAACTCATTTAGATATATGTTTTTAGCAATTTAAACTTGACCATTCTTTTAAATATAACCAGTGATTGAGCTTCCTTAACCTCTGTCTCCAATTCATTCCATAACCCAACTCCCTGAATTATAGTAGATCTCCCCTTCATGCTAGTTCTAAACTGCGGTTTCACAGTAAAAGAACTTACCGCATCACTCGGCAACTTCAGTTGGTTCTGAATGAATGAACAGACCGAGGCCTCAGGGTTCTCCTCCGCTCGCTCCAGGATTCCTGAGAAGACGAGATTGTACCGCATGCTCCGGGCTTGGATACCTAAAATCGATTATTTTATTTTCCTATTATCACCGGATAGCATCTTCATCTCCTCGGTGAGTTGTTTCACTGTTTCCGTCAGTTCCTGGTTTTCACTAGCAAGCGATGCTACCTGTGTTTGGCTAAATTCCAAGGACTCTCTGAGGCCCTGAAACTCTTTGTGTAGCATCTCCACTAATGCTAGTCAGGCATCCAAGCTAGTAAGCTTCTGGCTGATCGACTCGAGGATCTCCGTGAAGCTACTTTTTTCAGGAGACAATGTTGAAGCACTGTCTAAACTTCCCTTACGGTGCCGCTTAGCAGTGGGGGTGTTAGCTGAATCGCTAGCAGCTCTGGATGTAGCTTTTGGTTTTCCCATTACTAAGCTCTCAAAACACTTGTCAACAAACAATTCCAGACTTTCTAAAGTCTCCTCGTCCAGTTTGTTTGATGGAATAAAAAAAGTCGGTAAGTAATATTTAGGACTTTCTTAATGATCTTATATTTAATTATACAGTTTTTATTTAAATAAATATGAACTTACCAAAGTTTTATCATAATACTTACGCACAGTTTTTTACGAGCTTTCAGCAACAGCTCATTACACCGTCACGCCCATCTCAGTGCCGCTCTCCTTGCCTTCAGTGTTTTTCAACCACTGTTCCGCGGCACACTATCGTCCTGGTCTTTATACTGTAAGAGTATTTTTGTTTTTCCAATTCATGAGTATAGTTTTTTTTTGCTATACATAAGGCAGTAAAAAGCATATGAATTGACTTTGTCTCCATGGTGACATCCTCTAAGTGGTCCAATAAGTAAACTGACAGAGAGACTGGAATATTACATCTCAGACATTTTGATAAGTCTTCACATATCTGGCACCAAAATCTCTGAACAGGTGGACAGAAACAAAATGTGTGTATGTAATTGTCAGGAATATTGTCCGTACACTGTGAGCAAGTACAAACCGGATTCCAAAAAATGTTGGGACACTAAATAAATTGTGAACAAAAACTTAATGCAATGATGTAGAGGTGCCAACATCTAATATTTTATTCAGAATAGAACACAAATCACAGATCAAAAGTTTAAACTGAGAGAATGTATC
>JARVLU010000583.1:23180803-23192407 GCA_031762415.1 Simpsonichthys santanae | reverse complement strand
AGATAGATAGATAGATAGATAGATAGATAGATAGATAGATAGATAGATAGATAGATAGATAGATAGATAGATTAAATACTTTATTATTCTCAGGGAAATTTTTTAGGCATCCAGTAACATGTTCTAATTATACAGAAGAAGAAGAAAAAAAATGAAATAATCAAAAAAAAAAAAAAGAAGAAGAAGCAGAATACTGTACATAAATTTGGAAAAAGACATAAGCACAAGGTGTAGGAAATACTTCATCTGTGATTAACCTAAACAAGCTGGACAGTCATTTATGGTTTGATTTGAGCCTTTGTACAACCCCCCCCCCCCCCCCCCCTTACATGCATTAAGAACCATTTTAACACTTTAAATAGTTTGAACAAATAAAAGTGCAGAAATCTCTCGAACACCATTGCATGTTTTAAAGCAAAGAAGCATATTGGTTATAATAACACTATTTATTATTTTTAAGCTTTACTTCAACCTACTTAATTTTACAGATGCTTCTGTAAATTAGCCCAAAAAACAAGTTTAGCCACATTTAAACGTCAGAAGCGTCTGGCAACATATCCACCATTTCCAATAGAGACAAATGACGCTCAGGTGTTGACTCACACAAAAGCGTCTGACAAATCAGAGCCTGGACTGATCCAGCAGAACTACGTGGCATGTTCAGGGATAAGAAGCCCAACGTTTAAAAAAAAAAAAAAGATCAGTTGAGTCTCTTATAAGTCCTAAAAACTTGAAGCAGGAAAGACATTAAAGGAGTTCCCATGTGTTTGGAGACACTTTAAAAAAATGCATCTGCATTATAACTTATGTTACGTTTAAAAACACTCAAGTTTATCATCATCTGTGTGGAATTATTTTCAGTGGTGCATTGAAATGAAAGGTTGTGTTTCCCTTCTGCCTTCAGGCTTGAGCTTTCAGCCTAAAGCGTAGCAGATAGAAGGCAGGTTGTTTGCTTCACGTGGAGCTAACGTTGAGCAGAAAGCAGCCTGACACCCATCTCCTCTGTTCCTGTCACTCCATCACCACCTTAGACCAGATACACTCCCAGTACAGTTAACCCCCTCTGCATGAGCATCAATCCAAACGCTCACATTAATGACCTTCTTAATCTCCACGGCTCTTTGTCATCCGCTGCTGTTCAAGCCGACTGCATCCTGAGTTAAATGATTTTGGTTCTGAGTTTTAAAAAGTCCTTTTTGTCCAGGTCTGACAGCTGCTCCTGATGAGACAGAGACGTCATGGCTGCTCTCTCCTTTTCTGTGCAGTCAGACGGAGCATGTGCAGGAGGTCCACGTAAAGTCCCACAGCAGTTTCTAGACAAGTGTGTGTGTGTGTTCTGATGTTGCAGAAGGTTTTGTTTTCTCCTGCAGGAGAAGTCAGGGGGTTGTTGTCATTCAGAGCAGCTCCATCACACGCTGAGAAGGATGTAAAGGATGTACGTACATATTTTTACAGCCCAACGTGTACATTCAGGGAAAAATAGGTGCAAAAATACACGGGGGTGGGGGGGGGTACATTTTGTGCACTCATGCACAAGTTAAAGTCAAGGACACACAAATAGACACACAAATGGATATAAAAAGAGAAAAGCAGGTTGTTTCAGGCTCTGATGGGAAAAAAAAAAACGTTCAAAATATATTCAATAATCCTGTTTATAAGCTGGAAATGGAAAAACTCCTAATCCCAGAACCTTTTAGTAAAAAATTCATGTGTTGTCTGTGCTGTTTGTTTGTTTTGTTTGTTTTTAGTCATTCATTAAACAGAACAACAACAACAACAAAAAAAAACGAATCTCAATTTATCAATTTATCACAACTATTGTCACGCTCCGTAATATATACTGTAGCTAATATATATATTATACAAAGTAATAATAATAAAATATAAATATGTCGTATGAGTATTTATCCAATGGGAACATTAAAAATACTGTCAGACAAGTTAAAGAGTTCTTTAAATGTTTTCAATTAAACCCAGATCATCTGGACGGTTTCTTATTTTCTTTTTTTGCTGAAACGTTTCGTCCTTCATCCAAAGGACTTCATCAGTCCGAGGAGCCACAAGCAGACTGGAGGAGGAGGAGTTGATTGGGGAGAGATCGGGCCCCAGAAACCATCTTATCACCTGAAAACCTTTTTTTTTTTTCATTAAAGGAGTGTGCTGCTTGTGGGGCTCCAATTTGTTTGCAGCTCCTTGGACTGATGAAGTCCTTAGGATAGAAGACGAAACATCTCAGAAAAAAAATTACCTGTCCAGATTTTTTTTTGTTTGTTTGTTTTTTTTTTTATTTATTTATTTATTTTTTATTATTTTGTTTGTTTGTTTTACATTAACTTTTGTGTTTTCAGACATTTTGGCATGGCTGCCTCAGAAAAGTTGAAGGGGGAGAGGACGGGCCCCAGAAACCATCTTATCAAGTCCTTTGGATGAAGGACAAAACTTAAAAAAAAAATTAAAAAAATTTGAAAAACATCCAGATGATTTTTTTTTTAACCAGGTTTATTGAGCATGAACTTCAGTGTTATAATTTAAAGTTCAGCATTTCTTTAAAAATACTGTATATAAAAGTATTACTTTTGTTCCGTGGTGCATGACAAACACACAAACGATGACGTCATTGCCTTCTCACCTTTGGCAGGTGGTTATAATAAATGTCCCTCATGTAATATTTTATGTCATTTCCAGGCACATTATATGTCTTTTATGAGGTAAAATGCTGTTTTTAGGGCTAAATACTAAAAAATATATAAAAACATTAAAATATCTAGTGTAAAGCTGAAATTCTGTTCTGTGTTGTTACTTTTATTTTGTGAAGTAGTATCACAGAAGATTTATTTTTAAGACCTGGAATGAGAGATGGGTCCACAACAACAAGCTGCTCATGTTGCAGACAAAACAACAAAAAAAATCCAAATTCCACTTACACGTAATGATAATAAATGAAAAACAACAGCCTGAAATTCATTTTTATTATCTCTGTATGAAACTGAAAGTATCTCACATGAGAGAGAGAAATGAGTTTGCATGAACAAAACCTCATCATCTCTCCTCCGTCAAAGCCAAACTGGAGGCTCCGTGAAACGACATCATCCACTAATTGAATTCTCTTGTGCATGAAAGCTGGACAAACACACACACACACACGCACACGCACACACCGCCCCACTGTAAAGACAGCAGAGCAGCAAATTGATGAAATGAATAATAGAGTTTTATTCATTGTACTTCCTCCTGGTGAATTAGTCTCAGTTTCCTTAAAATGAAAAATTAAACCTCTGCAAACTGAGGCATTAAATTTGCAACAATCAGAACTCGTGACAGCTGATTTCTTCAAAGAAAGTTGAAGCTGAGCAAAAAAAAAAAAAAAAGTTGCAGATGCATAAATCTTCTTTTTGTACATGTTAGTAATCTCATACTCTTGAAAACATCTATGGAAAGCATTAAAACGTATCATATATGCTGCAGGCTCATCTGGATGCTAAGTATTAAAATTTGCATTTTGATATCATTTGACTTTTCTCTGACATATTGAAAAAGGTTTTGATAAACAGTTTACTAAAACTTTTTTGGTGGTGAATAAAGTAAAACTAAAACAGCTGTATCTTGAGAATATTCCCAAGGATCATTGTCTGACTGTTTGAATCAGCCGGCAGCTGCACAGACATAGTTTTCTTCTTTTTCAACACCAAGATGTCCACCCAGTGGAGTCACCTCCGTAGGTCGTCCAACATCTTGGCTCTGGACGGATTCTATTCAAACTGCCAACTGCACGTTGATAAATGCATCCAGACCACCTACGTTTGATAGCTTATAGTTAACAACAGGTCTGAACGCCTCATGGGAAAAATGTAACTTGTTTACGTGAATATGGAGCTTTTGTTTGAGGAATGAAAATCTCAAATGTTTTAGTCATTATGAGTCAGGTTTAGTCTTTTTGACTATTTTAGTTTTATGTATTTTATCGTTTGGGGCTTTGGCGTCTCCCTCTTTGCGTCAGGTTACCATGGCGACGGATTTTAGTCATTTAGGGTGAGATTAATGAAAAAGACTCGGAGTCTCTTTGCTTTGCAGTGACACATAAAAAAACATTAACTGGATTTACCGAGAACAATTTCTAAGTTAATCCAATTAATGACATCAGATCCCATCAGCTTCCACAGAGGAGGAGGACCCCCCCCCACCCGACAAACTTGACCTTTCATACCCATTTTCAGCTCTGAATCAGACTTCTTGTCCCTCATCGCAAAACAACAAGGGGGAATAGGAAACAGTGTTTATCTGTCCATTCATCCTTCTACCAATCTTGTGAGTCTACTGGCTTCCATTTTGATGTGTGGCTCCATCTTGGCATAAGAGAACTGGGTAGCCATGTGAAAATCCAAGATGGTCACCACTATATAAATATATATACAGTACAGTATATATATTTACATACAAACACACACATCTCGATCCATCCATTATCTTCATCTGCTTATTCCATTTTGGGTCGTGGGGGTCGCTGGAGCCCATGTCCATCTATCACTGTGCGAGAGACGGGGGACATGTTGCAAATCCATCACAGGGCTACATAGAGACAAATGAGACAGACAACCGTGATACGCTTGTATATGGCGTGTACCCACTGGAAAAGCTTTGGAAATTCCATATACCCACTTAAAAGTGCCCAGTGATATGTAACGTGTCACATCATTGGGCACATGTCATTGAAACATTAAACAGCAGTTAAAAGTCTGTCTGCATGCAGCGCTTGTTTATTACATTCGCTTATCCAGAGCAAACTCTTCACTACTCCTCTCTGCTGCTCTGCTCTCACCCAGGGGACAATTTAGAGTTACCAGTCAGCCTAACATGCATGTTTTTTGGCCTGTGGGAGGAAACCGGAGCACCCTGAGTAAACCCATGCATGCACGGAGAGAACATGCAAACTCCACCCTGAAAGGTCCCGGGTCAGGGTTTGAAGCGGCGACCGTCTCGCTGAGAGGCAACAGCTCTACCAACCGAGCCACCGCACCTTAAACGTATAGTTCCTCAAATAATTGGGGTTGCCAGTGCCAAGGCCACTATTGGACCCAGTGTTGCCAGGTGAGAAATGTAGGATTATCGTACTAGAGACATAAAATTATCGTATTTTGAGGGAAATGATCGTACACCCATCATAACCAGTAACAAGTCTATTGATGCGTCATAGTCACACCAGTGTTGAATAGCGTCTAACAGGCACTCACAGCTTTGTAGCGTCAGTACGGAATGGATTCATCAGCAGCCCCACAGTTGCGTTAAGCTAATGTGTCCTCCATAAACAATGACGGGTGGGAACTAATGAGTCCACCTTCCATTTGTTCACTCATTTTCATGGCTTCTTCTTCCAGACCGGCTCTGCTTCTTCTTCTTTTCTTGTTTTCTTTCCCTCTCTCACGGGGCAGGCGCAGCGGACTATTCAGCCAGTCATGGCCGTTGTTCTGAGGCAAACGTATACACGTCACTCGCAGGTCACATTTAGAAAATCACGACTGGCTGGAATTTCCTGCCAATTGTGAATCTGTTTCCGGACGCAGATGCCTTCAAGGTTCACAAAAAAAAAAATACTCCGACAGACGGTTGCGACAGGCTGATGTCAATCGATTACAACCACACATTCACAAAATGGTCAAATTATCACACCTTTTTTGGGATTATTGATCTAGAGGGCAAAATTGTCGTACAAATACAACAATTATCGTACACCTTGCAAACACTGATTGAACCCCAGTTTTCTCCGCCTTTGCACCTCCCTCTGCTCGCCAAGACCATCACTCTGCGCCACCTTGGGCAAGCTAAAACGTACCTTTCTTCTTCTACACAGTGTAACTCCTCCCCACATTAACATTCACTATTCAAATCCCTGAGCAGCGGTAAACCTCAGCATACTGCTTGTTTTATGTAGCTTTAATCCAACAGGAACTTTTAAAGCCTCTGTATTCTGCATTGATGGACTCAGACGGACAGTTCCAGGGTCATGGTGGAGACATCCCACACCACCACAGCGTCAGAAGTGCATTGATCTTGAGAATTATTTGGTTTCGAACGGCGACGAGTGTTTGGCCTCCAGCTGATCAACTCCTCAGGCTGAAATATTCACATCTTCAGTTCAGGTTTTATTTTTTTCCTCCAGGGAGGGGCAGCAGGAACCACAGCTGTTTAAAGTCCTTAAAACATGTTAGAAGAGCCTGGAGGAGGATTTATGTATTTTCAAAACAAAACAAAAAAAAAACAAGAAATAGGCTCATTTTCATCTCATATTGTACAAACTTATTCACCAACAACAGTTAATAATTAATATAGAGAAAACTGACGGCAAAACAACTAACGCCGTCAGTTGTTCAATTATTCAAGCCACCGTGGAAAGATCTCCCCCTCTGAAGAATAAATCTTTGCGTTAAAAAAAAATGCAGAAGATTAGTGTAGATTATAATATTGTAATGTTTGAAAGATAATGAATCCCGTTAGAGTCCTGAGAGGAGATGAAGGGAAACCAAAATTAATAATTATGTTTGACCTGAGAGATGAAATGCAGAAAGTTTTTAACGGTGGGGGCCACAGTTCACGCTAAAACTAAAAGTTACAGGATTTCAGGAGCTTTTTTTATGCTGTTGTTTGAAAAATACTGCAATGCAGGAGTTAGAAACCCAGATGATAGTTTTTCTTACAGCTTGACTGAGATCAGCAGTCGCCGCTCGTCTATGAAGCTTGTCCTCGCCTCTCGTACACGTTTTCACGCCAGAAACTTCCGTGCGTTAAAGAGCACGGTGTCCTGAATGGTAATGTTTACTCCTTGAACTTTTCCCCCTTTTTTATCACATTACAACCACAAACCTCAAAGTGTTTCACTGGGGGTTTTATCACAGAGCGACACAAAGTAGTGCACAACTGTGACGTGGACGGAAAAAAAGATGAATCAATGTATTTATTATAAATAAAAATCTAAAAATAAAATGTAGTGCGTGTTTGTGTTCAGCTCCCTCTGATGCCCCGAGCTGAAATCCAGTGCAACCGTTTACCTTCAGAAGTCATTTAATCAGTAATGAGCGTCCAGCTGTGTGTAGTTTCATCTCAGCATGAATCCAGCTGTTCTGTGAAGGCGTCAGAGGTTTGTTGCAGAGCGTTAGTGAACGTCACTCTGTTCGAACCAGCAAACACGAGACGAGAACGTCCAGCTAAACTGAGAGCCGGGAAGAAGAGCAACTTTTTTTTATCTTCTTCTTTCAGCTGCTCCCTTCACAGCAAACCAAGTTGCACGAAGACTTGGCAATTATTTTTACACCGGTTGCCCTTCCTGACGCAGCCACAGACCATTGAGCCATCACATCCCTCTGTATCCGAATCAGAATAAGCTTTATTAATGCATTGAGATACAACGAGAACATGTACGTACAGCCGTCAGAAAGATGGACAGAGTGCACGAAGCTGCTGCTATAAAGCGCGGCCTTCTTAGTCTTATTTAGATTTTTTTTTTTTTTTTTTTTTTTTTTTTTGGGATAGAAAAATGGACAAAGCCATGAGGAGAGGGTAGTGGCATTACAAAAACTGATCTCTTCACACCTTGTCCTTACAGGGCAAGATTTATTAAGACATCAAAAAAAACTTTCAGCTAAAGCACATTTATGAACTCGTTACATATGCATTTAGAAACAAGGTGGTCCATGAAGCCCTGTAGTCCATGGCCCTGATAAGATGATGGTCCGCCGGCACAGTTCACAGTTGCGATAGATGAAGCTTTTCCTTTTTTTTACACATTTCAGCCAAATTTCTTTGTGGCATCATCTGCAGGTTGTTTGTTCGTTTATTGGTGTGTGGAAATTGTAAAATAAACATATACACTAGTCCCTCGTTTACCGCGGGGGATCTGTACCTTGAAGCCCCGCGATAAGTGAAAAACTGTGAAGTAGGGATACAATAGTCCAAGTTCAAGTACTGTAAACTTTATGTTAACACTTTAGAAACTCTTCCCATTCTTGGAATGTTCTAAACTCTTAAACCTACGTCATTTTAACAACATATGTTACTAAATTTTACTTATTAGCTCTGCAGAACAGCAGCAGCTCTGGATCCGGTCCAACTCTGTTCTATTCCAATTCGCTTAGTTTCTGCAGACTAGTCCTCTAAACTCTTAAACCAACTGGTTTTAGCAACAAGCTACATATAAGTATATATAGCTATTAAATTTTTCTTACCAGGCTCTGCAGCACAGGAGCGGCTCAGTTCCGGTCCGGCCCGATAGATGAAAAAAGTCTGGTGCAGCATGACTGAAGCCCACTGCTCCATCCAGCTTGATGTGCACGTGCTGCTGCCCAGGATTTGATCCACCACCTCTGGCCTGGTCCAGACCAGCACCGTGTGACCAGAGCCTGACTGAACCCCGCAGCCGTCTGTTTCCTGCAGTTCCCAGGATTCGGGTCACTGGTTCTGGATCAGCTGCAGCCCAGCTGCTCAGCAGTGAAGATACAACTTGAAGGACGAGTTCAGCTTCAGAATTATTTGTGACTTTCCTGCCAGTCCTGTGAGCTGATCCTTACAAAACCTCTGACTTTGCTGCAAAACTGTCCCTCCATTTGCAGCAAGCCAAGCAGCAGTTAGAAGAACAGTGTTGACTTCTGGGAAGTGAACTGATGGCTTCTGGGTAACCTAGTTCTTTAGACTGGCTAAACAGTGAAGGCTTAATGAAAGAAAACTACAAAATGGCTAAACATGTTTTTTATATTATATACAAATACTGTACTGTATGGTACATAAATACATGTACATTTTTAGACAGCATGGGGGGTTGTGAAGACTGACTCAAATGACTCAAGTGAACTGAATCACTTTACTGACTGACTCAGATCAACCCAAGTCCATAAATCAAATTTTCAGGCTCTGGTCCACAGGTTGATTATCAACCCATCTGTTATCTCTACCTGCTGCTTTCTTTCCAGGGCATGAAGGTTGCTGGTGCCTGTGTCCATGTGAAAGGCGAGGACACCCTGGACAGGTCGCAAGTCCACCACAGGGACACAGTGACAAACGAGACATTCACTCTCACACACACTTGGCTACATTTTAGAGGTCAGTCAGCCTAACGCGTGTGTGTTTTTGTTCTGAGGGACGAAACCAATGTAAACAGAGAAAACCAATGCATGCACGGAGAAAATGTGCAAACTCCCACGCAGAAAGGACCCCGGCAGGGAATTGAACCGGTGACATTCTCGCTGAGAGGCGGCAACTCTAATTGCATTGCACACAGGACAAGTCCCCAAATCTGCCCATTATCTCCTCTGTCCCCTCTGAAAAAGAGCGGTGGTGGGCTGCGAAGTTTAGAGACGGAGGACCTGTGATCTGGAGGTCGCTGGTTCAACTCCCTGGACCTACAACGTCAAAAAAGTGGGTGGAAAAGGTGAAGCACCCACACCTGCCTCAGCTCTCATTCGCCCCACTCTCGACTCTTGAGCAAGGCCCTCAATCCTCCCCCAGCTGCTCCCCCAGGCACCCTACATGGCAGCTCTCTGCTCCACACAGAGGGTTGTGGTAGCTCGGTGGTCTGGTTGCATCAGGAAGAGCATCCGGTGTAAAAACAATCACCAAGTCTTTGTGCGAGCTAGTTCACTGTAGCAACCCCTGAAGAAAGGAGAAAAACTAAATATGGGGCAGAAAACTTACACCTCACATCACCCTGAACGCACCGTCCTTGCTGTGAAACACGGCGGTGGCGGCATCATGCTGTGGATGCTTTTCTTCAGTTGATGGGAAGATGAAAGTAGCTAAAAACAACAATCCTGGACTAAAACCTGTGGGAGGCTGCGAGCACAATTCCCCCACGGCCCACCCCTGAGCTGCTGCTGTTTTCTGAAATAAATAAATAAATAAAATCAGTGTATGCGCCGAACGTTTGTACATTTGAAATAAAACTTTGACAGATCTGGATTTTTCAATCAATCCTGTAAATGTGATGGGAGATTTAATCAAAAACAAGTTTGATTCATTTGCAGCACATTATTGTGTCTTTACCAACAACTTCAACGTATTAGCATTACAAAAACAAAGTGTTTCTATAAAAATTAAAAAAAAAACTATCAATTTTTAAGAGCAAAACTTGCTTCATTACTCTGACTTTGATAAATGACTCAGATTTCACATATTTTCCTAACAAATGTTACTGTGTAGATACAAAGAACTGAAATATATCTTTGTATCTGACATATCTAATAGAATCCAATAAAATATGACCTGGAGCCAAGTGTTATTCTAATAAATGAAAATCAGTTTGCATAAATTTTACATTAAATAACATATTTCTGCTTTAAATTAAACTAAATTACTAAATATAAAAAAAGCACTGACTTGCAAACCGAACATTAAAAATGCTTTCCCTATTTGTGTTTACGTCTGATTTATTTGAACTTTTATTCTGATTACAGTTTTGTCTTTTCACCAGTGAAATATTGTAACATTTGGTTTCTTAGAAAACAAAATGATCACTTGAGAGAATTATAAAAAAAATCTCTGGTTTAAGTCGTGGTGCTGCTCAGCAGAACCTGCTGTTTCCATCCCACACAGGCCGACATCCTCCTCTTTCGCCCACGCTCCCTCCTCCGTTCTCGCTCCACACCTACAGATTTTAGATTTTATAAAACCTCGCAGCTTCGGCCTGAAATGCTCTGAAAATCTGACCGAGTCCTTGCATCATTTAATATAATCAGCTACGCAGAGGAACATACAGCACGCCCCATTTAAACGTACAAATTTGATTCAGATCAAACGTTTGTTGACAAACTGGAGTCTATTTTTGCAAATCAAAGATAAGTTTTATCTGTTGACGTCTGCTGCTTGGATTTACATGTTTTAATCTCTTTATTGGCTCGAAGACGTTTGATTTAAAAAAACTTTATTGAAGCATGTTGCAGGCTTGAAAGACAGAAATGATGTTTTTCTACCCCTGCCGCCAAAAAGCAAAGATGGGCTGCAAAAGGTTTTGTCTGTTTGTGTGTCTGTTAGCAAAATATCTCAATGAATATCAATAAAACTTGCAGGAAAGCATCAAATAGTTAACTCGGGTAAATGTGACGGCCACGACTAACTGACTAAATAACACAAAATTACTATATGACTCAGGCAGCACAGTTGGTGGAGCTGTCACCTCTCAGCAAGAAGGTCGCCGGTTCAAATCCTGGGAGGAATTCCTCACATTCTGGGAGGAATTTCCATGTTTTCTCCATGCGTGCATGAGCTTTCTCCGGGTACTCCAGTTTCCTCCCACCGACCAAAAGCATGCATGTTAGGCTGA
Organism: Simpsonichthys santanae; assembly: GCA_031762415.1. NCBI lineage: Eukaryota > Metazoa > Chordata > Actinopteri > Cyprinodontiformes > Rivulidae > Simpsonichthys > Simpsonichthys santanae. The sequence continues at coordinate 23,181,108 of JARVLU010000583.1, read as the reverse complement.
TTGGTAATTGTCCCTATAGGTGTAAATGTTTGTCTCATTTGTCTCCATGTGTCCCTGTGATGGGACATGCGACCTGTCCAAGGGGTCTGCTACGTCTTGCACAGTGGCTGCTGGATAAGGGCAGCAGTGACTCCCACCACCCAAAAAGGAAGAAGCGTGTAAAGATACTGGTAATTGTTACGACCCGGCTCAGCCAGGAAAAGAGGAGGTGACATGAAAACCAGGTGGAAATGTTTTTTTTTTTTTTTTTTTTTTAATAAAAGTAATAATTTATTTTGTCAGTTGAAAAAAAATAAAAAAAAAGA
>JARVLU010000583.1:23151168-23165545 GCA_031762415.1 Simpsonichthys santanae | reverse complement strand
GGGGGTCGATTTGATACCAGTTGGGAGGCCTTTGACCGATCAGATCATCCATCCATTCATCAATGGATCCATCCATCCATCCATCTATCCATCCATTCATCAATGGATCCATCCATCCATCCATCCATCTATCCATCCATTTCATTGACGTTCCATTAAGAAATTATTCAGTTAATCTGAAAACAGATTATTCTCTTCTCACTGTCGATATAAATTTATTGAAGCAAATTGCAGATATTTCTCAGCTGCTCGTCACCTCATAATGTTGTTTTTGTCTGTGCTGACTCAACAATTCTGTGTCCAAGGTGTTTTTATTCATTGTTTAGTTGAAATCTGCACGGTTGTTTAACTCAAATGTTTTAAAGTATGGCAAAAGTTTAATACAATTAATCTAACCCCTCCAATATTAAAATATATATATATATTCTGTCAAAATAGAGTTCAGCCTTGTTGGTAAGATGAATTTATTTAACATTTGAATTTAGTAAAATGGTGTTTATGAAATCTTCTAACTATTTCCCATCATTTTATCAAACTACATCTTTTCTTTTTATTTGGCAGTCTTTCGGAGAGAAACTGTGGCGAAGCGTGCTTAAAACTTGTGCATCGGCTGAATGTTCAGTCCTGCACAAGGTCACAGATTGGCTGAGGAGGCTTTTGCTTCATCAACTACGTATTCTACTTTTTTTTTTTTTTTTTAAGGCGAGATTGCACACAACACATACAGAAGCAGTACTTCTTGTTTACGTCTGAACCAAGTCTAGCTGTGAGGGGCTCTGCAGTGACAGCAAGTCCAGTGAGTGATGCACATTGTTTCACGTGCCTCAAAAGTACTATACAAATACTCCATATTTGCTTTTTGTGTGGCCTGCAAATCAGAAATAAATCTGATTTTCTCCACCTACGTGTGGTGAGCATGCAAATCTTGCAGGTCCAGCACGTGCTGCTGTCATCATCATCAAACTCTACTTTCTGTCAAACAAGTCAGTCGCACTTGACGAGTACTTTTCTCATACTTTTAGGGATCACTGACACTTCAGCCTAGCTGCCAGCTGTCAACCCCTGTGAGCTGTGCGGGTCCAAAACTCTTGGGATGGATTGTGAGCTTAGTTTAACTTCAACTGGTTAAAAATTCATAAAGTAAGAAGCAAATCTCTTTTTTTAACTTAATATTCACAGGTTAATGTGTCTCCAATTTAAAATTTTAGAAAGAAAATTTGTTTAAAAAAATGCCACACCCCTTTGTTTACCTACGGAAACGCCTCATGCGACTGATAATAGGTCAGCAAGGGTGCTGTAGTTGGGATTAAGTCCAACAATTTAGACATATTGATACAAGTTCATTTTCAGATTTGTTGATCAAAGTAAGCAGATAAAAGTGCTTTGTTTACATTGAGTGCGTACCCGCATTTCAGATCTACATATCAATATATCTGGGAAAACTACCGGAATAAACTCTTTCAAACTGCATTATTTGTTATAGTTCAGTGCACTCATTAATATATAGAGTAGAACAGAGTTCATGCTGACTTCACATGCATGTTTTTATAAACACACGTATTCACGCAGAATATATGCTGCCCCCCCCCACACACACGGATGCCGACTGTCCCAGCGACTCACTGCCAAACGATAAACTCCCCTCTTCTATTTCTTCTTCCTTAACCTCACACTCCTTTCTCCATCCCACCCCGTCTCCCCCACTTTCATTGTCTTTTTTAATCTCTGCTGGCTTTGCCACCTTGACAGGTAAATGCATTTGAGTCGCTGAGGCTCATAAAGGAGTAAAACGGTGATAAAGGAAGAAAATAAGTCTCTGAGACGTCTCACTGTCTTATCTTTTCTCTTCCCCTCGCGCATGTCTCCCCTTTGAAAGAGCTAAAACTCTCATTACTTTGCTGTCAGCTGCTGCGGAGAGGAAACATCTGTGTGGAGACTTTTATAGAAGTTGGAGAAATGTGCAGCGGACAGCAGGACCTGCAGGTTCCTATCTTGAGGATTGTTCGTTCACCTTTACTGTGTGCATTTATTGTATTTTTTGACAATTAAAGATAAACTAGTAGATTTACTTTTCTAGAAAGTGACAGATGGATCCACGCTTTCAAGTTTCCAGATGCAGAGCTTTAAGTTGCACTTGGGTTCTTCAGTCAAACTTTAGCCCTTTAATTCTGCCTCCTGCCTTTGAACAATCTGCACCTTCCTCTTCCTCCCTCTTCTTTCCTCTATACATATCCACCTCTTCCTCCTTGCCTTACACTGTTTACATAGGATTAGAAGCTCAAGCAGTGCTCTTGCTGATATTTTTCACCCTTTAAGGGAGCTTGGGACTGGGTTATTGTCTCTGCTGGGTGTTTGTTTCTATGAAGTGTTTGTTCGTGCTAAGCTTTGAGAATGACCACAGCTTCACGGGTGAACTTTACCCTCAGGCTGTTGGTTTTCTCAAACTGTCTGTTTCTTGCAGAGTACCTGAAGGAAAAAAAATCCACAAAGAGGCACAAACTGAGTAATTGGGGCCAAATAAGCTCAGAAGCCAGAAACATCTGGAGCTAAGGGGTCAAAATGCGGAAAAACAACAAAAAGGAGATTAAAACCACCATGAACACGTCGGGATTTACCTAAAAATGTTTTATTTCATTACATTAGAAAGTTTCATTTATGTTTTAAGCATCCATTTTCTTGACTTTCTTCACTGGAGACTGGCACCGGCTGCCTCGCCCTGGTCAGTAATCACTCAACAGGAGGGGCACGCACTGGGAAAATAAAACTATTTGAAAAAACACAATTTAAAGAACAAAAAAATGGTTAAATCATGTCATCTGGACCAGTTTCTTTAAGGAACAGCACATGACTAAATGTTAGCATAATCTTTTCCGTTTTTCTCAGACCAGCTGGGCGTTTAGTGCAAAACAAATGCAGCGCCTGCATCTGCACTTTGATGATGGTTGACTTTATCTCAGACCAACCATCTAATATTTAAGTTCTTTTAAAAAATCTACATTCTGCAAATATCCTAAATAATCATGTTTTTAAGTATTTGTGAGGTTAGACCTTGATGGTGACAGTTTTCTTTTTGCTGTTTCCAAGCATTGACAGCCCTTTTGTATTGTGGAAGTCGGACTGAATTATAACAGGATTAAATATTAAAGCAACAGTTCAGATCTTCTGAAGTGATGATTCAAGACAATTACAACCCCTTTTGGTTTTGGCACCTCTCAGACTAGCCACTTGTCATCCTGGCAAGAAACATTCTCCTAACTGAGCTCATCTACAGCAGGTAAGATATTAACAACTAAAACCCCACATCAAAGTATTTTGAACAGTTTGAACCATCTTTGGAAACAAATAACAAAAGGCTGTAAATTCCTGTCAGGGTGGAAGCTGTCAAGGCCTAAAGGTGGATTTTGGCCTTCAGGTTTGCTGCACTGGAAACTAAACTAAGTCCTAAATGCGTTTTTCAGTGATTAAACGATGAACTGTTCACTGGTCTTTTCTGTGATGTGGCGATGAAAAAGTGTCACACAAACAAACCGATGCTGGTATGACGTTGTTTTCAGGGTTTTTGTACAAATTGCGTGTCCATCTCTGCTGTGTTTCAATATCTGGTGACAAATGTGAAGTTTTTTTTTTTTTTTTTTTTTTTCAAAACGCAACCAAAAAAAAAAAAACATGAGAAAACTGAAACATCTGTGATGTTTATTGGTTTGAGCACCACGTAAATGTTGTATAGTTTCCAGATTTTCACACTTGAAGTAGACGCTTTATGGACACGTGAATTTTAATTTATTTTCTGCTTATGAAAACAAAGAAAAAAATGTTTTATTTACATTTATGATAAAAAGCAAATAAACGTCAGACATCAAGAACAGAAGAAAAAAAACACTAGGGGGAAAATAATAGTTTTAGTTAAAAATATTGACTTAATGTTAATTTGCATACTTTAAACTCTATTTTCATGCTTTAATTTATTCAAATGTTAAATAATTTAAAGGTTTTGAACAAAAATTGCGTTAAAGTTTTATATGAAGTCATAAATAAATCCTGAAAGTTGACTAAAATTGGCTTATTTCATCATTTTAAATCAAAATCTTTCATCAAACAACACAAATTTCAAAATAATATATTTGTTTTGCAGATCATGGCATTAAAGAACAGGATTGGAGACAAAATTACATGTTGAAGATGCTAAAATAGTTTGTTGTCTGACTTATTCGCTTACATAACTGCAGTAATCAGCTGTTTTTACCCGCTCTTTTTTACAGCGATGTGCAGATTGTGTGTATCGATGTGTGAACTGAGCTTCTGTAACATTTTCTAAGTGGTTGCAAGTTGTCACGTCGAAACTGAAGAGTATATTTACCTCCCTGCCTTCTGTCGGAGTTTCTTTATGAGGCTGCAGTCTTGTTTTGTAAAGAAATAAACTTCCTGTTGGACCCGAAGCGAGTCGCTGCTTTCTTTTGGTTTTGGTCTCATCCTGTGACATGTGGACTTTTATATTTTCTACCTGTATTTTTAATCACGGGGGAGTTAAGTGATCTGAAAGAGAGAGAAGTGTTATTTGAAGTATCAAACTGAATTCTTGATATTAAGCTGCTTCGCATCAACTCTCTGAGGACGATCCCACGGAGAGCTAATATTAATCTGTATTTCCATAATCTGCATGTGTGTGAGTCATCATACATGAAGGCTGACAGATGGTCGATGGGTGGATGACAAATTACACCATGCCGCTGCTAAACAGGAGGGAGATTTGAGGATTTGGCAGAGCAGCCAGATTAAAGCCAAGTGATCTGGTTGAGTCCCTGAACCCAGCGCTGGTTTACGAACGAGAGGAAGCTCAAAACTTTAGAGTTATTTCAAATTATTTGTGTCACTATTGATTAAAGTTTTCTGAAAGTCTCATCAGCAGTGCCAGATTAGTTGTTTTGGATTAATGTGAACCATAACCTCAATTTTAATAATCTCCATTACTGTATATAAAAATGCACAAATAGAATCAGAATAAGCTTTATTATCATTCTACTGGGATACACTGAAATTATGTCCGTAGAGTCGTCTGAAACATGGGCGGAGTGCACGTTGCTGCTGCTACTGTATCGCAGTCCCTTATTCTTTATCAGAACAGTTTTAGATAGAAAAGGGGAAAAGGCCATGAGGATGGATAATTGTATTACAAAGAAGATCTCTTCACATCTTGTCCTATCAGGACATGGTTTGTGACATCAAAAAACTTTACCACATTTATAAACACATTACATGTGCATTTGACGTCAAGATGTTGACTTTTGTCCATGAGCACTTTCAGATAAGCCACAGTGCTAATGTTGTTGTTCAGCCAGCAGTTCTGATAAGCCTGTACAGAAGTTCTCGCAGGGGGGTGATAGACAAAGCTTTGTTGCCCATATCTCAAGAGAAATGTGGTGGTTGGCTCATATCTGAGGCCAAACGGAGGAGTCAGATTCATACAAGCCACAGTTGTTGATTTTCTTCAGGCAGACTGTTTCTTTGTTGTCAGCCTTGAGTCCTGCTGGAACTTTCCTGGTCCAGAATGTTTATGGGTATTTTACTCCACTGATCTGTGTTATGAGTCTTCCTCAAGGTCGATCCCAACATGCTGGCGAGTCCTAGAAGCCACAGGTGGCCTGCAATTCTTACAAATCTCCTCCATCTTATGGTTTAGCTTGTAAATCAGCTGATTTTGAGTCCTCATAGCACAAACCAAATCTTCACACTGACTCAGAAGCTTGGTCATGGCCGAAACTGCTGCCGTTTTCGTCAAAAGTTGATAAAACAGAGCCCCGCCGATGCCAAAGAGTAGAAACCCTGCTATCATAAATCCAAATATATAAAGGTCTTCGGCGTCCTCCTGAGACAGAACTGAGAAACACATCAGCTGCCAAACTCCCCACGGATCTCTGATGTACCCCACAGGGTGAGTCTCAGCTGGACATGAGGGTTCTCCAGGACACTGTCGTTTATTTATATTTTGCATTGAAAGTCCAGCGCACCAGATCCATAAAAGTATTTTTCATTTGGGAGATGTGTACCAAGAGCTCCAAGACACACCGAGAGCAAAAGCAGGAGGAAGATGAGAACAGAAAATGTTTGAAAAATCTGATTTTACGTTTTTATTTCAGCTCCCATGTGAAGTGTGCATGCCTCAGTTGCAGTTCAAATGGCACTGGTCCCAGTTTCTAAAAATATCTGCCTCTGCCAGGTGTGACATCAGCAAGTACCCAGATTTCAGACAAGCGCAACTTAAAATTTAATATTTCTGTAGTCATGGTTTGCACCCCAAAACTACAACAAAAACATGATGTCCAACAAGCAAGAGATGTTTGCAGCGCTCAGATGTTGCCATGGAAACATGTCAACAAAAACTTTGCCGTAGTCATTAGAGCAAACATTAGCTTCAAAGTTAAATAAAAGAAGCAGCTGGCTAAATCATTCTTCATTTCATCAAAGTCTCGTATCTTCAACAACAGAGATTAACAACCTTCTGCAAAACTTGAAGACCTGTTGAAGAGAAGGGAAACATCTAAAATGTGCAGAATAGTGGCCCTCGAGAACCAGAACTAACAGCTATAGACCATTTCATCCTCTAAAACCAATCCACAATCTGGTTGGTCTCTTTGACACTAAATGATCCAAATATTTTTTTCTCTGACAGACGTTTTTTGTTAGGATTTATCTTCATACACTGAAAATGTACAAAATTATTTGTGGTGTTCCTCAAGGGTTAATTTCAAGTCCAACACTTTTTAAATTTTTACAGGCTTCCTGCTGAAGATATCATCAAAAAAAGACAGCATATGTTTGTCGTTATGCAGATGATACACAGCTTTATGTTTATGTAAGCCCAATTGACAATCTTTGTAACTACATTTTAATGTCAAGCTACTAAAACAATTTTCACAGCTCAATCTGGATAAAACACCTCCTTGATGTTCAATCCTAAAGGAGAGAAAAGCTCAAAGTAATGAGTATAACCAATTATCTCTCAAACCGAGGCTAATCTATGCGGTTATTACCTGCGGCCTGGACTACCATAATTCTCGTCTTTTTGCTGCTTCTAAGAGAATAGTTACAGAGTTTGTTACTCCAAGATTTGGCTGCACATGTGTTAATTTTTTCAAATAGAGTGCATATTAAATAAGAGATTATCAATAAAATATTTCCCAGCCTCTTGTTCGGGGGGAGAAACTTTTCTCATGATTTCTACACAAATCTCTGAGTAAGACCAAACCTGATTTTGTTTTCTGGTTTGTCTGGTGCTGCCTTCAGTGTTCGCATATTGGGATTTATACTCCCTTCAGCTAGAAATGTATTTTTTCGAAACAGCACAGCTGAATAATTGATTCAGCAGAAAGTGAAACTGCTTTGCATTGGGTTTTGTTTATGTGCTTATTTGTTGATTAAAAAATGAAAAATAAAAACACCATTCAATATTTGAAAAAGCCCTGGGGTCATTTTATACAAAAACAAACAAAACAAAACAAAAAAAAAAAGATCTGTTAAAAATTAAAAATAAATAAGTTTCTTGTCTGCTGTGTGGATACTCATTAATAAATCTGAAAAGGTGTTTTTTTAATATACTGTACAATGTAGATAAATAAAGGTTAAATGAAAATAAAATGGAAATGAGCTTCATTTCTTGGTTCTTGGAGACATGTGTCCTCACATCCTCTGCCAAAGGTGGATTCAGGTCCAACACATGGACTGCAGCCTTCATTCCCTGGTGCTTCTACAACCTCTTGCACCTTGAAACATGCGACCAAAACATTTCACATGCTGGAAAAACAGGTCAGTGACACAGACTTGTTTTCGGACTTGGGTTGGGAAATTATGGCTATGGGCTGAGGCCGGGTCGGATTGGATTTTTTTGAGTCTGAATGCAACACTACACATAAGAATATCGTGACGCCAACATTCAAATATTATCACCAGCTGTTTAAATGTGAAGGTGCAGTCAATTTCACAGATATTAAGCTAAAACGCAGTGTGGTCATATGATCTCGTGACATTGCATGAGATTGTGTATGACGTCATTTTCAAGATTTTTGACATCATGTTTTTATATTTCATATTTTTTACCTCTGCAAAAATAAATATACTGTATATATATTTTAGACATTCTTTACGTTTTTGTTAATTTTTGTAGTTTGTTTGTTTTGTTTTGTTCCAGGATTTTCCTTTCGATTGCAAGTGCTTAAATTAATGTTACTTTTTGAGTCCTTACGTCTGGAGTCTGTAAAGATCAGAGGCTCAGTAATGTGGCTTTTCTTTTCAGTGTCGTCAAAATCTGTATCGCCATGGCAACATATGCTGGAAACTTGACCTCCTCGAGATGAGATTTTATTTTCACTCCAGCTCTTTGGCATTTTGGACCCAAGATAGATAGATGGGCGATGAATTTAAACATCTATAATCAATCGGTGACTGATTGAGATTGAAACGGTGTCTTGTGTCAAATAAACACCTGACAAACATTAATTTAGTAAAACACACAATCATGAATTGTCGGGGGAACAAGAGATGAGAAATTAGCGAATATGTTCCACTAAAACCCACCGAGCTGACTCGGTGCTTCCTCCTGATAACAGTGTGTGTGTGTGGGTGTGTGTCAGTCCTGTTTTATCTCTCACCTGTACAAATACGCGAGGCCTCTGAAGCGATGCCGCTGCTCGAGGGCGAAGCATTTTAATGAAGGAGATGAAACTCTGAGAGAACCTGAGCGGGTTTCTGATCAGGACAGTGAGAGCGGGTCAGGGATTCAGTTGTGACAGAAATTAATTTCTAACCGCTCCTCGACGTGCTCCGGTGATGCTGATGAGTCCCGTCACGCTCGCTCAGACAAAAGAAAGCTGGATTTTTATTATTTTTTAGATTTGTTTCAGATTTGTTGGAGGAAGTCTTCAAGATGATGCAGGAAGTGGAATCATGATCACAGAATTGAGGAGATGTTGTCCAGTTAGTTTCTTACAGTTAGACAATGTGGTTGTCAGTAAGGTGGTTCCAGAAAGATTCAGTCGATGAGGCAAGTGGTGGAGGGCAAGGAGCGGCGGAGGAGATCACGAGGAGGCACAGGAATCAGTATGACATAGAAAAAAAATAAGTTTAGCTTTTACAAATCCCAAAAAGTAACTAACAGGCCAGGAGCATATGATGAGGCAGATAATGCAACAGCGTCTGGTTGAAGTCATCTGCTGTCCCATTGGGTCTCAGGTGTGTTCATGTGGGCACCTTCTGGTGTATGAAAGATGAGGAAGGAAAAAACCAGAAGGGGTTCTCTGCAGACCAAAAGTGGATGTTTCTGGAGAATAGATGTTTCTAGGGGAAAACACTGATTGGCTAGCTGTATTTGCCGGCTCTTTAGTAAGTTACGTCAGCTTTTTTTTTTTAAACTGAAGATGTTTAAGAAACAGCGTTATATCTGCTGTGAAACTCAAGAAGATTCTCTTTTGTTCTTGGGTTGTAGGCTGCACCTGACACAGGCTGGCTTGAGTGTGGTCTGGGTACAATTACATATGAAGCATCTGAGGCGAAACCTGCTCCCATTTGTCAAAAAGTCTGGTCTCAATTAAAGATCATGAGTCCTGTGATGAGATAATGGCCCAAAACAAAAGGTAAAAACAAAATGTTCTCTTTAGAAGTGATCTGATCTATGAAAGGAGCTGAAACATGGAGCAGGATTGACCCTTAAAATGTGAGACAGCTGAGGAAGTTAACCAGTAAGAAGAAATGCCTGGTCCAGTTGCAGAAATCTTACAGAAACTGACATCACTCATCTGCAGTGACTGATTGAAAAGGTTGAACAAGAAGATGTGAAGTTAAAGGAAACAAACTGGCCTTGGGACAAAGCATAAGTATCATTATTATTTTGGTTACTTTATTTTTCTTTCTGATAAAGCTAAGCCTGGCCCTCTGGACATTCAACAAAAAAAAAAGTAGAAACGTTTCGTCTTTTGTCCGAAAGACTTCCTCAGTCTGAGGTGCTGTATTCAGCTTTTTTTAATGTCCAGAGGACCAGACTTAGCTTTTTTTTTTTTTTTTTTTTTTTTTTTTCTACCTGGATTATTGAGCATTTATCAGGGTATTTATTTTTATTTATTTATTAATTGATTGGAACTGTTCTTCACATTATTAAACAACCAAAATGGATTTTGTCTTTTTAATGTAATGGCTAAGTATTAAAAAAAAAATAAACAAATAAAAAATAAAAATAAAAACATTTAGCCCTACCCACTACCAATTTATGCTGCTCTTATTTTGAAATGCAACCAGAAGTTCTGTGTTAAGTGAGGCGGAAAGAGAAGTTATGGAGATGCCGCTAAAGTCGAACCATAGACATATTATGTGTGTGGTTAACGCAATCTGCCAATAAAGCCTTTTTTTTTCGTCCAATCAGATGTTGCCCTCCAGACACGCCTTTTTTCTTATCTTCCAATCAAATGTGGCCCTCCAGATACGCCTTACGCATTTGTCTGCAGAGATACCTACTTGGAAAAACTGGTAGTCTCATTGAGTCACGAGGACTCATTTTCGAGAGGGGCCTGTTTGGGAGCAGGTGGTGGGGGTTAAGCACCTTGCTCAAGGGCCCAGAGTAGGACAAATGAAGGTGGAAGGAGGTGTGGGTGTTTCAACTTTTCCACCCACATTTTGATGTTGTCTGTCCCAGGTGGCGAACCGGCGACCTTCCGATCACAGGTCTTTCTTCTCTAACCACTTCACCACCACTCTCCAATCATTGTAGTGTTGGAACGTGCCGTACATCTTCCAAGGTTGTTCTGAAACTTCTAGTGCTGACTGTTTCCAGCTTCTCTTCCATTCTAGCAGGATCTGAGTCTTTTTGAGTTATTTTTAGCGGCTTTTCGTGTTTATTTTTAGATTTATGTCCTTTGTTATCAGTTCTGCGAGTTTCAGATTTCCCCAGTGTTCCTTGTGTTATATGTTCCCTCTTCCTCTGTCAAATTCCTGCTCCTCAGCACTCACCTGTTCCAAGCTGTCATTCAGCCCAGGTGTCTCCACTCTACTCATCACCCCCTGTCTATCCTTCAGTTTTCACCTCACATTCACGCTGGCGCTGTGTGTGTGTGTGCGCGCGCTGTTACAATAAATACTCGTGTTTTTTAGCAGGGTTTGTGAACAGAGCATGAAAGGATTACCAGGAGAACTGATATCCTAAAGAGACATTTTATTTTGAAGGGGTCAAGGGACACAGAGTCTGCTGAGGAGAAGCAGAGGATGAACATTTGAGTCTTTCTGAAGATTTGAAAATAAGAGTTCATGATTTTACGATGATGTCTATCTTTTGAAGTTCTGGAGGGGGAACTGCCAGGATACCAGGTTTAGGGGCATCAATTGCATTCATTCATTCAACCTTTATTTACACAGATAAATCACAATGAGCCTCAAAGACTCATTTACAAGCGAGACCTGTTTGAACAGATAAAAACGTGATGAAAGTGACGCATGTACAGGATTTGGAGGCAAAATAAAAATCCTAACAGACTCATTCCTTGGCTGAGAGAAGATAGGCTGAAAGTGAAAAAACACCCCGCACATAAGCACATAGTGACGCAGACATTCCGCAGGGGAGAGGAGACGACAAGGGCGGTGAACGTGTCCAAGGACACTCAAGAGGCACTGTAGCAGTTCTGATAAGAATGGTATAGTCAGCCAGTTCCCTCTGGTGAGATCAGTAAATGCTCTCGAGGAAACCAAGGTTGACCCAGGACAGCGCCAGAGAGAAACCGAGAGTCCTGAAATGATGACACAATGTTTATTCAGCCGGATCCCTCTGATAAGTCCGTAGACTTCCTCGGTGGGAGGAGAGGGGGGCAAAGCGTTGAAATTTAAGAGCCACCAGGCAAAGTGAGATAAGGTGGCCTGTCAAGGTCAACCAGGGAGCCAAATTCAGATAAACAGCATTTGTTTAAAGACAGGCAGAACTTTACTGATTTATGCTTGCCTTGAGTCTTTGCAGGTCCTCACAGATCCCGAAACATCCAAATTAAGTGGACACACCGCTGGTCCATGCATGAGGGTATTCCTCGAGCTCTGATCCATCCTGCCAGTGAAACCATGGGTCCGTAAATGGCCTGCGATTCTCACAAGTCACATCCAATTTGTAGTTCAATTCGCAAATCAATTGAGTCTGGGTGCACGAGGCACAGAGCACCACATAAGGCAGGCAGCCTGACAAGAGCCAAATTTGCTGCGGACGACTTCCTTGTTTGTTGATAAACCAGGAACCAGCAGATTCCAAAAAGCAGGAAACCTGTTGTCATAAATCCAATTATATACTGTATGCATCTTCACCATCCTCGATGGACAGCAGAGATAGACACATCATCTTCCACGTGCCCCCAAGAATCAACGGCACATCCAGCTGTGTGCGTGTCATCAGGGCAAGTTGGCTCATCTGAAGCTGGTCTTCTCGTCAAATGAAAAATTGTCAGTTGCGTTGAGAGACCAGCTGACCAGATCCATAGCAAAAATTGTGGTTTGGAATTCCAAATACCAGGTGAGGGTTTCTTTTTGTTTGAGTGATGAGAACGGGCAGGACTGGGATGTTCAGGCTGAGCTGTGAGGGCTGGTGGAGAAGCTGTAGTGACCAAGGTCCAGGGAGATAACGCCAAGGTGGCTTCAAGGAAAACTTCTGGAAGGACACAGGTAAACAGAATATTAACAACAATTTACTTAAAGAATAAGTATTGTACGACTAAATCACCAAGTGACTTTGTCAATCCCATCAAGACTCATGGTCCTGCTCAGCCTTTAATCCAGTGGCGAGTGATCAGCAGAGACATCTTGGTGCTGCCTCGAGAACTCCGCTCTGCATACACTCAAGAGGAAAGACGGTTAGTGACACAGAAGAAGCAATAATGCTGACGTGCTTCATGTCTCCGGGTGATTTTCTAAGTTTCTGTAAGTTGTTGAAACCACAATAGCCCAATTTGTTTTCTTTATTAATGTTAAAGCTCATGTTTTGCGTTCCCAGGTCAAATATTTGCAAACAGTGACACAGTGTGCCTCAGACCTCTCTCATCACCCACCGCTGAAATACAATGTTTCTGTATGTGGAGGAGGAACATGTGTCCCATGGAGCTCCAAGATCATTAGAGTTTCCATGTATCAACGAGGTGCCTGATTAAAACGAAGCTGCGTAAACTAATATGTTGACCAGGTTCATCCAATAGGGAGAGTCGACTCCCTCAGGCATCACTCTGCTGAAAAAATAATCTATTTACAAACAGTTAATTTTCAACACTTCATTTTTATTTGACTTTTTCTTTTTGATTAAAAACCTATATTATATTTTAGACAAAGATCTTCTCGTGATGAGAACTGACAGTCCCTGTCAAGGCAGCGTGGCTGAATCTCATGAGGCACAGCAACACTCAGTATATGTTGTGAATGACTCTCAGCAACTACCACATCAAGGTTTAGCTCAATATTTGTAAAAATGGCTGCGTTATAGACATTTTTGTGTTAGCTCAGATTACTTTGCATACAGAATCTGAATGACTCCAGAAGTTACTAAGTTGTAGATGTTTAGTGTATGATTACTTAATGAGTTTTAGATGTATATTCAATTGTTGCTCTGTTTCATCGCAGCCCATTTAGTCATTAATGAAATATTGTGCTAAAAGACAAAAGGTTTGATTTTTTGATGCGTTTACTTGTTTACAAAAAAAAGTCATTTTTACACATAAACGCAAATGCTTCAGATTAAAGAGCAGACAATTACATTTATTTTTCATCTGTGGATATTTATTTTTGTTTGTTTTTGATAGAAGAGAAGAGAAACTCCATCATCTTCATTCTGTGGTTCAGAAGCTGCCTTTCCAGCTGTGGGGGACAGAAGTCATGCTGAACACAGTGAGGTGATTTAACTCCAATAAAGTCAGATTTATTCATCGTCATCACAGCAGGAAACAAACCCTGAACATCAGACTTCCTACAGACTCTCATTAAATCCATAATGTGATTTTTAACTGTTAATGCTTATAACAATACAGCAGAACTGACATAACCATTCTGTAAAAATGTTCACGCTGTTTATATTTTTATTTAATACATGCTGTAAAAATTGTTTTTTAATCCCCTATATAAAGCTTTTGTCCAATTGCTTTATTATTCTATGAGGATTTCACATATTCAAAGATCAGGTTAATTAGAGTTGAAAACATGTGGCTTAATGTTTGTTGTCCCTCAGCTTTAGATTTTTTTTTCTCCTTCTGTTTATAAGAAAAGGTGAATAATTAGGGTTTCTCACAATAAGTCAGAGTCAGAGTCAGAGAGTCAGAGAAACTTTATTGACATTGAACAAGTTACCAAGTTACAACGTGAATATGTACGCACAGTCATCCTGAGA
>JARVLU010000583.1:23139368-23151068 GCA_031762415.1 Simpsonichthys santanae | reverse complement strand
AAAAAAAAAAAAAAAAAAAAAAAAAAAAAAAAATTACCAAATCATTTTAGGTCATTTTCTATATTTTTATTCAAATATCTGCCAAAATTTGGTGGATGTCTGGGCCTCCGTGCTCATGCTGCTGCCCCCGTGACCCGATGCACCTCCAGATCAACTCAAACTCTCATACATTTTTTTGCAGATGTTCTTACTGGATTATTTTACACCACACTTGTACAAAAGTTAACTGTCTTGCTGCATTTATTGATGAGACTCAAAATTTAGGTATTTTTAATGTATCTTTATGCAAATATTAGACCAAATCTTCAGTTACTTGATGTTTTTTCATGACTAAATATTCATTTCTTCAGCTTCATCTGATCAGTGTTGAGGAGTTTCAGGCCCAGCAGGATCTTGTGTATGTCAGTTTGAAGGAATAGAAGTTACCTGAACTCTGCTTCCCCCTGTCGGTCATCTGCTAATATTGCAATTAAAAAATGATTTTCTGTTTTCAGATTAAAATAAGAACCACTCATACCACCATTGGTATAATAAAGATTTATGTAACAAATCATCTGTTGATGTGAAGTTATATCATGACAAAGAAAAAAATCCATTAAAAAATTAAATACATTAGACTTTTTTAATTAATTCTTTATTTGTCCTGTAATATTTTTTGCTGAGTTTGCGATGTTTTAAGCTTTTGTATATCAAAACATTAACTTGACTAGAGTAGTGTGTTTGGATTTTCTGTGTTTGTAAATTATAAATTATTTTATTTAACTTTTAAAAAATCCCTAAAAATGCACTGAAAGCTCATCAGAAAGTTCTTCTGACGTCAACAAAAATTGTTCTGTTTCAGATCATTTCTCTGCTCTTTTTAGCTACTGTTGTGAAAATTTTAGCTATGATTTTGTTCAATTGGATTTTAGCTACAGCTTCATTACATTTAGCTTTTAGTCACTGTTGTTTTTAGCTTTAGCTACTGTTTTGCTAATTTTGGATTCAAGTCAGTTTTGCTTTTTGTGGCTTTTAGCTGTGGTTTTGCTATAGTTGATTTTTAGTCCACATTTTACTTTTATCTGCTCTTTTGCTATTTAAACGTTTAGCTACAATTTGCTTTTAGCTTTTAACTATTGTCTTGTTTATCTCAGTATCAGTTTTGAAACCGTTAGCTTTTAGCTCCTATTTTTCTCGTTTTTACAATTTTTCTCTTGTTGCTTATCTATTTTGTAGCATTAATCTTTCAGAAAATGTTTACTCTATTTAGTTTCATTTTTTATTTTTAAAACATGCTCCCTGTTGTTGTTTTGTTTTTGTTTTTCATTTAATTCTTGCAACATTTTAGCCATCTTAGTTTCTAAAACTATTTATATTTTGTTTTTTGTGCTATGTGAAATGTGTTTAGAGCAGCTGAAGTTGCTGCATCCAGAGGGTTAGGGTCATGAGCTAAAGTTCTGCACAGTTCTTTTAAAGAACACACAGAACAAACTAAAATGGGCGTAATTATTAAATTAATCCGTTAAGACCCGGTTAATTCCTCATCAGCGCAGCAGGCTGGACTCCAGGAACTGTGAGTAAACCTGCAGCCTGAGAGCGAAGTGCTCTCTTTATATGGAACAATAAGATCTGTAATATATGATGGAGCTAGGTTGTTGAGAGCTTTGTAGGTTAGAAGTAAGATTTTTAATTTTATTCTGGATTTGACAGGGAGTCAATGAAGAGAAGCTAAAACTGGACAGATGTGATCTCTCCCACTAACTCCAGTTAAGACTCTGGCTGCAGCATTTTGGATTAATTGAAAATGTTTTAAATAATTATTTGAACACCCAGATAACAAACAGACATGACAAATGCATGAACCAGTTTTTCTGCATCATTTTTAGATAAGATGTTTCTAATTTTATAGATATTACGCAGGTGGAAGAAAGCAGTTCTAGTAACGTTTTTAATGTGGGGAATAAAAGACATGTCCAGATCATAAATAACACCAAGATTTTTAACATTAAAACTAGAGGCCAGATTAATGTCATCCAAGGAGGATGAAAGACTGAAATTTTTAATCCTAAGGTGATCAGGTCCAAAACCTCAGTCTTGTCTTTGTTCAAAAGCAAAAAATTATGGGTAATCTATAGGATTTTATGTCTTTAAGACATGTTTGTAAATTAACTGATTGAATTCATTGGGTTTCATGGACAAATATAACTGTGCATCATCAACATAACAATGAAAATTTATCTCATGTTTAACATCATTTCCTAATGGAAGCATATATGAAGTAAAGAGTACTGGTCCAAGCACTGAGCCCTGAGGAACTCCATGACTAAATTTGGTGTATTAAAAAGATTAATTGTTTATATTTACAAACTGGAATCAGCTAAATACTTTGTATGATTTAAACCATTTTAGAGCTGTTCCTGTGATCCCAATATCATATTCAAGCCTCTGTAGTAAAATATTGTGACCAACTGTATCAAATGCAGCACTGAGGTCTAACAGGACCAGTATAGACACAAGTCCATTGTCTGAGGCCATGAGAATATCATTAGTGACTTCTAGAGCTGTTTCTGTGCAATGATGAGCTTCAAACACTGAGTGAAACTGTTCAAATGCCACCCTCAGAGACGCAAACACACTCTGCTATGGCATATATTTTAGATTACCATGTACCAGCACAGACACACAATGTCTTTGATTATTTTATTATTAAATGATTAATTATTTTTAGATGGCTTAAACATCACCTAATTTCTCACAACTGATCAGCTTCAGTTTTTCTGATTACAGAGGATGGATGCAGGCTGGCCAGAAGAGCTTAACGAAACAAACTTTAATAAACAACAATAAAAAGGCTGGCGTGGTGGCAAACCTTACAATTACTTGCAGATAACACAGAGGAGAACCGGATCCTGCATGAATAAAGCACGATGCTCATCAGATGAGTGGAGTGGAACTCAAGGACTGTCAGGACAGGGACTGATGAGAAGACTGGAGGCAACTAAGCTTAATGGGACAGGGAGCAGGTGTGAGTGGGCGTGGCAGGACTGAGGATGAAAGTTAACGACGCAAAATGAGTAAAATACAGAAACTAAACTTTAAAACAATTTTTTTCAGACATTGCTCAATCTTCTAGTTTCTCTCAGCCTTTGTGGTTCGTAACCTTTATGTTTGTTACAGCTATCAGTCAGATCAAATAGCTCAGAAGTTCAACTCCCACTCAGTCCCAGAGGTCGAATAAACAAAAGATCAATGCGCTAACTCAACAGTCCCATCAAGGAATAAACAAAGAAAACCTTGGATGTGACCCTTTTTTGATTTGTTCGTTTGCTTCAGCTGTTAAGAAAGGACAAACCATCATCTTCATTCTGTGGTTCAGATTTATTGTTTGATGATTAAAACTATTTTGTTGACTAGATATATTTAAGTTGAATCTAATTCTAAACATGTAATTTGATGAGACTATATAATTTTTGTATTACAATAATCAAATTATTTTTTGAATTGATAGTTTGACTTGATTGTTTAATAAGGAGCAGATATGATAAGAAATGTTTTCTTCTTTTTCTTCTGCTTCCTTTCATTTTATGTTTTTTTCTTCTTTCTATAAAATTGTCATTGTTTTTACATGAAATGAATAAATTTGTTTGTTTTTTTATTCTTGCAACATTTTAGCCATCTTAGTTTCTCAAACTGTTTTTATTTTGTTTTTTGTGCTATGTGAAATAAGTTTAGAGCAGCTGAAGTTGCTGCATCCAGAGGGTTACGTTCATGAGCTAAAGTTCTGCACAGTTCTTTTAAAGAAACCACAGAACAAACTAAACTGGGCGTAATTACCCTTTAAATGAACCCGTTAAGACCCGTTTATTTTCTCATCAGTGCAGCAGGCTGGAGCTTCCAGAATAATAAGAATTATTACCACACCGACTGATTTATCCTGAAAACACTGTTCATATTTTATTTTTATTTATTTATTTCTTGAAGGCGATCACTTAATTTTCCTCAACATGATGCTTTTGTTACATGACTGCTTTAATAATCCACATGGGGATTTAAAAATGTTTTATTCTTGAAGATTTATTTAATTGAGGCTTAAAAACCATGGCTGAATAAGAAAACTAAATAGAGAGAGCTATGATTATTTATTTTCCTGTGGGTGCAGTTTTTCTCAATTCAGCAAACCTGAGCACAGATTAAAAGTTATTATTATTATTTATTAGTATTTGTTTGTTGGTCAGCTTATCCCACAGTTCAGCTCCCAGGCAGCATTTAAAGCCTTGAAACTAACTGTGCAGCTGAATCCTCCTGATGACCGATGGAGGCAGATGGACTGAAGTGTAAATTAACCACAGAGCTGGCAGGTTTGTCTTTTATTGAACCAGATTTGGAAATATATTTGTTCATCTGTTTGTGTTCCACTGGAAGTCATTGATTTGTGCCGTTGCACAGAGGTTCAAATCTTTATGGAACAGAACAGCAATGTGTGGTTTTCTTGTCTTTTTTATCCAGTTTCAATCACGCTTTTCAGAAGAAATAAAAATAATGAATAAAATAAATAAAAAAGGATATTTACAGGCAATTTTTTTAACTGATATGTAGGAAAGTGTCACGGTTTTCAGGAAGAGCTGGAAAGAACCCAATGGTGCAGGCAGGACTCGGAGGCCAGGATTTAAAATACTTTTAATAAAGGAAATAAACAAGCTGATGTGGCAACATAAACATACAAACACAGAAATTCACAGGGAACACAGGAGGCATATCAGATTGACAATGACTGAGACACAGACCAAGACTTAAATACACAAACTAGACAAGACATAATTACAAACAGCTGGACAGGACGCACAGGTGACATGTATCTGGATGACTGACAGAGAAAGACACTGGGAGACGCAGGGTGATCACATAGGGCACCATCCTGACAGAAAGTTTGTTTTCTTTCACACAAAGTACATTTCCAACCCAACAGACAAGGGTGATCTTAGCCTGTTTGGTGCCCTGAACACCCCCCACACCACCCTCATTTCAAATCAATTCTTATAGAGCCATATCACAACACAGTTGTCTCGGGGCCCTTTGCAGGAATATTCACATAGAAAAGCCAGTTAGTAAAGTTCTTGAAGCAGCAGACACATTGAATCTTCACTTTGTCACGGTCTCCCATCCTGAGCAAGCACAGTGGCGACAGTGGAAAAGAAAAAACTGGGATTTTGGTCGTGTCTCTGTCTGTGTCCAGCTCTCACTGTTTTTCTTCCTTGCGTTCAGCCCCTGTCTTACTTGTGTCTTGTTAATCACCGCAGGTGTCTGTCGTTGTCCTGATCAGTGTGTGTGTGTGTAAATATATTCAGTTCACTGGTGTCTTGTCTTTGTCTCAGGATTGTCCTCATGGTGTGTTTTCTGCCTTCCGTCTTGTGAGTACGCTGCCCCGTCAGCTTTTGCTTTTGTTTTGTTTTTGTAAAATAAATATATTAGATTTTTTTCCACGTGCCTCCTGCAATTGGGTTCAACACTCCTGATCACATAACACGACAAAAACTCCATTTTAAAAGGAAGCAACCTCCAGCAAAACCAGGCTCAGGACAAGCGGCCATCTGCTTTGATCGACTGGGTTTGAGAGAACAGGAAGGAGAGACAAACGAACACAGAATGGTTGGTCCAGATAGAGGTCCAGGTGTACATGAAAGACAAAAACACGTTGAAAAAATTACAAAGACAAAACAAGTTGAACAGTGTAAGTAAAGAGTAGTACATTGAAAAGATGTGGTCAGTTTGTCCTCCAGCAGTCTAAGCCTATAGCAGCTTAACTAAGGAACAGCTCAGGAAACACAAGTCGACCTTAACTATAGGATTTATCAAAAACGAAAGTCTTAAACCCAGTTTTAAAACTGGACAATGTGTCAGCCTCACGTACAGAAACTGGAAGTTGGTTCCACAAGAGAGGAGCCTGATAACTGAAAGATCTTCCTCCCCTTCTGCTTTTGGAAACTCCAGGAACTGAGTAAACCTGCAGCCTTAAAGCAAAGTGCTCTGTTTGGAAACTATGGAACAATAAGATCTGTAATATATGATGGAGCTAGGTTGTTGAGAGCTTTGTAGGTTAGAAGTAAGATTTTGAATTATCCTCTCTTGTTCTTGTTCATCTTCTTCTGGCTTTTCTCTCTTCAGGTGTTTCCACAGTGAGTCATCCTCCTCCATCTCTGTCCTCTGCATCCTCTGTCCTCTCTCCAACTACCTCCATGTCCTCTCTAACTGTATCTTCCCTTTGTCTTTTTCCTGGCAGCTGCATTTCTAATAACTTGCTGTATTGTTTGCTGTAAAAAGTAGATGTTTTTAGGACTGATGCACTATTTAAAACCAGTTTCTGGATTAATTTTAATTTTTCCAACTGTACTGTTTTGACTGGGCTTGTTTTTGAGTCATTTGTGATCTTGTTCCTGTGCTGTCCTGTAGTCCTCAGCAGCTGTGTCTCAGCTCATTGCTGACTGTTCAGGATGTTATCACTGTGTCAACACGTCACAAACTAACTGCTGCAGCAACAGGTCATCACGCTGAAATCTTCGTCAGTGTGAAAAAACAAATATCTCATTCTGCTTTCAGAAACCAGATCAACATTTGAGATGTTGGAGCTAGAAGAGATACAAGAGATTGTCATCTCATTTGCATGTAATAAAGTAAATAAATAAATCCTACTATTTGTCTCAGGTTGGGGTTTTTTTTTCTTTAAAGTTTTATTTCAATTTGTCATACAGTCGACCCAGAATCAGTTTATAATTTTGTGGGGTTGATGTATAAATGTGAGCAAATATGTTTAAGTTGCATAAAAGTGTCTTTTTCTTTGTATCTTGATGTTTGAGTTTCTGCTGGAAGATGCTTTTTTTATGTCCAAACATTTAATGTAAGATTTAACCCCTGATTACCCTGAACATAAATATGATTAAAGTAGAACCCGAAGTACATCAGATGATGTCACTTACTTTTCATTTATTGTAATTACTGTATTCTGAAAAGGGGTTCAGTTTCTCCATACAGCCAGTTTGTTGAAGGACACTTTGAGACATCTGTTGGTGGAAAAATAAGGTTAGGATAAAACTTTACACATCAGCCAGTCAGAGAGCAGCATGTTGGGGGCGTGCGGCCCATGAGAACGCCACCTCAGCCTCAGCTCTGATAAGCAGCTGACACCTGAACCTTCCGCTGCTTTGATTGGTTTCAGCCTCTCAGCCTTCCTCATAAAACCACCTTTCTCCTCAGCATCATCATCTTCATCGTCATGGCCTTCCTCTGGATCCTCTCGTGCCTCGCCTTCGTCAGCGCTGCTTACGGTGAGACTCAAGAGCATGTCTTGGTTCAGTTTAAATTTAATCTCAGTTCAGTCGTTTTTACGGCTTAACTTAAACTTTACCCACTTTCGCAGCCACGAAACAATGAAGCACGTATCACTGAGCAGAGTGAACAGTCTGCAGATAGGGGGCAGCAGAGTGCACGAACATGCCCTTCAACATTTATATTCCCCCCTTTCTCTTAAAACCAGCTTGAAATACATCATTTCGACTGTTCTCATCATTTTGACTCTATTCTAAATAGTCCCCATGTCTTTATTTTATTTTTCATTAATGTTTTGACTTTAATCTGAATAATTTGACTTATTTTTCCTAACCTTACCTTCATTCTCAATATTTTGACTTTTTTTTTTTCCCAAATTATTTATGTGTTATCTGCTCCCAATGTTCTAACTTTATTCACAACATTTTGACTTTAATCTCTTCATTTTATATTTCTTCAACGTGGCACTAAATATACAAAACTGTGGAGCAACTTCAGGAGAAGTTTCTCACTGAACTTTGCAAATTTATCTTCACTGTTTTGCCCTTCATCTAAATATTCTTTGTTATTGTATTTTTAAAATTTTATTTCAATATTTTCACTTTATTGTTAATATTTAGATTTTTTTCTCAATGTTTTTAACTTTAATGTCAATATTTTACTTTAACATAACATGACGAGATGGATATTTCAGCTGCTGTCCTGTTTCAGTCAGAGTTGCAGGTTCAAAACTGGCTTTTCAGATGACAGCTGAAATGACTTCTATGAACGTTTTATGTCAGATGCGTTCAATAAAAGTGTCCCTTACCATCTGCTCAGGCTGCGGTGTCCCCGCCATCCCCCCCCAGGTGACCGGCCATGCCCGCATAGTGAACGGTGAGGAGGCGGTGCCTCACTCCTGGCCCTGGCAGGTGTCTCTGCAGGTGAGCTTGCTCAGCTGAGCAACACAAGCAGCTTCTTGTTCCTGTCTCTCAGTGTCTGGTGTTTTCTGCAGCAATCCAACGGCTTCCACTTCTGTGGGGGCTCTCTGATCAACGACAACTGGGTGGTGACGGCCGCTCACTGCAACGTCAGGTTGGTCGACACAACTCAGCCTGAGCACACACCTGTGTGAGACTCTGAGTTCACACTGACCACAACGCTGCACTCACATACCTTTTTAATTTGTCTGTCTGATAGCAGTCTAAGCATATAGCAGCATAACTAAGGGACAGCTCAGGAAACCCAAGTAGCTAAAGGATTTATCAAAAAGGAAAGACTTCAACCTAATCTTACAAATAGACAATGTGTCAGCCTCACAGACAAAAACTGGAAGTTGGTTCCACAAGACAGGAGCCTGAAAACTGAAAGATCTTTCTCCCATTCTGCTTTTGGAAACTCTAGGAACCACAAGTAAACCTGCAGTCTGAGAGCGAAGTGACCTGTTAGGAAAATATGGAACAAAAAGATCTGTAATGTTAGATGGAGTTAGGTTGTTGAGGGCTTTGTGGCTTAGAAGTAAGTTTTTCAATGCAATTCAACTCAGTTTATTTATACAGTGCCAAATCACAACAAAGTTTTCTCAGGGTACTTTACATACACAGAAAAGCCAGTTAGAAAAGTTCTCTATCCAAGGAATCCAGCAGACAAGATTTTGAATTCTATCCTGGATTTGACAGGGAGCCAATTGAGAGAAGCTAAAATTGGAGAGAAATATGAATGAAATATTAACCAGGATAATCAAATAGTAAATTATGTATAGATCAGTCAGTTTGACTAAAAGCTGTGAGCTCATCAAAACACATCCTCCGAGTGCTGATACACCTTGAAACATCTCACAATACAGCATGAAACCCCACAAAGCTTCCTATTAAAGGATCAACCAAACAGCTAAAACTCGGCACCTTCTTCACATCAGAAGATTGTCTGGAAAGGTGACGTTGGCTCAGCTGATCCAAACCTACTCTGTGTTGCATGGTTTTTATTTTAGTTTCAACATCACTGAAATGAAAAAGTAATTTATACAACAGCAGCTAAAGTTCTTGCTGAGGACTATGTTGGTGTAGGTTCTCAGCCATGCAGGACTTGGCAGAGCTGTTCCTTTTTTGAAGGTGACTGGACTTCTTTTCTTGTTCCTGGAGGAAATTTCTCATACAAAAACTTTCTCAATATGAAGTAAAATAAAAAAGTAAAGCTCCAAGCTGTTAAACAGTGGCAAGAGGTTCTGTTTATGCAAGTTAAACTCACATGCAAATCTTTCCCTCTCATCCCTCCTAAGGATCTCAGCTTCCAACAATTCTTACGGTTCAGCTTTGAATCAGAGAAGTTTACCCCAATTTACACCTTCACACACAAGTGACATGAATCAGATTCATTGGGACTCTAATGACCCTCAGGGGGGAGGGGAGGGAGAGTGATTGTGATAAAACTTTGAAAACTAAAAAGAAAACCAAACAAACAAACAAACTAACAAAAATAATGTATAAATTCAGTTAACTTTTAAAGCAAGAACTATTTTCTGTGGAGGATGAATCCAGTTTAACCAGAGGCAACAGTATACTGTGAGCTGGATGGACTCAGTTATAAATTAGAGCTGCCTAATATCAGCACGGTGGATCAGTTGGTACAGCTGTTTCCTCACAGTGAGAAGGTCGCCGGTTCAAATCCTGGCCTGGAAACTGGAGTAGCCAGAGAAAAAAATCCACGCAGCACTGAGAGAACATGCAAACTCCACCCAGAAAGGCCCCCAGGCCGGGATTTGAACCAGGGCAACCTACTGAGAGGCAGCAGCTCTACCAACTGCGCCACCGTGCTGCCCCACCCTGACACTATAAATATTTGTGATCGTGTGCAGCCTGATTTTCACCAAGAAGCAACAGAAGAGAGTTTCAGCCTTGGGGGGTCAGGGGAACATGGACTGACCCATCTTGTGTTTCCTGTCAGGACCTATCACAAAGTAATTGCTGGAGAGCACAACAAAGGCTTTGGGTCCAGTGAGGCTGTCCAGGAGCTGAAACCTGCCAAGGTAAAAATATCGCACTTTGTACACCAACATTTGAAGCAAAGCTAACGTGTGATCTGTTAGTACTCAGTATGTGCTGACTGAGTCACCACCATGTTTGGTGCACATGAACATCCAGTGGTTACTCTCTTTCATTAAATCTGCTCAGTGGCTTAGGACATATTTTGCTAACAGACTTGCATCACACACCTCTCTCTGACTCCTTCAGGTGTTCACCCACCCTGGCTGGAACCCCTACACCATCAACAACGACATTGCTCTCATTAAGCTGGCCAGTCCAGCCAACCTGGGTGAAACCGTGTCCCCTGTCTGCCTCGCAGAGTCCTCCGACCTCTTTGAACCCGGCAGGACTTGTGTGACCTCTGGCTGGGGTCTGACCCGCCACACTGGTGCGTTTCATTTCACAGAACCCTGCAGTAAATGCTGTAGAGCACCCAGGGTCACCTGAGCAGGTGATCCAGCTTTTCTGAATGTCAACCTGTTCTCCTGCAGCTCCCAGCACTCCCAACAACCTGCAGCAGGCCGCCCTGCCCCTGCTGTCCAACGAGCAGTGCAAGGAGCACTGGGGTAGCAACATTTCTGACGTCATGATCTGTGCCGGAGGAGCTGGAGCCACTTCCTGCATGGTTAGGCCCTGCCCACATACCTCCCTCACCTGATGGGTTCACTTCCTGCTCATCTCATGTGTTTGTCATGTTTCAGGGCGACTCTGGTGGTCCTCTGGTGTGTGAGGAGGACAATGTCTGGACCCTGGTTGGTATAGTGTCCTGGGGGAGCAGCAGCTGCTCCACCACCACCCCAGCTGTCTACGCTCGTGTCACCGAGCTGAGAGGTTGGGTCGACCAGATCCTCGCTGCCAACTAAACACTCAGCAGAGGGAACTAAACTACCGTAGAAAAATATCCATTTTTGTTATTTTATACTTGTGTTTCCAGTGATGCCTCTCTCCTGTAGTCAGTGTGTGAGGCAGGGTACCCCCCAAGCAGAGACCATG
Organism: Simpsonichthys santanae; assembly: GCA_031762415.1. Taxonomy (NCBI): domain Eukaryota; kingdom Metazoa; phylum Chordata; class Actinopteri; order Cyprinodontiformes; family Rivulidae; genus Simpsonichthys; species Simpsonichthys santanae. The sequence continues at coordinate 23,139,774 of JARVLU010000583.1, read as the reverse complement.
AATACAATAAAAACCATCAAAACACAAAGTTACAGTTTCTATAAGCTTCAGTGTGTTTCATCGTCTCATCTTGTAGCTGCACTAAGACAGAGTCCAGGTGAAACTGGGATGTTGGCATGAACTCACAGCAACATGTCATAATGTATTGCTGCCACTAGAGGGCAGCCTCAGGAACAACTCATACAAATTTTAGTCAGTTGTACTGTATAGATATAATGATATATAAATTAAAGTTTTGCTGCTGTGTTGTATGAAAGGAAATTAATAAAAAGTAGAATTTTTTTAAACACACATGCACGCACGCACACACACACACACACACACACACACACACACACACATATATATATATATATATATATATAAGAAAATTACAAATAAGTTGTTTTTATGTGTCAATCGTTTT